>CM029022.1:159566259-160166259 GCA_016801055.1 Panax notoginseng | reverse complement strand
GAATTCTACTCGATCATGGTCGGTCAACCGACTTTGACCGATTATAACTCAAAATCTAGACATTAAACGACTGTGATTTCACTTCCAGATCAAAGACCACATGACAAAGTATAGATTAAATCTTTAAAACAACAAAAATCATAAACGAACAATAATATGTGGCGCCTGACATTAGCTTGTCAGACCACAAAATTTGTTCTTTGACAGTTTTTGAAAAATACCATTTTAAATCCATTTAATGCTATGGATCCACAATGGATCATCATAAATCAACTAAAAACATCTTTTAACACAAATATAAACACTTAAACACGAATTTTTACAAAGCATACAAGATCAAAGGCTAGCTAGGGTTTATACCTTTCTAATGCAAAGCTTTGATCTTAGATCACCTTAGCTGTTTTTGATGTTTCTAGAGGTTAATATATAACTGAAATACTTATGATTTTCAGAAGTCTTGATGAGAGAAAGAGTTGGTGAGAGCAAGAGAGAAAATGGGCAAGCTTTTTGTGATTTTCTCTCTCCCAAATCTATATATATTACATAGATGCATGAATGATCTGATCTTGCTGTCAATTGGAGGCTGGTTTGCTGAGATTTTATGTCACATATTCAAAATAGTTGGTGAACTACTAAAGGTCTTGGCCATTTTTACAAGTTACCTTAATAAAATACACAAAGGGCATTTTTGTCATTTTCCTTCTAGATTTAATGGCATACTTGACAATATCCGAACCCTTAGGGTTTAACCCTTGGGGTTTAACCCTAAGGTTCTAACCCTTAGGTTTTACAAACTCCAATTCTAGAATTTTCTAATTAAGATTTTAAAATAAAAAATTAAGAATTTCAAAAATGTAATTAGGGTTTTAAACAGTAATTAATATTTCTAAAGTATAATTAGGGTTTCCTTATTATATTAACATTTACTAATCACTTTAGGATTTACTAATTAGGATTAGGGTTTTCTAATTGGGGTTTATGATCTCCGAATTTAAAATTAGGGTTTTTCGACATTCGATTAGGGTTTCTAACGGTACGTTAGGGTTTCTAATCCGGATATTAGGGTTTACTAATATTATACCCTACCCGATCAATCATTGATCAATAATTACATACAGTACAAACACGTATTCCATAATATAATTATTAAAATTATATTTTCTACCAAATCCCTATCCGAACTTAGGGTTAGGGTTTAAATTCTCAATTAAGTACAACTCTACTCTTATTTCTCAGCCAATACACAAATTGACTAATTCTCAAAACTCGTATCACAGATAATATTTATTCAAAAAAATTGTATTATTCGAAATCCCGGGTTATCATAGGAGGCCACGTGGGAATTAGAAGATAAAATGAGGAGGAACTATCCCTATTTAAGTGTAACCTTATACCAATTCTGAGGATGAATTTTTTGTAAGGGGGGAGGATTTAATACCCGAGAATTTTATAAGTAATTTTACTAATAAAATAAAAAGATTTACAATTATTTGTGTGTGTATATATATATATGTGTGTGTGTGTGTGTGTGTGTGTGTGTGTGTGTGACATGAGTCTAATAATTCAATACAAATTGAATCATGTATGAAAGGATTAAGAATTATATTGATGATATTGATAAGCTTGGTTATGATTAATTAAGCTTATGTGTTAAGCCTCTTATGACATAATTAATTTATTAATGAGATTAATTGATGGATAACTTAATGAAGTGTTGGATCTAGGATATATGCAAGCCCAACCTTAATAATGTAACATACTTGCATAAGTTGGGAGTTTAGCCCAAGAAATTGAATTGGTGGACTAATGTTTAGCCCAATGTGTATAAGTATTTGTGCCTAGCCCAAACTTGATTTAACTTAGGAAGAACCTAAATAAGTATATTTGACCCAAGATTGATTAGAATTGTGCTAGTAGCCCAAGGGGCATTTTATTGGATTAGCCCAATACACTTGAGTCATATAATTCTATGGGTATATGTATATGTATACAATTCGGAAGCCAATATACTAGCTTATGGTACAAAATATGGAATAAATAAAATGTAACATAGGGCAACGAGCCCCATGATCGACAAGGCCCATCCCCTTGCCAAAATGCTGATCTTTCAAGCTATGTGAGCTCACAAGCAAAGTCCATGTGGGGGAAATGATGGTGCAAGTACTAGGACTAGTGTAGGAATAGTGCGGGTTGGTAGAACTTTGCACCAACTCCACTTTCACCCTTGGTTAATACCCCAATTATTGGATAATAATTTTCCTATAAATAGGAGCCTTGGAGTATTGGTGGAAATTTGCCACGTTTCAGTTACTAAGTTCTAGTATAAGAGAGAGAGCCAGAGAGACTTGAGAGGAAAGAAGGAAACCTAGGAAGTTCTTGCTGATTCGGGAAGGCAGAATCTAGGAGGAACGACTATGAAGAAATAAAGGTATGACCTTGTTACCATAAGTATTACCTATCAACTTTAGTCATTTAGTTCTTTTGGTTAAGTAATGTAGTATGCATACGGTAGAGACTTATTGGTCATCGTGATAGTTGTATCCAAGGGCAAACGTTATAAGCATTAAACTGACTAAGTAACTTGAATAAAGTGATAAGTAGGCTATCTGTGTACCCATGAATTAACCCAACAAACCCAAGAACTTAGACTCTGCAGAAGTAAAATAGACCCAAGTTAATTGCATGGCATGCCTCGGGAACTGTTATGATTTAATTTAGTATTGGTTTTCCTTTCAGGTCCTTGCCTTATAGCTAGCAAACCCAAACTCGTTAAATATTGTGAATTTATGAATAATAGGTTACTATATGCCTCGGGAGGTATTTTACATGATCCCACATCTAGTTAGACACATAGTACAACTAGCTATGGAGTTTGAGGAGAAGTTAGATAGGAGTCGGGATAAGTGAGGCAGTTATAACCCCCAAAGATCGAAGCTGTTCTGATGAGCTGACTTCGAAAATATATTCGGGTTCAGATATGGCGAGATGTCTTCGGGTTCAGACATGGTAAGATGTCTTCAAATTCGGACATAGCGAGATGTCTTCGGGTTTGGACATGGCGAGATATCTTTGGATTCGGACATGGCGAGATGTCTTCGGGTTCGGACGTGGCGAGATGTCTTCGAATTCGGAGATAGCGTCGTAACTTTAGATAAGGGTGGATTAATGTGATAAATATTATTGTTTAGTTATAAACTATTCACGCATGAACTAAAATAAGTTTCTAAGTAGAGAGTTTTACTAGCTTCGTGCAAATAAATCTAATACATGCAAGCATGCGTAGGGAAGGTTGTTTAGCGTTATTGTGTGGTTAATGAATGTTATGGTTAACCTTTGACATAATGAACTTTCTTGAACTGTAAAATGGAAATGTTATGGGTAAAACTAACAGTTATTGAAAGTAAATAGAAAAGACAGAACCTAGTTTAAAAGTTCCTTAAAATATATGTGTGAAACAACTTGAACCAGAATACGTGACTTAAGTAATATTCCACGTATACAAACCGGAGATGAGTATATAGGACTAAAATTGCTAAAATGTTTCTAAAGTTGTCAAAAGTAGGAACAATGTGGATTATACATCTATGAGTTTTAATGTGTATAGCATACATGGATAGAAATATATGTGATAAGTACATGTTGTTATATATGTCAAAGTATTCGTGACTAATGAATACCTATACGTACATAAATAGGATAATATAGTTCATTGAGGTGGTTTGTGCTATAAGTGGTAATCAATGCAAAAGGCAAGTTTCCTTAACTCAATTGGAGTTATCATTTTTTTCAAAGTATGCTAGTGGATAATTATTGTTGATTATTCCATATTCTCTGATTATCAATGAATATTCGCATTTATTGCAAGTCTCTAACCTTAAACTTCCTACATTATTGCAAGTTCCCTAAATTCTTATATTGCATATATTGTATAATCCAAATTGTTGTCATATCAACCATATTTATATCGAGTAAATATCTATTACTATTCGGAAATCATTTGTATACGTTGACGTTGTTGCAAGCATTGAACTTATTGTCCTTAAATGCATTATAAAAGTTATCTAAGCCTTTAATTCTGCTAGACTATTATCATGTGTTAGAAAGCTATCCAAGCCAATTGAATTGGTGCGGACTCTCGAAAATCTACTGAGATGGACAACCCTCATTGAAGGGGAAATTATATAATCGTCGAGAAACTGACGTGCGCACATACTAGCATGTTTAAATGTTATGCATAACGTAGGGTACTTTAGGCTAATCACCTGTTGTACTCGTTTATATTTGATTTGCAATATATTACTGTTAAATCTAGTAAAAGTTCTTAGTCCTTAGAGACTGCTTAGTGTTCATTCTTATTGAACCTTGAAATAAATAAACTTTAAAATTTTATTGATATTCTTCAGTCTATAGCGACACTTGTTGAAAACTCTTGATACTTCTTGATATCCTTGAATTATCATTTACTGTTATATCTCGGAGATTCAAACGTTATAACTGTTTATTTTTATTGCTATATTACTTGCTGGGCAAACTTGTTGCTCATTCTTGCTTCCCTAAAAATATTACAGTTAAGGCAGAGCAAGGCGGTACATCAGGCAAGGATAAAAGAAAGGGCAAGGCTACTGAATAGCTTAGTCCTTTAGGGGTAGAAGAATTTTTATTGTTATATTATTATAATGTTATATTAAGGGATGATCAATTTATGTTTAAGTTTAATCACTGGATTATTGTAGTAACGGTTACGGTACCTTGGAACGTGAATATTTATATTATATTAATTTAAATTATTATATTATTTCCGGTGTCGATGATTTTAGTATGATATTAGAATTAGCACGTGACGAACCAATTTTGAGATATGAGTGTCTAAATTTGGGGGCGTCACAATTATGATTCCATATTATTCTATAACTTGATGAGGATTGTGACTAATTTGAAACCACTTTATACCCATGTTCTCTCTGCTAGTCCCAGCTATATTTTTAGTACCTGAAAGGAATTATGAAGCAAAAGGGTGAGCACAAATAGCTCAGTAAAGAATATCATGACTTAAGATAATTAAATTATCAATAGCCTTCAACAGTAATAAATTAGATATTCGAACATATGGTAGATGATAAAAGTTTTCAACTACAATAACAGCGAAATCAACAATCCATTAGAAGAGTAAAGTAGAACATTATGTCTACTATCTTCTACAAATTAAAAGTCCATCATCAATATTTTATTCATGTAACACTAATCAACAGTTCTTCATTGCACCCAAGACAAAGAGAACTTTCACCACCTGTTTTTACCTAAAACACAAAGCTCTTGGTTATACCAATTCACAGTTTATGTTTATAATTATGCTATTAAATTCATATTTGCACTACGACCAAAGACATACAACTGTAAAACCAATAATCAACAGTCCATCTTTTCACTACGGGTCAAAGACATACAACTATAAAACCAATAATTAACAGTCCATCTTTGCACTACGGGCCAAAAATATACAACTGTAAAACTAATAATCAACCGTCTATCTTTGTACTACGGGCCAAAGATATATAATTGTAAAACTAATAATCAACAGTCCATCTTTGCACTATGAGCCAAAGATATACAACTATAAAACCAATAATCAACAGTCCATCTTTGCACTACGGGCCAAAAATATACAACTGTAAAACCAATAATCAACAGTCTATCTTTGCACTACGGGCCAAAGATATACAATTATAAAACCAATAATCAACAGTCCATATTTGTACTACGGGCCAAAGATATACAACTGTAAAACTAATAATCAACAGTCCATCTTTGCTCTACGGACCAAAGAGGACTTTCACCACATCATTCGTCTATAACATTACAGGTCATGATTATATCAATACACAATTCTTGGTCATAATCATACCCATCAACAGTCCATCTATGCACTACGGGCCAAAGATGACTTTCACCATAATAGAAGCATTAGGATGATGATAATGATATATATAATGAATGTACAGAAATGATCAGAATAATAAGATAAAATAAATCTTAGTAATTTTCAACTTAATTATCTAGAGTCCAAATTGCCAATATGATATTAGATAAAGCACAAACTATTAAGGATATTCTAATCATTTCAGGACTTTTCACCATTTAATGATAAGCTAAAGAAACGAATAATAATATCTTACCGTAATATGGAGTATGAAAGAAAATGATATCTCTTTACCATAAAAATGATACCCATTACCTTAGCATGTGATTTGATTCTATTTTCTATGAAATTGATCAACTTAAACAATGCTTGCATTCCTTATCTACACTTGGAGTAACCTTACACTCAATAGAAATACTCACAATATTGTAGTAAATGAAATTTATATTTTTAGTGTAGTGGTGGTGTGTGTTTAGTTGCTCAACCGGGCAACCTATTTATACTGAAAATTGAGGAAACAACTAGCACGCATACTTTGACAAAATAACCAAATGAGGTATATAATAATGTTGGTGGTGGAATTTGTGGTCCCACAGAGAAAATTAAATCAACTTGTACACGTTTTAACAAAATGTGTTCAATAATAGTGTTGTGGTCCGTACTACTTTAGAAAAAGTAGAGTGTCGGCAAGCCTTGTCAAACTTACTTTTGTAAAAAAAAAAATAATTAAACAAATATTTGCATATCATATTTATCTTTAATCAACACCCTTTTCAATCTTTGAACCATTAATCACAAGTATTAACATAGACTCTCAATACTGTCAACTAGTTTAATTATATAATATCAAATAATATGAGTTACTATGCAATAATTACTGTGGTAATTATTGAAATAAATATTGAGTGACTTCTTCCGTAAGAATCAATAATATGAATCACTGTGCAATATCGTGTGCTACTGTGAAATACCGTGTACTATTATGGAATCACACGTATTACTATATTTTTATCATCGGGTATTTCAACAGTTTAACAGTAAAAGCTTTGCCATTTTTTATATAAAAAGATTATGTCTGTCGCTTTCTATATCCGACAATTATTTCGTTATGTGGTCTACCAATGATTGGGCCGTCGTACGAATATTTTCCGACCAAACAAATATTTTCTAACAATTGTTCACTTCATATATTTTTCACATTTTTCGGATTATCCGATAATTTTTTAGAATTGTTTCTATTTATAAAAATTATCATTTAATAGCTTTAAGATAGAAATACTAACTCCACATACTTTTATAACTTTTAAACATCATCAATATTAATCTTATATTATTATAATATTTTTCAGCAAATTTCATAATTTTCCACCATTCATAGAATTTTCTATGAATTTCCGCTATGTTTAAACTAACTATAAATAGTTTAAAAATATAATAAATATTTATATTATTCAATAATTTTTCAAAAATGTCTAGAAATTATAAAATAATATTATAAGATTTTTTTTACCAATTTTCATAATTTTTCATCATTCATAGAAATTTCTATGAATTTCTTCTATTTTCAAACTAACTATAAATAGTTTAAAAAATACAATAATTACTTCTGCTTTTCAATAATTTATCAAAAATTTACAAAAATTCAAAGATGATATTATAAGAATTCTATACAAATATTTCAGCCCAAATAATTTAATTATAAATTCAAATATTCAGAAACTTCAATAATTCATAATAATTAACCCTTTTAACAGAAAATTACGGATCTTATGTCCTTTCCATGTGAAATTAAATCTCTACAACTTTGTAGAAGAAAGTTTTTCCAAATTTCACATCTAACATAGAGAAACAGACTTACTGAAAAATTCTGCTACAAAGATTTTGAATCAATCACTTCTTAAAATTCATAACAAATTATACGTTAATCTTTAACGGTTCAGAATTTGTGGACATATACTCAACTTATATATGTATAACATATCCAAAAATTATAACGATCCAACGGTCGTATAAAAAATTATAACTCACGCAATAGAGCTTAAGAACACTGATTTTTTTGGAGTATGAGTCCTTCGGACCAGTTTCATTCAAACAGTCACCACGAAAAATCCACAAGAAATTTTTGGGTGATTCTAATTTTTGTGTTTAGCTTACTTCCAGGGCTTTCTTTTGACATAAGACTCATCTTCTAACTCATTATATACAAAGAGTTATGGATTTTACAAAATCAAGTATTAAACTAATTTTTCTCAAAATTTCCAGATTTCGTTTTTTATTTGATTTCTTGATTTCTCTTATTTGATTCATGTTTATGCAAATTTAAATCATTCAATACATACATAAATATGTACTCATAAAATCCATAAATCTAAGAATAAATTAAAGATTTTAAAAATATATTTTCTTTTAATTTCCTCTTCATTTCTCATTCTTCTTCATCTTCTTCTTCATTCTCTTCTTCTCTCTCTCTCTCTCTCTCTCTCTCTCTCTCTCTCTCTCTCTCTCTCTCTTCCTTCTTCTCATTTGTTTCCACCGAAATGGGAATGGGAAGAAGTGGAGGAAGCCTCCTCTATTATTTCATTTTCTTTCTTTCTCTTTCTTTTCCTTTTCTTTCTTTCTTTTTCCTTTCTTTTCCTTTATCTTTTCCCCCATTGTCTCTTTGTCCCCCATAATTTGTAGAACTCAGCCGCCCTTGGGACCCACGCCAACCATAGTTTCATTTTCTCCTCTTTTATTAGCTCATTTATCCGATTAATTACCCATTTGACTTTTAAAAATTATCTTTTACATTAAAACCTTAATTGTCGTTACTCACTTCTTATTTATAATTCTCATTTCATTAATTGAAAATTCTAGGATATTAAAAATTAGAATAATAATCATAAAGAAAATTAGACTTTTATTTCACAAAAGTCGGGATCTTATAATCACCCCTCCTTATGAAATTTTGTCCCCAAAATTTACGTACGTATCTGGTAATCCGAAGAGATAATGATACTTAGCTTTCATTTCAAATTCTAGCTTCCAGGTCATTTCCTCTGTATCTTGGTTCATCCGTTACTCATCTCCTGGATTTTAGATATCATTATAGAATACAGCTTCAAAACAAAGATTAATTGACATATCACAATTTGTCAACTTAAGTATGAAAATTTAGCTTAGGTAGGACACACACTAGCGAATGATATTACTCGTCTCTCCCCTCCTAGTTCTAATCTCATATCTTTGCCAGGGATCATATCCCTAAGCTTTGATACCAAATGTGATGCCTGATAAGTGGATTTTATATCCACAAAACGATGTCCATTTCAAGCTTAATTCGTTGTTTCTTTCTTGTTTTCGTGTTCGTTTTTACTCGTTTGGTGTTCTTTTATATGTAGGGTGGTTGTTTTGGCAAGTCATGAAGAAAGGAGGTCGTTTGGAGCAATTTTGGAAACAAACATTAAACAAGCAAAACTAGTTAACAGTGGCCATGCCCGCCGGGGTGGGCCTATTATGCCTATACACCCCCGCCGGGGCGGGAGGTCGTGAATTCTGGGCAGTTCTGGTTGGTTTTGAATACTGCTGGAACACGGATTAGAGACTTGGCATGGCACTTGGACTCTATATAGTATGGGATGTTGACCAGACGTAGGGGGGAGAGATATTCATCAACAAACAACGAATTAGGCATCACGCACAAGGCAAATTAGAGAGATTAATTTTAGTTTTTCATATCAAGCTTTGGAGGAGTATTTTGAAGAGATTTTCGAGACGAGAGCAGATTTAGGCTACGTGAAGGGTGTTTTTCACTATTCTTCTCCTTAGTCTTTTATTTGTAATTAAAAGAATGTTTTCTTTGATTTATTCAGTTGTTATTTGTAAGACCCCGAATTTTATGAAATAAAAGTATTCAATTTTTCTTATAATTACTATTCAGTAAATGGTTAAATTGATAAAAGTTTAAAGTTATGGGTGAAATATGAAATTTTTTTCAAAATAAGCAAGTGGTTATAAAATAATCATTGTTGTCGGGGAATATTCGTTTGGTCGTGGAATATTCTTTCTGTCGGGGAATATTCGTACGACGGCGCAGCCATTTGTGGGCCCCATAATAGAATAACTGTCGGGTGAAGAAAACGATAAATTTGAGTTTTTACAAATAACGGCGTAGTTGTTACCGTTAACACTGTTGGAATACCCGGTGGTTAAAATACAGTAATACGCGTTATTACACAGTAGCACACGGTATTGCACAGTATTTTTTGAAATTATTGATTCTTACGTAAGAAGGCACTACTCAATAATTGTTACAGTAATTACTGTTCAATATTTTATTTTATTGATTCAATAATTGCTACGTTGAAATTTTATATTATTGTTGTTCAATAATTGTTGCTGCACAGTATTTTCCATTATCAGATCAATAATTCATATTATTTGAATAGTATTATTAGATAGCATTATTGGCAATGTCTAGAAAGTTCTGTCTAAGGAGAGGTTTGGTCATCTAATTGCGCGCCAGTAAGGAGAAATCCTTATTGGAAAGCCCCCTCTTTCCTGGGAACGGCCTGGTTGTCATAAATGTGATTCTGTAATATTATTTATGAATAATTAATTATTGATTCATATGATAAGGAAATATTTATTTTATGTGGATATAAATGAGGGATATATTTTTGTGGTTAAAAATGTAGGAGTTAATGTTGAGATTTTTATCAGTATTTTTGTCGGAATGGAGGTATTAAAAATCAGGGTTTTTGAGATATTTTGCGGGGGTTATAATTTTTAATCCGACCGTTGGATCGTGGTAATTTTTGGATATGTTATACATATATAAGTTGAGTATATGCCCATAAATTTTGAACCGTTAAAAATGAACGTATGATTTATTATGAATTTTACGAGATGACTGGTTCAGAAATTATTGAATTTTCAGAGTTTATCATTTTGGTGGAAAATTCTAGAATTGGTGGGCCCCACTTGTGGTTGGTGAAGAAATGTGCTGAATTATATTTCAAATGTGGTGGGTGGGAATAGTAGCAGGTAAAGCCATCAGGTTGCAGGTCAAACCTACCAAAATTTTCCTATAAATAGAGGGCTAAGTTAGAATTGAAAATCACACCAGAAACATAAGCTTTCTCTCTTTCTCTCTCTAGATTATTGAGTGTATTTTGTGAGTATTTAGATACTTGGTGAGTTGCTATTCATCAGTGCAAGTTTCCTTCAGCCTTATACCGATCAGAAGTACTGCTCTTTTTAGGTAAGGGATAGTAAGGGATTGTAAGGGATAGTAAGGGATTTTAAGGGATTTTAAGGGTTGTTATGTTTTTCAGTTTCGTAATTTTTCTGAACTTCAAAAATTCTGGAAAAATTTGAAATGATATTTTGATGAGTTTTATTGATTGTGTCCAAAAATGGTGATTTTTGGATGTATAGATTGAGAGTTATGAATTTTATGAGAAAAGACTATTTTAAAAGTAACTGCTTATAATTTCTTGTGGTTAACTCCAAAATTGATGAAATGTTTATTGGGAGTACATGTATATGATGGAAGTATACTCTGTTAATTTCAGAATTTTTGGACAAAAGTACAATTTTTGATAAATGTCTAAATATTCGGCTATTTTGGCCATATGAAAAATAGTAAATGACTTTTAAAAATTCTGAGAAAAATATATGTTCACTATGGGACTATATTATGCTAAATCCCAGAAAAGAAATATTTTTGGAACTGATTTGGTATTTTTCATGAAAATGGTCTAGTTATGAGTAAATGAATTAAATATGTTTTGTGAAGAAAGAAAATTGGAAAATAGGATTTTATGACTTGAGAATCCTATATGAGGTATATGCAGATTTTTGATGAGGGTTTTGATTATTGGTGATAAAATCTTATGAGTTTGGTATTTTAGAATGATTAAATGCATTATTTAGTAAAGTGTAAACAATTTAAATAAATTATTTATAAGCTTAAGAAATGTTATTCTTTCAATATCATTATACCGAAGTATTGGTATGAATTTTATTGTGGAATTTCTACCTATTTGAGTCGGTGTTACTATTCACGAGTTACTATTCACGAGTTACTATTCATGAGTTACTATTCACGAGTTACTATTCACGACAAAATTGGTTTCTTTTACTAACCAAATTATAGTTGATTTATGAATATTACTCTTGAGATTAAATCTATATGTTGATTATATTGATTTTATTATCATATATAAAATTTTTATAACCCTGATGTTGAAATTCTCTTTCACTGGAGTGTAAAGATGGGTAGATTATTGGTATGATCATGACTAGGGTTCTCTTTGGCCTGTAGTGCAAAGTTGAATTGTGACTGGTATGATCATGACCATTAAATTTATAAGTGAATATCTTTAGCTTAAGTGCAAAGGTGAATTGATCAACATGGTTATAATTATTGTTTATATAAATTCTGAAATGATTATATATTTCTTTGAGATATGAATATATTTGGCCTGTAGTGCAAATATAAACTGTTGAGGAATATCTTTGGCCTGCAGTGCAAAGATGAATTATTGATGAATATCTTTGGCTCGTAATGCAAAGATGACTTGTTGTTGAATATCTTTGGCCTGTAGTGCAAAGATGAGTTGTTGATGAATTTATTAGTATGATTATGAACATGAACTGTGATTTGGTATAACCATGATGTTTGATGTTTCAGGTGATGAAAATTATCTTTGTCCTAGATGAGAAAAGGAATTTAGAATTACAATTACGATTATGAGTTATACACGTGATTGTGGACAGGAATTGTTAATTGATGTTACAGGGATAAAACATTGTTGGTGGATTTTTAACATGGAGAAGATAATAGACTTTATAGTCTATTTGACTCTTCTAATAGATTGCTCGTTCTGCTGCAACTATGGTTGAAATTTTTATCATTTACCATATGTTCTAAATCTCTGATTTATTGTTGATGAAGGCTATTGATAATTGAATTATCTTTAGTCATGATATTCTTTACTGAGCTAGTTGTGCTCACCCTTTTGCTTCACAATTCCTTTCAGGTAATAAGAGTGTAGCTGGGTCGAGCGGGGGTAACAAGGGAATAGAACGGTGGTCATCATTTAGTAGTTATATTTGGTGAAGAAAATAGGGTGAGGCGAACCCAACGTTGGAAGGGTGTTTTGTTACTATCATACAAGATGTCTAATGACATACAACCTCGTGTCATCATAGGACAGGGTTGTGCTCATCCACTTGCTGAGTATATCTATGGGCACTACCTATATAATCTTGGTGTTTGTTTGAAGTATAATTCTCAATTAGAGACAATGGAGATAATGATAAGTCAAGAGAAGACTCACCATTGGGAAGAATATGATAGTAATCTTCTCGTTTTTCTTTGGGGTCTATTGGGTCAACCAAGAATAATTCTGTGGCCATATGATATCTATCATAACCTAGACGCGTGGCCTCCCATGTACGAAGGTTTCCTTGAGCACTTCCCAAAGATTCTAATTTCTAAAACAGTTTTTGACTATACCTTTATGTAAGGTGTTATTGTGAGGTGATGTCCACGGTTGGAACATGAGTCACATTTGGTATATATTTGTATCCAAACTCACAGCATATGTGTTGTTGTATTTTGCACGACAATTGTTGTAATAAAGTTGTAGTTATTTTCTGTACCATGTATTTGACGACTCAGAATGGGTTGGGTGGAATGGACCTATTTTGGGGTCGTTACATTTGGTATCAGAGCTATAAGTAAAGAGCCCCGAGCCTCTCGCTGGTGACTTCCTGTTGATGGGGGATGCACCGAAGCCAGACTCTCCGTAGGGGACGCCGTTCTGCGGTGGCAAACTGATAGGTATCAATGTAAGGTGCTGACATAAGTTGGTGTCCAGAGTTACATTTGGTATCAGAGCTTAGGGATATGATCTCTGGCGGAGATCGGGAAATATAACTAGGAGGGGAGAGATGAGTAAATCCTTCGCTAGTGTGTCCTACCTAAGCTTATTTGTTGGTCAGTCATAATATTGAGATATTATGTGATATGTTAATTTGTTCAATTAACCCTTATTTTGAAGCTGTATTCTAGAATGATATCTGAAATACAGGAGATGAGCAATGGAGAAATCATGATGATAGGGAAGATGGAATCTGAAATGAAAGCAAGGTATTCTCAACTCTTTGAAATACCAGGTACGTAAATTTCGGGGACGAAATTTCATAAGGAGGGGAGATTGTAAGACCCCGAATTTTATGAAATAAAAGTATTCAATTTTTCTTATAATTACTATTCAGTAAATGGTTAAATTGATAAAAGTTTAAAGTTATGGGTGAAATATGAAATTTTTTTCAAAATAAGCAAGTGGTTATAAAATAATCATTGTTGTCGGGGAATATTCGTTTGGTCGTGGAATATTCTTTCTGTCGGGGAATATTCGTACGACGGCGCAGCCATTTGTGGGCCCCATAACAGAATAACTGTCGGGTGAAGAAAACGATAAATTTGAGTTTTTACAAATAACGGCGTAGTTGTTACCGTTAACACTGTTGGAATACCCGGTGGTTAAAATACAGTAATACGCGTTATTGCACAGTAGCACACGGTATTGCACAGTATTTTTGAAATTATTGATTCTTACGTAAGAAGGCACTACTCAATAATTGTTACAGTAATTACTGTTCAATATTTTATTTTATTGATTCAATAATTGCTACGTTGAAATTTTATATTATTGTTGTTCAATAATTGTTGCTGCACAGTATTTTCCATTATCAGATCAATAATTCATATTATTTGAATAGTATTATTAGATAGCATTATTGGCAATGTCTAGAAAGTTCTGTCTAAGGAGAGGTTTGGTCATCTAATTGCGCGCCAGTAAGGAGAAATCCTTATTGGAAAGCCCCCTCTTTCCTGGGAACGGCCTGGTTGTCATAAATGTGATTCTGTAATATTATTTGTGAATAATTAATTATTGATTCATATGATAAGGAAATATTTATTTTATGTGGATATAAATGAGGGATATATTTTTGTGGTTAAAAATGAAGGAGTTAATGTTGAGATTTTTATCAGTATTTTTGTCGGAATGGAGGTATTAAAAATCAGGGTTTTTGAGATATTTTGCGGGGGTTATAATTTTTAATCCGACCGTTGGATCGTGGTAATTTTTGGATATGTTATACATATATAAGTTGAGTATATGCCCACAAATTTTGAACCGTTAAAAATGAACGTATGATTTATTATGAATTTTACGAGATGACTGGTTCAGAAATTATTGAATTTTCGGAGTTTATCATTTTGGTGGAAAATTCTAGAATTGGTGGGCCCCACTTGTGGTTGGTGAAGAAATGTGCTGAATTATATTTCAAATGTGGTGGGTGGGAATAGTAGCAGGTAAAGCCATCAGGTTGCAGGTCAAACCTACCAAAATTTTCCTATAAATAGAGGGCTAAGTTAGAATTGAAAATCACACCAGAAACATAAGCTTTCTCTCTTTCTCTCTCTAGATTATTGAGTGTATTTTGTGAGTATTTAGATACTTGGTGAGTTGCTATTCATCAGTGCAAGTTTCCTTCAGCCTTATACCGATCAGAAGTACTGCTCTTTTGAGGTAAGGGATAGTAAGGGATTGTAAGGGATAGTAAGGGATTTTAAGGGATTTTAAGGGTTGTTATGTTTTTCAGTTTCGTAATTTTTCTGAACTTCAAAAATTCTGGAAAAATTTGAAATGATATTTTGATGAGTTTTATTGATTGTGTCCAAAAATGGTGATTTTTGGATGTATAGATTGAGAGTTATGAATTTTATGAGAAAAGACTATTTTAAAAGTAACTGCTTATAATTTCTTGTGGTTAACTCCAAAATTGATGAAATTTTTATTGGGAGTGCATGTATATGATGGAAGTATACTCTGTTAATTTCAGAATTTTTGGACAAAAGTACAATTTTTGATAAATGTCTAAATATTCGGCTATTTTGGCCATATGAAAAATAGTAAATGACTTTTAAAAATTCTGAGAAAAATATATGTTCACTATGGGACTATATTATGCTAAATCCCAGAAAAGAAATATTTTTGGAACTGATTTGGTATTTTTCATGAAAATGGTCTAGTTATGAGTAAATGAATTAAATATGTTTTGTGAAGAAAGAAAATTGGAAAATAGGATTTTATGGCTTGAGAATCCTATATGAGGTATATGCAGATTTTTGATGAGGGTTTTGATTATTGGTGATAAAATCTTATGAGTTTGGTATTTTAGAATGATTAAATGCATTATTTAGTAAAGTGTAAACAATTTAAATAAATTGTTTATAAGCTTAAGAAATGTTATTCTTTCAATATCATTATACCGAAGTATTGGTATGAATTTTATTGTGGAATTTCTACCTATTTGAGTCGGTGTTACTATTCACGAGTTACTATTCACGAGTTACTATTCATGAGTTACTATTCACGAGTTACTATTCACGACAAAATTGGTTTCTTTTACTAACCAAATTATAGTTGATTTATGAATATTACTCTTGAGATTAAATCTATATGTTGATTATATTGATTTTATTATCATATATAAAATTTTTATAACCCTGATGTTGAAATTCTCTTTCACTGGAGTGTAAAGATGGGTAGATTATTGGTATGATCATGACTAGGGTTCTCTTTGGCCTGTAGTGCAAAGTTGAATTGTGACTGGTATGATCATGACCATTGAATTTATAATTGAATATCTTTAGCTTAAGTGCAAAGGTGAATTGATCAACATGGTTATAATTATTGTTTATATAAATTCTGAAATGATTATATATTTCTTTGAGATATGAATATATTTGGCCTGTAGTGCAAATATAAACTGTTGAGGAATATCTTTGGCCTGTAGTGCAAAGATGAATTGTTGATGAATATCTTTGGCTCGTAATGCAAAGATGACTTGTTGTTGAATATCTTTGGCCTGTAGTGCAAAGATGAGTTGTTGATGAATTTATTAGTATGATTATGAACATGAACTGTGATTTGGTATAACCATGATGTTTGATGTTTCAGGTGATGAAAATTATCTTTGTCCTAGATGAGAAAAGGAATTTAGAATTACAATTATGATTATGAGTTATACATATGATTGTGGACAGGAATTGTTGATTGATGTTACAGGGATAAAACATTGTTGGTGGATTTTTAACATGGAGAAGATAATAGACTTTATAGTCTATTTGACTCTTCTAATGGATTGCTCGTTCCGCTGCAACTATGGTTGAAATTTTTATCATTTACCATATGTTCTAAATCTCTGATTTATTGTTGATGAAGGCTATTGATAATTGAATTATCTTTAGTCATGATATTCTTTACTGAGCTAGTTGTGCTCACCCTTTTGCTTCACAATTCCTTTCAGGTAATAAGAGTGTAGCTGGGTCGAGCGGGGGTAACAAGGGAATAGAACGGTGGTCATCATTTAGTAGTTATATTTGGTGAAGAAAATAGGGTGAGGCGAACCCAACGTTGGAAGGGTGTTTTGTCACTATCATACAAGATGTCTAATGACATACAACCTCGTGTCATCATAGGACAGGGTTGTGCTCATCCACTTGCTGAGTATATCTATGGGCACTACCTATATAATCTTGGTGTTTGTTTGAAGTATAATTCTCAATTAGAGACAGTGGAGATAATGATAAGTCAAGAGAAGACTCACCATTGGGAAGAATATGATAGTAATCTTCTCGTTTTTCTTTGGGGTCTATTGGGTCAACCAAGAATAATTCTGTGGCCATATGATATCTATCATAACCTAGACGCGTGGCCTCCCATGTACGAAGGTTTCCTTGAGCACTTCCCAAAGATTCTAATTTCTAAAACAGTTTTTGACTATACCTTTATGTAAGGTGTTATTGTGAGGTGATGTCCACGGTTGGAACATGAGTCACATTTGGTATATATTTGTATCCAAACTCACAGCATATGTGTTGTTGTATTTTGCACGACAATTGTTGTAATAAAGTTGTAGTTATTTTCTGTACCATGTATTTGACGACTCAGAATGGGTTGGGTGGAATGGACCTATTTTGGGGTCGTTACATTTGGTATCAGAGCTATAAGTAAAGAGCCCCGAGCCTCTCGCTGGTGACTTCCTGTTGATGGGGGATGCACCGAAGCCAGACTCTCCGTAGGGGACGCCGTTCTGCGGTGGCAAACTGATAGGTATCAATGTAAGGTGCTGACATAAGTTGGTGTCCAGAGTTACATTTGGTATCAGAGCTTAGGGATATGATCTCTGGCGGAGATCGGGAAATATAACTAGGAGGGGAGAGATGAGTAAATCCTTCGCTAGTGTGTCCTACCTAAGCTTATTTGTTGGTCAGTCATAATATTGAGATATTATGTGATATGTTAATTTGTTCAATTAACCCTTATTTTGAAGCTGTATTCTAGAATGATATCTGAAATACAGGAGATGAGCAATGGAGAAATCATGATGATAGGGAAGATGGAATCTGAAATGAAAGCAAGGTATTCTCAACTCTTTGAAATACCAGGTACGTAAATTTCGGGGACGAAATTTCATAAGGAGGGGAGATTGTAAGACCCCGAATTTTATGAAATAAAAGTATTCAATTTTTCTTATAATTACTATTCAGTAAATGGTTAAATTGATAAAAGTTTAAAGTTATGGGTGAAATATGAAATTTTTTTCAAAATAAGCAAGTGGTTATAAAATAATCATTGTTGTCGGGGAATATTCGTTTGGTCGTGGAATATTCTTTCTGTCGGGGAATATTCGTACGACGGCGCAGCCATTTGTGGGCCCCATAACAGAATAACTGTCGGGTGAAGAAAACGATAAATTTGAGTTTTTACAAATAACGGCGTAGTTGTTACCGTTAACACTGTTGGAATACCCGGTGGTTAAAATACAGTAATACGCGTTATTACACAGTAGCACACGGTATTGCACAGTATTTTTGAAATTATTGATTCTTACGTAAGAAGGCACTACTCAATAATTGTTACAGTAATTACTGTTCAATATTTTATTTTATTGATTCAATAATTGCTACGTTGAAATTTTATATTATTGTTGTTCAATAATTGTTGATGCACAGTATTTTCCATTATCAGATCAATAATTCATATTATTTGAATAGTATTATTAGATAGCATTATTGGCAATGTCTAGAAAGTTCTGTCTAAGGAGAGGTTTGGTCATCTAATTGCGCGCCAGTAAGGAGAAATCCTTATTGGAAAGCCCCCTCTTTCTTGGGAACGGCCTGGTTGTCATAAATGTGATTCTGTAATATTATTTATGAATAATTAATTATTGATTCATATGATAAGGAAATATTTATTTTATGTGGATATAAATGAGGGATATATTTTTGTGGTTAAAAATGTAGGAGTTAATGTTGAGATTTTTATCAGTATTTTTGTCGGAATGGAGGTATTAAAAATCAGGGTTTTTGAGATATTTTGCGGGGGTTATAATTTTTAATCCGACCGTTGGATCGTGGTAATTTTTGGATATGTTATACATATATAAGTTGAGTATATGCCCATAAATTTTGAACCGTTAAAAATGAACGTATGATTTATTATGAATTTTACGAGATGACTGGTTCAGAAATTATTGAATTTTCGGAGTTTATCATTTTGGTAGAAAATTCTAGAATTGGTGGGCCCCACTTGTGGTTGGTGAAGAAATGTGCTGAATTATATTTCAAATGTGGTGGGTGAGAATAGTAGCAGGTAAAGCCATCAGGTTGCAGGTCAAACCTACCAAAATTTTCCTATAAATAGAGGGCTAAGTTAGAATTGAAAATCACACCAGAAACATAAGCTTTCTCTCTTTCTCTCTCTAGATTATTGAGTGTATTTTGTGAGTATTTAGATACTTGGTGAGTTGCTATTCATCAGTGCAAGTTTCCTTCAGCCTTATACCGATCAGAAGTACTGCTCTTTTGAGGTAAGGGATAGTAAGGGATTGTAAGGGATAGTAATGGATTTTAAGGGATTTTAAGGGTTGTTATGTTTTTCAGTTTCGTAATTTTTCTGAACTTCAAAAATTCTGGAAAAATTTGAAATGATATTTTGATGAGTTTTATTGATTGTGTCCAAAAATGGTGATTTTTGGATGTATAGATTGAGAGTTATGAATTTTATGAGAAAAGACTATTTTAAAAGTAACTGCTTATAATTTCTTGTGGTTAACTCCAAAATTGATGAAATTTTTATTGGGAGTACATGTATATGATGGAAGTATACTCTGTTAATTTCAGAATTTTTGGACAAAAGTACAATTTTTGATAAATGTCTAAATATTCGGCTATTTTGGCCATATGAAAAATAGTAAATGACTTTTAAAAATTCTGAGAAAAATATATGTTCACTATGGGACTATATTATGCTAAATCCCAGAAAAGAAATATTTTTGGAACTGATTTGGTATTTTTCATGAAAATGGTCTAGTTATGAGTAAATGAATTAAATATGTTTTGTGAAGAAAGAAAATTGGAAAATAGGATTTTATGACTTGAGAATCCTATATGAGGTATATGCAGATTTTTGATGAGGGTTTTGATTATTGGTGATAAAATCTTATGAGTTTGGTATTTTAGAATGATTAAATGCATTATTTAGTAAAGTGTAAACAATTTAAATAAATTGTTTATAAGCTTAAGAAATGTTATTCTTTCAATATCATTATACCGAAGTATTGGTATGAATTTTATTGTGGAATTTCTACCTATTTGAGTCGGTATTACTATTCACGAGTTACTATTCATGAGTTACTATTCACGAGTTACTATTCACGATAAAATTGGTTTCTTTTACTAACCAAATTATAGTTGATTTATGAATATTACTCTTGAGATTAAATCTATATGTTGATTATATTGATTTTATTATCATATATAAAATTTTTATAACCCTGATGTTGAAATTCTCTTTCACTGGAGTGTAAAGATGGGTAGATTATTGGTATGATCATGACTAGGGTTCTCTTTGGCCTGTAGTGCAAAGTTGAATTGTGACTGGTATGATCATGACCATTGAATTTATAAGTGAATATCTTTAGCTTAAGTGCAAAGGTGAATTGATCAACATGGTTATAATTATTGTTTATATAAATTCTGAAATGATTATATATTTCTTTGAGATATGAATATATTTGGCCTGTAGTGCAAATATAAACTGTTGAGGAATATCTTTGGCCTGCAGTGCAAAGATGAATTATTGATGAATATCTTTGGCTCGTAATGCAAAGATGACTTGTTGTTGAATATCTTTGGCCTGTAGTGCAAAGATGAGTTGTTGATGAATTTATTAGTATGATTATGAACATGAACTGTGATTTGGTATAACCATGATGTTTGATGTTTCAGGTGATGAAAATTATCTTTGTCCTAGATGAGAAAAGGAATTTAGAATTACAATTACGATTATGAGTTATACACGTGATTGTGGACAGGAATTGTTAATTGATGTTACAGGGATAAAACATTGTTGGTGGATTTTTAACATGGAGAAGATAATAGACTTTATAGTCTATTTGACTCTTCTAATAGATTGCTCGTTCTGCTGCAACTATGGTTGAAATTTTTATCATTTACCATATGTTCTAAATCTCTGATTTATTGTTGATGAAGGCTATTGATAATTGAATTATCTTTAGTCATGATATTCTTTACTGAGCTAGTTGTGCTCACCCTTTTGCTTCACAATTCCTTTCAGGTAATAAGAGTGTAGCTGGGTCGAGCGGGGGTAACAAGGGAATAGAACGGTGGTCATCATTTAGTAGTTATATTTGGTGAAGAAAATAGGGTGAGGCGAACCCAACGTTGGAAGGGTGTTTTGTTACTATCATACAAGATGTCTAATGACATACAACCTCGTGTCATCATAGGACAGGGTTGTGCTCATCCACTTGCTGAGTATATCTATGGGCACTACCTATATAATCTTGGTGTTTGTTTGAAGTATAATTCTCAATTAGAGACAATGGAGATAATGATAAGTCAAGAGAAGACTCACCATTGGGAAGAATATGATAGTAATCTTCTCGTTTTTCTTTGGGGTCTATTGGGTCAACCAAGAATAATTCTGTGGCCATATGATATCTATCATAACCTAGACGCGTGGCCTCCCATGTACGAAGGTTTCCTTGAGCACTTCCCAAAGATTCTAATTTCTAAAACAGTTTTTGACTATACCTTTATGTAAGGTGTTATTGTGAGGTGATGTCCACGGTTGGAACATGAGTCACATTTGGTATATATTTGTATCCAAACTCACAGCATATGTGTTGTTGTATTTTGCACGACAATTGTTGTAATAAAGTTGTAGTTGTTTTCTGTACCATGTATTTGACGACTCAGAATGGGTTGGGTGGAATGGACCTATTTTGGGGTCGTTACATTATTTCATTTATAATGAACTAATTCACTTTTTAGGCTTATGGTAGATCCTTGAGTGAAACGATGATTTTATAACTTTGATTTCCAATTCAATAATTTATTCCCCAATTTATCTATATTAATTTGAGCTTGAATTTATGAATTACCTGATCAACAATTCGTTGTGGATTTGTATGGAATCGAGAGAGGATATTCGAATCTAGACTTAGTTAATATAGCGTGTGTTCATGAATTTTGTGAATAGCAGATTCTTTATAAATGTTAAGGTAGAGATATGCTTGACATCACATGTAATCGGATAGAGAACTTAATCTTAAACCTTCTTTAATTATAATTGACATAGAGATATAGTAAGTTAGTTGATTAAGGTGTTTAACTTGTTTCTATCTAATTTGTGGATTTAAGTTAATACTGTATTAGTGCATCGAGAGGTGGCTAGTACTACATTCGCGTTCTTGATTAATGAACTAAGATAGTGAATTGAATTGGAATAAAGGTGTAGAAATCAGAGTGAAGCTTAGGCTGAAATCATAAGTCTAATTCTCTATTAATTGTTTGAAATTCCAGATTTTGATATTTGTGATTGTTTTGTGGTAGTTTATTTGTTTTTTAATTTAGTTTCTATAGTTTTAATCATTGAATTGGATAATTTAATAAAATTAGGATTAATAGGAAATTAGTAATTGTAAGGTTAAGTTTCTTACTTATTTGTCTCTGTGGGAACGATACTCTACTCATTACTATATTACTTGTTAACCACATATACTTGCGTGTTGTGCGTATATAGATTTTACCCAACAACTAGATATGGCATCAGAAGATGGTGTCGCCTCAGTGCCCTGCTCTCCTATAGTCTCGTCCTCATCATGCGAGGTATCTTCAGCGGCAGCTTCGTTCTCCGAAGCTGATGGAAATATAAAATCTATCAGAAAGGTGGTTGGCACCGGAGGTGAATCACATCCCCGAGGGTTAGGTTTTATATTTCCATCAGCTTCGGAGGACCAAACTGCCGCTGAAGATACCTTGCATGATGAGGACGAGACTATGGGAGAGCAGGGCACTGATGCGACACCATCTTCCGATGCCATATCTAGTTGTTGGGTAAAATTTATATACGCACAACACGCAAGTATACGTGGTTAACAAGTAATATAGTAATGAGTAGAGTATCGTTCTCACAGAAACAAATTAGTAAGAAACTTAAACTTACAATTACCAATTTCCTATTAATCCTAATTTTATTAAACTATCCAATTCAATGATTAAAATTATAGAAACTAAATTAAGAAACAAATAAACTACCACAAAACAATCACAAATATCAAAATCTAGAATTTCAAACAATTAATGGAGAATTAGACTTATAATTTCACCCTAAGCTTCACTCTGATTTCTACACCTTTATTCTAATTCAATTCACTATCTCAGTTCATTAATCAAGAACACAAATGTAGTACTAGCCACCTCTCGATGCACTAATATCGTATTAACTTAAATCCACAAATTAGATAGAAACAAGTTAAACACCTTAACCAACTAACACACTATTTCTCTATGTGAATTATAATTAAAGAAGGTTTAAGATTAAGTTCTCTATCCGATTACATGCGATATCAAGCATATCTCTACCTTAACATTCATCAAGAATCTACTATTCACAAAATTCATGAACACACGATATATTAACTAAGTCTAGATTCGAATATCCTCTCTCGATTCCATACAAATCCACAACGAATTGTTGATCAGACAATTCATAAATTCAAGCTCAAATTAATATAGATAAACTGGAGAATAACTTATTGAATTGAAAATCAAAGTTATAAAATCATCGTTTCACTCAAGGATCCACCATAAGCCTAAAAAGTGAATTAGTTCATCAAAAATAAAATAACAACTGAATAAATCAAAGATAACATTCTTTCAATTACAAATAAAAGACTAAGGAGAAGAATAGTGAAAAACACCCTTCACGTAGCCTAAATCTGCACTCGTCTCCAAAATCTCTTCAAAATACTCCTCCAAAGCTTGCTATGAAAAACTGAAATTAATCTCTGTAATTTGCCTTGTGCGCGATACCTAATTCATTATTTGTTGATGAATATCTCCCCCCCCCCCGTCTGGTCAACATCCCATGCTATATAGAGTCCAAATGTCATGCCAAGTCTCTAATCCGTGTTCCAGCAATATTCAAAACCAACCAGAACTGCCCAAAATTCGCGACCCCCCGCCCCGACGGGGGTGTATAGGCATAATAGGCCCGCCCCGGTGGGCATGGCCACTGTTAACCAGTTTTGCTTATTTCATGTTTGTTTCCAAAATTACTCCAAACGACCTCCTTTCTTCACGACTTACCACAACAACCACCCTACACATAAAAGAACACCAAACGAGTAAAAACAAACATGAAAACAAGAAAGAAACAACAAATTAAGCTTGAAATGGACATCGTTTCGTGGATATAAAATCCACTTATCAAAATTCCCCAAACTTAAACCGTGTTAGTCCTCGAGCACAAAATAACTATATGCTATGCAATGCAATGATATGTAATGTAACTAACTAAATGATTACGAATCCAATAGTATCGCAGAATCAAACTTATTCCTTCGGCCTCAGAATAATTAAGCACACACTACAATACTTCATAATAAAAACCATCAATAATTTCTCATCAATTCCTCGAATCTTATATGTATCATTACTAATATCGTGTGTATGTGTGATCAACATCCATGCCAACTGATTTAAATTCAAATTCCACACATAACCAATCTCTTATTAGGATTCATACAGAATAAACTCAAAAAATTTAAAAACAAACAAGTTCCAACTTAAATCAAACAATTACCAAGAGTAGGGATCCGAATAGGGTATTCATGCTTTCTTTTTCCAATTACGGGGGCTCTTTTCCTTTATTTCTCATCTTCTCTTTATTTTTCTTTTTCTCTCTTTTGTTTAGATGACTGTACAATGCCTCATTCCATTAGGCTAACAGTTCTACCCCTTAGCGAGCTTTCAACCAACGACTCCCAGACCATAAAAAACCTTAGGGCGCTAGGTGTTAAGACACCCATACAGGCGTACTTGCTCAAGTAACAAAGGCCCCGAAACAAGACTAGTCACGATCTATATTATTTTTTTTATTGAAGCTTATATACCCTACTCTTTCCCCCAAACTTAGGTTCTTGCCTAATTTATTGTTTTCACTGCTTATTATTGTCATTCTCTAATTTACCCTATCAATATCCTTTAGAAACTGTTTATATATTAATTTATACTCATCAGTCAACACAAAAGTTATTACGTGCTATCCTTTTTATACCAGTTTCAAACAAGTACAAGATCCGAGTCATGATTGAAAACTACATCACAGTTCTAAAACTCAGTGTTGTATTTGTCTACTTAATCTCATTTTCATCATTGGCCATAATAAAATGAACCACAACACCGTTAGACATATGCAAACACAATATATATATATATATATATATATATATATATATATATATATATATATTAATACTGATGGTAGACATAACATGAATGCAAACGTACATAAATAAAAATTAAATATGCAACTAAGATACTATGCGAATGCATGAATACATAAATATACAACAATTGTTCAGCCTAGATATAATAACAAACTACTATGCAAGCCTAGCTTAATGAATATGCAAACATAAAATGCAAGCATGAATGCATATCCCCCAAACTTGACAGTTACAATGCCCTCATTGTAATGATATAGCGATAAAAACATGAGGACTTCCCTGTAATCTCTTCAAGCCTGGGGTGGTGGTGTGTGGTGTTCTTCTTCATCGGAGTCACTCGGTGGAAATCGTGGCATTGGGGCCGGCTGTTGATATGGAAATTGTGCAGCTGGATTAAAGCTCTGGAGTGTCGTGTTCAGGGATGCGAATGACAAGTTCATTGCATCAAACATATGGTCTTGTCTCTCTGCGAGCCGCCTCATCTCTCTTCTTGATGCTTTGTTCTGCTCCTCCATTTGTCGTTGATATTCAAGAAACTGAGGGCCCCCAAAATAGGCCCACACAACCCATTTTAAGTCGCCAGAAATACAACACTACTGACGCGAACTTTCCTATTACAACTATTAATTGTCATGTAAAATATGACGACATATATACTATGAGTTTCAATACAAATATTGTAACGTATATAATACGACAATATTCATACTTCAATTATTATAATGCCATATAAAATACAGCAGCAAATATTTTAAGTCCCCAAAGGAACACGAGAAGATTTATGTCCTCATTCTAATGCGATGTATCTTTAACGCTTTCAAAGTCGGGTCCTCATCACTCTATTGTTGTTCACCAAAATTAATTATTAAATGACATATAAAATACGACACACATATTTTAAATCCTCAGTACGATTATGATTACATACTATTCTATAACTTGATGAGGATTGTGACTAATTTGAAACCACTTTATACACATGTTCTCTCTGCTAGTCCCAGCTATACTTTTATTACCTGAAAGGAATTGTGAAGTAAAAGGGTGAGCACAAATAGCCCAGTAAAGAATATTATGACTTATGATAATTAATTTATCAATAGCCTTCATCAGTAATAAATCAGATATTTCAAACATATGGTAGATTGTGAGATCCCAAATTTTATGAAATGAAAGTATTCAATTTTTTGATAATTATTATTCTATTTAGTAAATGGTTAAATTGATAAAAGGTTAAAGTTAAGGGTGATATTTGAAAAATTTGTAAAGTAAACAAGTTGATATAAAATATTCATTTGGTCGGGAAATATTCTTTTTGTCAGGGGATATCCGTATGACGACACCATCATTAGTGGACCCCATAACGGAAGTATTGTTGTAGTTAGAAAACGACAAAAATATCTTTTTATAAAAATAACTGCGAAAGGTTTACCGTTAAAACAGTTGAACTACCCGGTAGTAAAAGTACAGTAATACGCGTAATTGCATAGTAGCACACGGTATTGATTATTGATGCTTACATGAGAAGTCACTCAATTATTGCTACAGTAATTGCTGCATAATATCTCTCATATTATTGATTGAATTATTATCATAATATCCTCTACATAATATTTTATATTTTTAAATTAATAATTGAGAACACAAAGTTATTCATATTGTAAGATCACAACTTATTAATGAATAAAATTAAATTTTCTCTAAATATTATTGTGAATAATAAGGGGTTAATTTGATATAATACTTTGGTTATGGGTGAAATGTGCAAATTTTGCAAAATAAACAAGTGGTTATAAAATATTCATTTTGTCGGGAAATATTCGTTTGGTCGTGGAATATTCTTGCTGTCGGGGACTATTCGTACGACGGCGCAACCTTGTGTGGGCCCCATAACGGAAAGCGATTGGATGAAGAAAACGACAAGTATAAGTTGTTTACAAATAACGGCGTAGTTGTTACCGTTAATACTGTTGGAATACCCGGTGGTTAAAATACAGTAGCACACGGTATTGCACCAATTATTGATTCTTACGTAAGAAGGCACACTCAATAATTGTTACAGTAGTTATTGTTCAATATTTTATTTTATTGATTCAATAATTGTTGCGTTGATATTTTATATTATTGTTGTTTCAATAATTGTTGTTGTACAATATTTTCCTTTATCAGATCAATAATTCATATTATTTGAATAATATTATTAGATAACATTATTGGCAATGTCTAGAAAGTTCTGTCTAAGGAGAGGTTTGGTCATCTAATTGCGCGCCAGTAAGGAGAAATCCTTATTGGAAAGCCCCCTCTTTCCTAGGAATGACCTGGTTGTCATAAATGTGATTCTGTAATATTATTTGTGAATAATTAATTATTGATTCATATGATAAGGAAATATTTATTTTATGTGGATATAAATGAGGGATATATTTTTGTGGTTAAAAATGAAGGAGTTAATGTTGAGGTTTTTATCAGTATTTTTGTCGGAATGGAGGTATTAAAAATCAGGATTTTTGAGATATTTTGCGGGGGTTATAATTTTTAATCCGACCGTTGGATCGTGGTAATTTTTAGATATGTTATACATATATAATTTGAGTATATGTCCACAAATTTTGAACCGTTAAAAATGAACGTATGATTTATTATGAATTTTACGAGATGACTGGTTCAGAAATTGTTGAATTTTCAGAGTTAATCATTTTGGTAAAAAATTCTAGAATTGGTGGGCCCCACTCTTGGTTGGTGAAGAAATGTACTGAGATTTTTATTCAAATGTGGTGGGTGGGAATAGTAGCAGGTAAAGCCATCAGGTTGCAGGTTAAGTCTGCTTCGGCGTGCTAACATTTTCCTATAAATAGAGGGCTAAGTTAGAATTGAAAATCACACCAGAAACAAGTTTTCTCTCTTTCTCTCTCTAGATTATTGAGTGTATTTTGTGAGTATTTAGATATTTTGAGAGTTTCTATTCATCAGAGCAAGTATCTTTCAGCCTTATACTGGTATTCCGACCAGAAGTACTGATATTTTGAGGTAAGGGATGTTATTTTCTTCTTAAATGATATTATTTTCTTCAATATCATTATGCCGAAATATTGGTTGAACTTTTTATCAAATTTAGACTTTTTGTGTCGAAGTTACTATTCACGTATACGGCACTATTCGCGTATACGGCACTATTCACGAATACGGCACTATTCACCGAAAAATAAAATTTTCCCTTTTTGTCCAAGATGTCTATTATGGTTACTATCTATGATTGTATCCATGTTTTGATCTTTATTTTTGAATTCTACTTCACAATTGATTATTATGATGTATTATTGATCTTGGATAAACTGTTATACGAATCCCTACTATTTGTCTTTCTGTCTCACTGGATTCGTTCTCTTTAAGATATTTTTCATCATCCTCAGTCCTAAATGATGATATTACTGAATATCTTTGGCCTGTAGTGCAAAGATGTATGATTACTTGATGAATATCTTTGGCCTGTACTGCAAAGATGAACAGGTGTTGAGATGAACATGACTGATAGGTGATACAAATGAATATCTTTGGCCTGTAGTGTAAAGATGAATATTTGGATAAAGATGATTATTAATTGATGTTACAGGGATAAAATATTGATGATGGACTTTTAAATCTTAGAAGATAGTAGAATTCATTCTCTACTTGACTCTTCTAATGGTTAGCTGTTTCCGCTGCAGTTGTTGATCTAAAACTTGTTGTCGATTATATTATATCAGATTTTTCCCTGTTGAATACTAATGATAATTTGTTGTATATTATCTTAGTCATAATATTCTTTACTGGGCTAGTGGAGCTCACCCTTTTCCTTTTTGTTCCATTTTTCTTCTCAGGAGGTGAGAACATAGCAGGATCTAGTCGGGGTATGGAGTGATGGTTCTAGAAAGATGTTTTAGCCGTCCTCACTATTTCTACAAAATAGTGTTTGAATAATTGTATTGAGGACTTATTTGAGTGTGGATATTGTCTAGAAGACAATATTTGTATTTAAACTCACAGTATGTGTTATCGTATTTTGCACGACAATTGTATTATTGAAGTTGTAGTTGCTTTCTGTACCATGTATTTGGAGACTCAGAATGGGTGTTGTATACCTATTTTGGGGGCGTCAAAGTTGGTATCAGAGCTTAGGGATATGATCCCTGGCTGAGATGTGAGACAAGAACTAGGAGGGGAGAGACGGGGAATTCCTTCGCTAGTATGACCTGACTAAGTTTATTTGGTGTTTATTTGGTCGGTCAGAGTATAGGGATAATATATGACATGACTATTAACCATTGTTTTATGGTAGTATTTAAGAATGACAGCTGAGAACGTTAATAATGGAGTAAATCAGACCGTAGAGACACCTTTGATCACCACCCAGGGGAACGTGCAACAGGAAGGCAATATTCCTCCTGTAAACAACGTTACCGAGCAAACGATGAATGATAGAATGTTTAGGAGTTTTTTGCAGTTCATGTAAAATTAGACGAGGGAGACTCGTGTGCAGAATACGGGTGGAAATGATAACAACGCGCGGTTTGTCACAGCCAAGCAGTTCAAAGAATTGGGACCACCAGAATTTAAGGGAAAGCCGGATCCGATCATGACGGAAACGTGGGTCAAGCAAATTACCAAGATATTCGATGTCTTGGGATGCACGGAGGAACAGAAGGTTCCATTCGCCACATTTATGTTCCTCGGTGAGGCAGACTACTGGTGGGAGTCTGTGAAGCGTACCCAGCCTGACGCACTCAACATGTCCTGGGAAACATTTCAAAAACTGTTCAATGACAAGTACTTTCCTGAAAGTATTCGTCATATGAAGGAGGTGGAGTTTATCAGACTGGAACAAAACAACATGACGGTGTCCCAGTACGAGGCGAAGTTTGCAGAGTTATCCAGGTTTGCACCTCATTTGGTCGAAAATGAGGAACGAGTGACAAGGATGTTTCTGAGAGGTCTAAAACCCGAGATTCGATAATATCTTATCTCTCATAAATTTTCTTTATATTCAGATGTTGTAAACAGGGCTCAATTATTAGAGCGAGATAATGAGTATGTGCAACCGAGGGACCACAACCAGGGTCATACCGGTGGCGGCAGTCATCGAAGCAATGAAAACCAGCAGGGAGGAAAACATTCGGACAAAAGCGGTAACCACTCTGGTGGTAATCGTGGTTGTGATAATAAAAGGAGCGAGTCAGGAGGAGATTTCAAGAAGAGAAGGTACAACAATGATAACGTGAAGACGTCAGCACAAACATCAACTGTTTCTAGGGGAGGAGAACAACCACCGGTCGTATGTTACAAATGTAGGAAAGAGGGACATATCAGCCCAAACTGCCCACAACAATCCAAGGTATGTTATAATTGTGGAAAGGAGGGTCATATAGCTCGAGAGTGTTCTGTAGCAAAACCAAGTTCAGCGGGGATGGTGACTCCAAAAGCTGTCCTGGATAAGTCAAAATCAGCGATTCCTGGAAGAGCGTTTGTCTTGACTGGCCAAAACGCGAGAAACCCGAACGAGGTGATCACGGGTAAGCTAATCTTGAATTCTTGCGAAGTTTATACTTTACTAGATACCGGTTCTACCCATTCTTTTATCTCTCCTGCTTGTGCTCAACGTTTAAACTTGACTCCAGAGAAATTGGACTTTGACTTATCTGTTGAAACTCCGTTGGGTGAAACCTTCGTTACATCTATAGTTTATAAATCTTGCATGATCCAAGTTGGCACTATCACATTACCTGTTGATCTTATCTCTTTAAAGATACTTACTTTTGATGTGATTTTAGGAATTGATTGGTTAACCACTCATCGTGCTAAAATTGATTATTTTTGTAAAGTTGTTAGTTTTCATATTCCTAACCAACCTTTTATACGAATTCAAACTACTAAACCACTAAAATCATTCACTGTCCTATCAAGCCACAAAGCTATTCGTTTATTAAAAAACAGATGTCAAGCTTTCTTAGCCCATGTTATGGATTTGAACAAAGACAAGTCAGATTTGAATAATATTTCTATTGTTAGAGAATTTCCTGATGTATTTCCTGAAGAACTTCCTGGTCTACCCCCAGAACGTGAAGTTGAATTCTTTATTGACCTTGAACCCGGTACAAAGCCCATTTCTAAAACCCTATATCGAATGGCTCCTATTGAACTTCAGGAGTTAAAAGTCCAACTACAAGAGTTGTTGGACATCGGTTTTATTCGTCCTAGTACATCTCATTGGGGTGCTCCTGTTTTATTCGTAAAGAAGAAAGACGGGAGTATGCGACTTTGTATCGACTATTGAGAATTGAATCATGTCACTATCAAGAATAGGTATCCGCTACCTCGTATTGATGACCTGTTTGAGTAGTTGCAAGGACCACAATTCTTTTCAAAGATCGATCTTCATTCTGGATATCATTAGTTGAAGATTAAAACTGAGGATATTCTAAAGACTGCCTTCAGAACTCGGTACGGGCATTATGAATTCTTAGTCATGTCTTTTGGATTGACTAATGCTCCTGCTGCCTTCATAGATATGATGAACCGTGTATTTAAAGAATATTTGGATCAGTTCGTTGTTGTCTTTATTTATGACATCCTCATCTATTCCAAAAGCCGTGAAGATCATGAGTGCCATTTGAAGCTGATATTGCAAAGGCTTCGTGAAAACAAGCTATATGCCAAACTGAAGAAATGCGAGTTCTGGCTTGAGGAAGTAGCGTTCCTTGGGCACGTGGTGTCAAAACATGGAGTATCTGTCGACCCGGTGAAGATTGAAGCCATACAAATTTGGGAGCAACCGAAGTCGGTAACCGAAGTACGTAGCTTTCTGGGCTTAGCTGGTTATTATCAGAGATTTGTGGAAGGATTTTCTCGAATCGCTACTCCATTAACTCAGCTGACTCGGAAAGATACAAAATTCGTATGGAGTGAGGAATGCGAGAAGAGTTTCCAAGAACTCAAAAGGAGACTCATTTCGGCACTTGTTCTGACAATACCATCTGGTTCGGATGGATTTATTATCTACAGCGATGCTTCAGGAAAAGGGTTAGGATGTGTTCTCATGCAACATGGGAAAGTCATAGCCTATGCCTCGCGACAACTCAAAGAATATGAGAGGAATTATCCTACTCATGATTTGGAGTTGGCAGCAGTCGTTTTTGCGTTGAAGATCTGGAGACACTACCTGTATGGGGAGAAAATGGAGATCTATACAGATCATAAAAGCCTCAAATATTTCTTCACCAAAAGGAACTCAACATGCGGCAGCGACGTTGGCTCGAACTGTTGAAAGATTACGATCATACCATCCAATATCATCCTGGAAAAGCAAACGTAGTAGTTGACGCATTGAGTAGAAGATCATATGCGGGTACGAGTGCAATGTTGTTAACACAAAGGCCCATTTTGTATGACTTGCAAAGGATAGAGATAGAGATGAAGGCTCCAAGTACCCACATGATGATATCAAATATACGAGTAGAACCGACTTTAATCGATAAAGTTAAAGCTGCTCAAGCTACGGACATAGAGCTGATGCGTATGAAGAAAAAAGTGCAAGAAGGTGCTATTCCAGAAGCAAGAATCGATGAAGAAGGAATACTTTGAGTCAACTCCAGACTTTGTGTTCTAACGATTTTAACTTGAAGCATAGAATAATGATGGAGGCACACAACACACCATTTACAATCCATCCTGGGAGTACCAAAATGTATCACGATCTTCGACATTCATTTTGGTGGAGTAATATGAAAAGAGAGATCGCGGAGTTTATCTCGAGGTGTTTAACTTGTCAACGTGTAAAAGCGGAGCATCAAGTACCAAAGGGTCCATTGCAATCACTTGAGATTCCGAAATGGAAGTGGGAATACATTACCATAGATTTCGTTACAGGTCTTCCCAAGGTTTCTCAAGGCATAGATGCGATTTGGGTTATTGTTGATAGATTAACCAAGTCTGCTTATTTCTTACCGATACGTGAGACTTATTCCCTTGAACGTCTTGCTAGTATGTATGTGAACGAGATTGTGAGATTGCATGGCATGCCAGTATCCATAGTTTCGAATCGTGACCCAAGATTCACTTCACGATTTTAGGTTAGCTTGCAGAAAGCTATGGGCACGGATTTACGATTCACTTTAGCATACCATCCTCAAACGGACGGACAATCAGAGAGGACTATTCAAACTCTTAAAGATCTATTAAGACTCTATGTCCTAGATCTCAAAGGGAGTTGGGATAAGTACCTACCATTGGTGGAATTCTCCTACAACAACAGTTATCAGGCGAGCATAGGTGTGGCTCCATTCGAGGCGTTGTATGGAAGAAAATGTCGTTCTCCAGTATGCTGAGACGAGGTGGGTAAAGCAACATTGTTGGGACCAGAGTTGGTACGCATGACTATAGAGAAGATCCAAACGATTCGACAACGTATACAAACGGCACAGGATCGACAAAAGAGTTATGTGGATCTTCATCGGAAGGACGTGGAATTTAATATTGGGGATCATGTATTATTATGTGTTGCACCATGGAAGGGAGTTACAAGATTTGGAAAGAGAAGAAAGCTCAATCCAAGATTTGTTGGTCCATTTGAGATTCTTGAGCGAATAGGAAATGTGGCATATAGACTCACATTACCTCCAAGCATGTCTCGTGTTCATAATATTTTTCACATATCTATGCTTCGTAAATATGTTAAAGACCCGAACCACATTATTGAGTTAGAACCAGACGAGATAGCTGAAGATTTAACGTACGAGGAGGTACCTGTTAAGATCTTGGATAGGAAAGAGCATGTTCTACGCACAAAGGTTATACCACAAGTTAAGATTTTGTGGAGAAACCATGCTATTGAAGAAATGACCTGGGAGTTAGAATCAGAAATGAAAGCGAGGTATCCTCACCTTTTTGAAATATCAAGTACGTACGTCAATTTCGAGGACGAAATTTCATAAGGAGGGGAGGTTGTAATACCCCAGCTTATTAATGAATAAAATCAAATTTTCTCTAAATATTATTGTGAATAATAAGGGGTTAATTTGATATAATACTTTGGTTATGGGTGAAATGTGCAAATTTTGCAAAATAAACAAGTGGTTATAAAATATTCATTTTGTCGGGGAATATTCGTTTGGTCGTGGAATATTCTTGCTGTCGGGGAATATTCGTACGACGGCGCAACCTTGTGTGGGCCCCATAACGGAAAGCGATTGGATGAAGAAAATGACAAGTATAAGTTGTTTATAAATAACGGCGTAGTTGTTACCGTTAATACTGTTGAAATACCCGGTGGTTAAAATACAGTAGCACGCGGTATTGCACCAATTATTGATTCTTACGTAAGAAGGCACTACTCAATAATTGTTACAGTAGTTATTGTTTAATATTTTATTTTATTGATTCAATAATTGCTGCGTTGATATTTTATATTATTCTTGTTTCAATAATTGTTCCTGCACAGTATTTTTCTTTATCAGATCAATAATTCATATTATTTGAATAATATTATTAGATAACATTATTGGCAATGTCTAGAAAGTTCTGTCTAAGGAGAGGTTTGGTCACCTAATTGCGCGCCAGTAAGGAAAAATTCTTATTGGAAAGCCCCCTCTTTCCTGGGAACGGCCTGGTTGTCATAAATGTGATTCTGTAATATTATTTGTGAATAATTAATTATTGATTCATATGATAAGGAAATATTTATTTTATGTGGATATAAATGAGGGATATATTTTTGTGGTTAAAAATGAATGAGTTAATGTTGAGGTTTTTATCAGTATTTTTGTCGGAATGGAGGTATTAAAAATCAGGGTTTTTGAGATATTTTGCAGGGGTTATAATTTTTAATCTGACCGTTGGATCGTGGTAATTTTTGGAAATGTTATACATATATATTTTGAGTATATGTCCACAAATTTTGAACCGTTAAAAATGAACGTATGATTTATTATGAATTTTACGAGATGACTGATTCAGAAATTGTTGAATTTTCGGAGTTAATCATTTTGGTGGAAAATTCTAGAATTGGTGGGCCCCACTCTTGGTTGGTGAAGAAATGTGCTGAGATTTTTATTCAAATGTGGTGGGTGGGAATAGTAGCAGGTAAAGCCATCAGGTTGCAGGTTAAGTCTGCTTCGGCGTGCTAACATTTTCCTATAAATAGAGGGCTAAGTTAGAATTGAAAATCACACCAGAAACAAGTTTTCTCTCTTTCTCTCTCTAGATTATTGAGTGTATTTTGTGAGTATTTAGACACTTTGAGAGTTTCTATTCATCAGAGCAAGTTTCTTTCAGCCTTATGCCGGTATTCCGACTAGAAGTACTGATATTTTGAGGTAAGTGATGTTATTTTCTTCTTAAATAATATTATTTTCTTCAATATCATTATGCCGAAATATTGGTTGAACTTTTTATCAAATTTAGACTTTTTGTGTCGGAGTTACTATTCACGTATACGGCACTATTCACGTATACGACACTATTCACGAATACGGCACTATTCACCGAAAAATAAAATTTTTCCTTTTTGTCCAAGATGTCAATTATGGTTACTATCTTTGATTGTATCCATGTTTTGATCTTTATTTTTGAATTCTGCTTCACAATTGATTATTATGAAGTATTATTGATCTTGGATAAACTGTTATACGAATACCTACTATTTGTCCTTCTGTCTCACTGGATTCGTTCTCTTTTAGATATTTTTCATCATCCTCAGTCCTAAATGATGATATTACTGAATATATTTGGCCTGTAGTGCAAAGATGTATGATTACTTGATGAATATCTTTGGCCTGTAGTGCAAAGATGAACAGGTGTTGAGATGAACATGACTGACAGGTGATACAAATGAATATCTTTGGCCTGTAGTGCAAAGATGAATATTTGGATAAAGATGATTATTAATTGATGTTACAGGGATAAAATATTGATGATAGACTTTTAAATATTAGAAGATAGTAGAATTCATTCTCTACTTGACTCTTCTAATGGTTAGCTATTTCCGCTGCAGTTGTTGATCTAAAACTTGTTGTCGATTATATTCTATCAGATTTTTCCCTGTTGAATACTAATGATAATTTGTTGTATATTATCTTAGTCATAATATTCTTTACTGGGCTAGTGGAGCTCACCCTTTTCCTTTTTGTTCTATTTTTCTTCTCAGGAGGTGAGAACATAGCAGGATCTAGTCGGGGTATGGAGTGATGGTTCTAGAAAGATGTTTTAGCAGTCCTCACTATTTCTGTAAAATAGTATTTGAATAATTGTATTGAGGACTTATTTGAGTGTGGATATTGTCTAGAAGATAATATTTGTATTTAAACTCACAGTATGTGTTGTCGTATTTTGCACGACAATTATATTATTGAAGTTGTAGTTGCTTTCTGTACCATATATTTGGCGACTCAGAATGGGTATTGTATACCTATTTTGGGGGCGTCACGCATATTATTATTTGTAATATTGACGATGTCTAGAAAGTTCTGTCAATGAGAGATTTTGTCACATAATTGCACGCTAATAGGGAGAAATCCTTATCGAAAAGCCCCCTCTTTCTTGGAAATGATCTGGTTGTTAAATATTGTGAGTTATAATATTAATGATGAATAAGTTCGTGTTGATTAAAGATGAAATTGATATTTTCATTGTGTTGAGATTATTAGTGTTAGTAGAAATCGACATCTATTTCGATAATAATGGATGTCTGGAGGTTATATTGACCAATCGGGTAATTAATCGGATAAATGAGCAATTAATTACTATTGATTCACATGCTTATAACTATTTATTCACATGCGTGTATTATTGATTCACATGCATGTACTATTAGGGGAGGTGGTGTAAGATTGATAATACTTGCATGACTAAATTAAAAATGGAGGTATAGATGAAGGTACTATACTGTAATTATTTTTTTCACATGTATAGAACTATTGATTCACATGATTGTACTATTGATTCACATGATGTACAATTAGGGGAGGTGGTGCAAGTTTGATAATACTTGCAGGACTAAATTAAAAATGAAGGAAAAGGTGAAGGTATTATACTGTAATATTTTGAGTCCCAAAACGTGCAATTATCGAAACTATATTTTTCTATAAATAGAAGCTCATTCTTCTTTCATTCTCACCATTTCACTAAGACTCACAAGAACAATTATAGAGAGAGAAGTTATAGAGAGAGAAGATATAGAGAAAAAGAAGAAGAGAAGTCTACTACTTCACTATTTCAGTATCCAGTCTTCTTTTGAGGTAAGGGGTATTATTTATTTCATATTCTGAAGAGATTTTATTTTTCGTATTCGTATAAATATTATTTTCGTTCAATATTCGTAAGGAGTATCATTTTCGTTCAATATTCAGTGTCTTCGTTTAATATTCGTAAAGAATATTATTTTCGTTCAATATTCGTAAGGGATGTTATTTATTTCTTATTCGTAAGGGGTATTATTTCTTTCGTATTCGTAAGGAATATTATTTTTGTTCAATATTCATATGAATTAATATTTTTTCCATACTCTGTAGTATGTAAGTAATATTATTTCGTTTCGTATCCCTAATTCTACACTTATTTTGTTGAAGTATTACTTCTATATTCCGTAAAATTAGTAGAATATCCTTGATATTTGCGTTTCATCTAATATCTTTTTATGGAAATATTATTCTGAGCTTTCTTGATAATTATTGATCTTTTCATATCGGAATACTATTCATGAGTTACTATTTACGGGTTACTATTTATCTAATTACTATTCACTCAAATATTATTCACTCGGGTATTCGGGGCACTTTTCATGCCGGAGTACTATTCACGAGTTACTATTCACTAGAATATTATTCACTCGGGTATTTGGGACACTTTTCATGCCGGGATACTATTCACGGGGTACTATTCACCCAAAAAATATATTTCTTTTCTGTCCAAATTATTTTTGATACATGAATATTATTCTTGAATTTTACTCTACAAAGCAATATCATGTTAACAATTTGGATATTTTTAAACTCTGGATAAATTTAAAGTCTTTAATATTTATCATTGATTTCGTTTGATTAATGCTTATATCATTGTCATCATCCTCATGCTTATATTGTGATGAAAGTCATCTTTGGCTTACGCGCATAGATGGACTGTTGATTGATACGATTATGACCAGGGATCATTCGGTATAATCATGACCCGTAATGTGACAAGTGATGTGGTAAAAGTCCTTATTAGCCTGTAGTGCATTGATGGACAGTTGTTGGTATGATTATGACCAGGGATTATTCGGTATAATCATGACCATTGATAATTACATGAATATTCTTGGCCCGTAGTGCAGGGATGATTCGATGATGTGGTTTATTTATTAAGCTGAGTCTCAGCGATAAAGTGAATGAAAAACTTTTTAAATCATAGAAGATAGTAGATATCATGCTCTACTTGACTCTTCTAATGGATTACTTGTTCTGCTGCAGTTAAACTTGATGTTTATTATATTTTATCAGTTTAACACTATTGAAGGCTAATAATAATTTATTATGTATTATCTTAGTCATAATATTTTCTTACTGGGCTAGTTGAGCTCACCCTTTTACTTTCATTATTCTCTTCAGGAAAAGAGAACGTAGCTGGGACGAGTCGGAGAATGGAGTGATGGTTCAGGATAAGTGGCTATAGTAATTCTCATTATTCTATGAAATAGTGTGATAATAATTGTAATGAGAACTCCATTGAGTGTGGATATTATTTATAAGACAATATTTGTGTTAAAACTCTCAGCTATGTTTTGTCATATTTTACACGACAGTTGTATAAAAGAAGTTTTTATTTGATTTCTGTACCATGTATTTGGCAACTCAAGATAGGTGATGTATACCTATTTTGGGGGTGTCACATAGATGATAAAAGTTTTTAACCATAATAGCATCGGAATCAATAATCCATTAGAAGAGTAAAGTAGAACATAATGTCTACTATCTTCTCCAAATTAAAAGTCCATCATCAATACTTTATTCCTGTAACACTAATCAACAGTTCTTCGTTGTACCCAAGACAAAGAGAACATTCACCACCTGTTTTTACCTGAAACACAAAGCTCATGGTTATACCAATTCACAGTTTATGTTTATAATTATGCCATTAAATTCATCTTCGTACTACGGCTAAAGACATACAATTATAAACCAATAATCAACAGTCCATCTTTGCACTACGGGCCAAAGATAGACAATTGTAAAACCAATAATCAACAGTCCATCTTTGCACTACGGGCCAAAGAGGACTTTCACCACATCATTCGTCTGTAACATTACAGGTCATGATTATACCAATATACAATTCCTGGTCATAATCATACCCATCAACAGTCCATTTATGCACTAAGGGCCAAAGATGACTTTCACCATAATATAAGCATGAGGATGATGACAATGATATATATAATGAATGGACAGAAATAATCAGAATAATAAGATAAAATAAATCTTAGTGATTTTCAACTTAATTATACAGAGTCCAAATTACCAACATTGTAAGACCCCGAATTTTATGAAATAAAAGTATTCAATTTTTTCTTATAATTACTATTCAGTAAATGGTTAAATTGATAAAAGTTTAAAGTTATGGGTGAAATGTGAATTTTTTTTGAAAATAAGCAAGTGGTTATAAAATAATCATCGTTGTCGGGGAATATTCGTTTGGTCGTGAAATATTCTTTGTGTCGGGGAATATTCGTACGACGGCGCAGCTATTTGTGGGCCCCATAACGAATAACTGTCGGATGAAGAAAACGACAAATTTGAGTTTTTACAAATAACGGCGTAGTTGTTACCGTTAATACTGTTGAAATACCCGGTGGTTAAAATACAGTAATACGCGTTATTGCACAGTAGCACACGGTATTGCACAGTATTTTTGAAATTATTGATTCTTACGTAAGAAGGCACTACTCAATAATTATTACAGTAATTACTGTTCAATATTTTATTTTATTGATTCAATAATTGCTACGTTAAAATTGTATATTATTGTTGTTCAATAATTATCACTGCACAGTATTTCTCATTATCAGATCAATAATTCATATTATTTGAATAATATTATTAGATAACATTATTGGCAATGTCTAGAAAGTTCTGTCTAAGGAGAGGTTTGGTCACCTAATTGCGCGCCAGTAAGGAGAAATTCTTATTGGAAAGCCCCCTCTTTCCTGGGAACGGCCTGGTTGTCATAAATGTGATTCTGTAATATTATTTGTGAATAATTAATTATTGATTCATATGATAAGGAAATATTTATTGTATGTGGATATAAATGAGGGATATATTTTTGTGGTTAAAAATGAACGAATTAATGTTGAGGTTTTTATCAGTATTTTTGTCGGAATGGAGGTATTAAAAATTAGGATTTTTGAGATATTTTGCGGGGGTTATAATTTTTAATCCAACCGTTGGATCGTGGTAATTTTTGGATATGTTATACATATATAAGTTGAGTATATGTCCACAAATTTTGAACCGTTAAAAATGAACGTATAATTTGTTATGAATTTTACGAGATGACTGGTTCAGAAATTATTGAATTTTCGGAGTTAATCATTTTGGTGGAAAATTTTAGAATTGGTGGGCCCCACTCTTGGTTGGTGAAGAAATGTGCTGAGATTTTTTTATTCAAATATGGTGGGTGGGAATAGTAGAAGGTAAAGCCATCTGGTTACAGGTTAAGTCTGCTTCGGCGTGCTAACATTTTCCTATAAATAGAGGGCTAAGTTAGAATTGAAAATCACACCAGAATTCATAAGTTTTCTCTCTTTCTCTCTCTAGATTATTGAGTGTATTTTGTGAGTATTTAGATACTTTGTAAGTTTCTATTCATCAGTGCAAGTTTTCTTCAGCCTTATACCGATCAGAAGTACTGCTCTTTTGAGGTAAGGGATAGTAAGGGATTTTAAGGGTTGTTATGTTTTTCAGTTTCGTAATTTTTCTGACCTTCAAAAATTCTGGAAAAATTTGAAATGATATTTTGATGAGTTTTCTTGATTGTGTCTAAAAATGGTGATTTTTGGATGTATAGATTAAGAGTTATGAATTTTATAAGAAAAGACTATTTTAAAAGTAACCGCTTATAACTTCTTGTGGTTAACTCCAAAATTGATAAAATTTTTATTGGGAGTACATGTATATGATAGGAGTATACTCTGTGAATTTCAGAATTTTTAGATAAAAGTACAATTTTTGATAAATGTCTAAATATTCGGCTGTTTTGGCCATATGAAAAATAGTAAATGACTTTTAAAAATTCTGAGAAAAATATATGTTCACTATGGGACTATATTATGCTAAATCCCAGAAAAAAATATTTTTAGAACTGATTTGGTATTTTTTCATGAAAATAGTCTAGTTATGAGTAAATGAATTAAATATGTTTTGTGAAGTAAGAAAATTAGAAAATAAGATTTTATGGCTTGAGAATCCTATATGAGGTATATGCATATTTTTGATGAGGGTTTTTGGTTATTGGTGATGAAATCTTATGAGTTTGGCATTTTAGGATGATTAAATGCATTATTTAGTAAAGTGTAAACAATTAAAATAAATTGTTTATAAGCTTAAGAAATATTATTCTTTCAATATCATTATACCGAAATATTAGTATGTATTTTATTGTTGAATTCTACTTTTTTGTGTCAATTTTACTATTCATGAGTTACTATTCATGAGTTACTATTCACGACAACATTGGTTTCTTTTTCTGACCAAATTATAGTTGATTTATGAATATTACTCTTGAGATTATATCTTTATGTTGATTATATTGATTTTAGTATCATATATAACATTTTTATAACCCTAATGAAGATATTTCTCTTTGACTTGAGTGTAAAGATAGGTAGATTTTTGGTATGATCATGACTATGGGTTCTCTTTGGCCAGTAGTGCAGAGTTGAATTGTTGACTGGTATGATCATGACCATTGAATTTATAAGTGAATATCTTTAGCTTAAGTGCAAAGGTGAATTGATCAACATGGTTATAATTGTTGTTTATATAAATTCTGAAATGATTATATATTTCTTTGAGATATGAATATATTTGGCCTATAGTGAAAATATGAATTGTTGATGAATATCTTTGGCCCGTAGTGCAAAGATGAACTGTTGTTGAATATCTTTGGCATGTAGTTCAAAGATGGTCTGTTGATGAATATCTTTGGCATGTAGTGCAAAGATGAACTGTTGTTGAATATCTTTGGCCGTAGTGCAAAGATGGATTTATTAGTATGATTATGAACAGGAACTGTGATTTGGTATAACCATGATCTTTGATGTTTCAGGTAAAGACAGGTGATGAAAATATTCTTCGTCGTGGGTGCGAAGAAAAATTTAGAATCATAATTATGAGTTATTTATATGATTGTGGACCAGAACTGTTGATTGATGTTACATGGATAAAATATTGTTGGTGGATTTTTAACATGGAGAAGATAATAGACTTTATAGTCTATTTGACTCTTCTAATGGATTGCTCGTTTCGCTGCAACTATGGTTGAAATTTTTATCATTTACCATATGTTCTAAATCTCTGATTTATTATTGATGAAGGCTATTGATAATTTAATTATCTTTAGTCATGATATTCTTTACTGAGCTAGTTGTGCTCACCATTTTGCTTCACAATTCCTTTCAGGTAATAAGAGTGTAGCTGGGTCGAGCGGGGTAACAAGGGAATAGAGCGGTGGTCATCATTTAGTAGTTATATTTGGTGAAGAAAATAGGGTGAGGCGAACCCAACGTTGGAAGGGTATTTTGTCACTATCATACAAGATGTCTAATGACATACAACCTCGTGTCATCATAAGACAGGGTTGTGCTCATCCACTTGCTGAGTATATCTATGGGCACTACCTATATAATCTTGGTGTTTGTTTGAAGTATAATTCACGATTAAAGATAGTGGAGATAATGATAAGTCAAGAGAAGACTCACCATTGGGAAGAATACGATAGTAATCTTCTCGTTTTTCTTTGGGGTCTATTGGGTCAACCAAGGATAATTCTGTGGCCATATGATATCTATCATAAACTAGACGCGTGGCCTCCCATGTACGAAGTTTTCCTTGAGCACTTCCCAAAGATTCTAATTTTTAAAATAGTTTTTGACTATACCTTTATGTAAGGTGTCATTGTGAGGTGATGTCCACGGTTGGAACATGAGTCACATTTGGTATATATTTGTATCCAAACTCACAGCATATGTGTTGTTGTATTTTGCACGACAATTGTTGTAATAAAGTTGTAGTTATTTTTCTGTACCATGTATTTGGCGAATCAGAATAGGTTGGATGGAATGGACCTATTTTGGGGTTGTCACAGTTGGTATCAGAGCTTAGGGATATGATCTCTGGCGGAGATCAGGGAATATAACTAGGAGGGGAGAGATGAGTAAATCCTTCGCTAGTGTGTCCTACCTAAGCTTATTTATTGGTCAGTCATAATATCGGGATATTATGTGATATGTTAATTTGTTAAATTAACCCTTGTTTTAAAGTTGTATTCTAGAATGATATTTGAAATACAGGAGATGAGCAATGGAGAAATTATGATGACAGGGAGGATGGAAACTGAAATGAAAGGAAGGTATTCTCAATTCTTTGAAATACCAGGTACGTAAATTTCAAGGACGAAATTTCATAAGGAGGGGAGATTTTAAGACCCCGAATTTTATGAAATAAAAGTATTCAATTTTTTCTTATAATTACTATTCAGTAAATGGTTAAATTGATAAAAGTTTAAAGTTATGGGTGAAATGTGAATTTTTTTTGAAAATAAGCAAGTGGTTATAAAATAATCATTGTTGTCGGGAAATATTCGTTTGGTCATGAAATATTCTTTCTGTCGGGGAATATTCGTACGACGGCACAGCTATTTGTGGACCTCATAACGAATAACTGTCGGATGAAGAAAACGACAAATTTGAGTTTTTACAAATAACGGCGTAGTTGTTACCGTTAATACTGTTAAAATACCCGGTGGTTAAAATACAGTAATACGCGTTATTGCACAGTAGCACGCGGTATTGCACATTATTTTTGAAATTATTGATTCTTACGTAAGAAGTCACTGCTCAATAATTATTACAGTAATTACTGTTCAATATTTTATTTTATTGATTCAACAATTGCTACGTTGAAATTTTATATTATTGTTGTTCAATAATTATCACTGCACAGTATTTCTCATTATCAGATAAATAATTCATATTATTTGAATAATATTATTAGATAACATTATTGGCAATGTCTAGAAAGTTCTGTCTAAGGAGAGGTTTGGTCACCTAATTGCGCGCTAGTAAGGAAAAATTCTTATTGGAAAGCCCCCTCTTTCCTGGGAACGGCCTGGTTGTCATAAATGTGATTCTGTAATATTATTTGTGAATAATTAATTATTGATTCATATGATAAGGAAATATTTATTTTATGTGGATATGAATGAGGGATATATTTTTGTGGTTAAAAATGAACGAATTAATGTTGAGGTTTTTATCAGTATTTTTGTCGGAATGGAGGTATTAAAAATTAGGGTTTTTGAGATATTTTGCGGCGGTTATAATTTTTAATCCGACCGTTGGATCGTGGTAATATTTGGATATGTTATACATATATAAGTTGAGTATATGTCCACAAATTTTGAACCGTTAAAAATGAACGTATAATTTGTTATGAATTTTACGAGATGACTGGTTCAGAAATTGTTGAATTTTCGGAGTTAATCATTTTGGTAGAAAATTCTAGAATTGGTGGGCCCCACTCTTGGTTGGTGAAGAATTGTGCTGAGATTTTTTTATTCAAATATGGTGGGTGGGAATAGTAGAAGGTAAAGCCATCTGGTTACAGGTTAAGTCTGCTTCGGCGTGCTAACATTTTCCTATAAATAGAGGGCTAAGTTAGAATTGAAAATCACACCAGAATTCATAAGTTTTCTCTCTTTCTCTCTCTAGATTATTGAGTGTATTTTGTGAGTATTTAGATACTTTGTAAGTTTCTATTCATCAGTGCAAGTTTTCTTCAGCCTTATACCGATCAGAAGTACTGCTCTTTTGAGGTAAGGGATAGTAAGGGATTTTAAGGGTTGTTATGTTTTTCAGTTTCGTAATTTTTCTGACCTTCAAAAATTCTGAAAAAATTTGAAATGATATTTTAATGAGTTTTCTTGATTGTGTCTAAAAATGGTGATTTTTGGATGTATAGATTAAGAGTTATGAATTTTATAAGAAAAGACTATTTTAAAAGTAACCACTTATAACTTCTTGTGGTTAACTCCAAAATTGATAAAATTTTTATTGGGAGTACATGTATATGATAGGAGTATACTCTGTGAATTTCAGAATTTTTAGATAATAGTACAATTTTTGATAAATGTCTAAATATTCGGCTGTTTTGGCCATATGAAAAATAGTAAATGACTTTTAAAAATTCTGAGAAAAATATATGTTCACTATGGGACTATATTATGCTAAATTCCAGAAAAAAAATATTTTTGGAACTGATTTGATATTTTTTCATGAAAATGGTCTAGTTATTAGTAAATGAATTAAATATGTTTTGTGAAGTAAGAAAATTAAAAAATAGGATTTTATGGCTTGAGAATCCTATATGAGGTATATGCATATTTTTGATGAGGATTTTTGGTTATTGGTGATGAAATCTTATGAGTTTGATATTTTAGGATGATTAAATGCATTATTTAGTAAAGTGTAAACAATTAAAATAAATTGTTTATAAGCTTAAGAAATATTATTCTTTCAATATCATTATACTGAAATATTAGTATATATTTTATTGTGAAATTTCTACCTTTTTGTGTCGATTTTACTATTCACGAGTTACTATTCATGAGTTACTATTCACGAGTTACTATTCACGACAACATTGGTTTCTTTTTCTGACCAAATTATAGTTGATTTATGAATATTACTCTTGAGATTATATTTTTATGTTGATTATATTGATTTTATTATCATATATAACATTTTTATAACCCTAATGATGATATTTCTCTTTGACTTGAGTGTAAAGATGGGTAGATTTCTGGTATGATCATGACTATGTGTTCTCTTTGGCTAGTAGTGCAAAGTTGAATTATTGACTGGTATGATCATGACCATTGAATTTATAAGTGAATATCTTTAGCTTAAGTGCAAAGGTGAATTGTTCAACATGATTATAATTATTGTTTATATAAATTCTGAAATGATTATATATTTCATTGAGATATGAATATATTTGGCCTGTAGTGTAAATATGAATTGTTGATAAATATCTTTGGCCCGTAGTGCAAAGATGAACTGTTGTTGAATATCTTTGGCCTGTAGTTCAAAGATGGTCTGTTGATGAATATCTTTGGCCTGTAGTGCAAAGATGAACTGTTGTTGAATATCTTTGGCCGTAGTGCAAAGATGGATTTATTAGTATGATTATGAACAGGAACTGTGATTTGGTATAACCATGATCTTTGATGTTTCAGGTAAAGACAGGTGATGAAAATATTCTTCGGCGTGGGTGCGAAGAAAAATTTAGAATCATAATTATGATTATGAGTTATTTATATGATTGTGGACCAGAACTGTTGATTGATGTTACAGGGATAAAATATTGTTTGTGGATTTTTAACATGGAGAAGATAATAGACTTTATAGTCTATTTGACTCTTCTAATGGATTGCTCGTTCCGCTGCAAGTATGGTTGAAATTTTTATCATTTACCATATGTTCTAAATCTCTGATTTATTATTGATGAAGGCTATTGATAATTTAATTATCTTTAGTCATGATATTCTTTACTGAGCTAGTTGTGCTCACCCTTTTGCTTCACAATTCCTTTCAGGTAATAAGAGTGTAGCTGGGTCGAGCGGGAGTAACAAGGGAATAGAATAGTGGTCATCATTTAGTAGTTATATTTGGTGAAGAAAATAGGGTGAGGCGAACCCAACGTTGGAAGGATATTTTGTCACTATCATACAAGATGTCTAATGACATACAACCTCGTGTCATCATAAGACAGGGTTGTGCTCATCCACTTGCTGAGTATATCTATGGGCACTACCTATATAATCTTGGTGTTTGTTTGAAGTATAATTCACGATTAAAGACAGTGGAGATAATGATAAGTCAAGAGAAGACTCACCATTGGGAAGAATACGATAGTAATCTTCTCGTTTTTCTTTGGGGTCTATTGGGTCAATCAAGGATAATTCTGTGGCCATATGATATCTATCATAAACTAGACGCGTGGCCTCCCATGTACGAAGTTTTCCTTGAGCACTTCCCAAAGATTCTAATTTCTAAAACAGTTTTTGACTATACCTTTATGTAAGGTGTCATTGTGAGGTGATGTCCACGGTTGGAACATGAGTCACATTTGGTATATATTTGTATCCAAACTCACAGCATATGTGTTGTTGTATTTTACACGACAATTGTTGTAATAAAGTTGTAGTTGTTTTCTGTACCATGTATTTGGCGACTCAGAATAGGTTGGATAGAATGGACCTATTTTAGAGTTGTCACAAACATGATATTAGATAAAGCACAAACTATTAAGGATATTCTAATCATTTCAGGATTTTTCACCATTTAATGATAAGTTGAAGAAATGAATAATAATATCTTAACATAATATGAAGTATGAAAGAAAATGATATCCCTTTACCATAAAAATGATATCCCTTACCTTAGCATGTGATTTGATTCTGCTTTCTGTGAAATTGATCAACTTAAACCATGCTTGCATTCTTTATTTTGAGAAAGGCTTTGTTGTGGGAGGGTTTTTCTTTATAAAAACCTTCTTAATTAAATTTTGGCTTTGAATGCGTTGGATGTCTGTGAAACTCATATTTTCGAGTATGTTTCTTACGTAATTTTCTGTATTGTTATTATTTTAAATATTGTATTTAGTTTGTTAGTTAAAGTTGATATTTTAGTATATTTTGTTCATAATTAGTATTTTACATTGTCATTATTTTTGTAGCTTTAATTATTGCTTTGTATTTAGATTATTAATTAATAGTTTTTAAATAACATTATTGACTTTAATTATCATTGTGTATTTAGATTATTATTTTGTTATAATAGTAATATATGTTTGAAAAAGGATTAAATATTGAAAGAATATTTTTTTAAATATACTTGTAATTATTTTAAAACAAAATAAGAAAGTTGTTAAATAATAGAATTGTATCCTAATGACATTTATTTGTGCTAATTTATGTTTAGGAATTTTTCGGTTATTAAATTTGTGTTCAGCGATATCGAGGTAAGTGACTTTCTGAGCTATTTAGTAATTTGAAATTTTTGTTTATAATTATGTATGCTTTAGTAATTATTCGGATTTCTAAATGTATTGTTTCAAAAATTGTTATACTTTATTTTAAGGCTTCCATTTGAATGAAAATGTTACACTTGTATTTTGTTAAAAACTCGGATCAATTATCAAAATAGAATTTTGATTTAGAATATGATATTATGTGATTTTGAACAGTGAAATATAATTTTGAATATCGAAAATATTGAGAAATTATTTTTAGATACCTCAGTCCGACTATGTATAGAACTCGTTAGTGTTTACACTACTTCCGGAACAATTTAAGACCTACTAAGGCGCACACGTTTAGATACCCTTCGGGGGGCGCTTTTTGGGGTGCGTGCATGATAAGATACCTTAATAAGGGGCGTATCATTGACATTATCGAACCATTGGGTCATGTAACAGGGCTGCTGTAACCTTAGTCGTCAGGGTTGTGGTTTAAAAGATACATTGAATTTATTGAACATATTGAAATCGTTTTCAAACTTTGGTTTGTAATTATTGATTTTGGTTTTGAAAGTATATATTGACTATTCTTATCGAACAAGAAAAAATTATTTTCGAAAAGTATGTTTATTATTGTTATTGAATTCAAAAAAAAAGTTATTTTGAAAAAGTATTTTGTAAATTGTACTTGATCCACCTAAATAGTAAAGATTGTAATTTACTGGGTTTCATCGCTCACCCCTTACAAATTTTTACAGGTCTCATCGTTGAAAGCTGAGCATTTGTTTGATGCATTTGGAATAGCTGGAATTTAGTTTTAGACTTTAGTTCTTTTTATTTGTTGGATTTTGACAAAACTCTTAATTTTGAGGAGCTGCGTATCCGTTATTCAAGTTTGATATTTATTGATATTTCATTTGAATTGGATTAAAAGATGTTTATTATTGGGTTTTAATCTAAGATTATCGTTGAGTTGTTTTGTTTAGGCTGCGCGTATTGATGTTGTTTCCTTGCACGCCTTTGGACTTGTGGCATGTAGCACTCCGGGCCTGTAGCAGGTTCGGGGTGTTACACTCCTACTTGAAATGGTTCAGGAAGTTCAATCTACGCTGCTCTCAGTTGATTCACAATGACTTCCAACTCATGTACTTGCACTAAAATAGGCAAGTTATCAACAAATTTCAGTTCAAAAGATTTTGTTATAAGAAATTTTTTCGTACCTTCTTCTTCGACCTTATATTTAAATTCTAAAGCCTTCCAAATTTTTGCGGCAGAAGACTTCACCGTGTAGAGATCATGTAGGCGATCCGAAAGTGAATTAAGAATATGTTCACGACACATGACTTCATCTTCTTGTCTCTTTTGCCTTTGTGCTTTCAATTCGGTTGAGTCATCATTTTTTGGTGGAGGAATGTGAGGAAGGTTTGGGTCAAGAACATATAAGATTTTCAGGGCAGTAAGCATGAAAATCAACTTGTCCTTCCATCTTGTGAAGTTGGTTCCATCAAAACGATTAAGGCGAATTAAATCTTGGTTCATGAGTTTGATGGTGTTTGAAGATTCCATGGTGTTTGATTGGTGTTTTAAAGAGCAAGAAAAAATATTACTTTTAGATTGTTAGAAAAATGTTCAAATAAGGAGATAAAAGAACCAAGAACAAAATAATAATATATAAAATGAAACAAGTGCACAAATAAATTTGAAAATTCATATATATATATATATATATATATATATATAATAGAAATCTCAAAAGATGTATAGGAATGATTAATGAACACAATATTTGGTATATAACTACTAATAACTTCCTTTTAATAACTATCCTTTTTAAATAAGAAATATCATATTCTTATTTGAATAATTTAGAAAAGCTACTTCCTCTGTGTCTCGATCCCAATCTAAAAGAACTGGTACAACTAAGATTGCTCCGACGTTCCAAGTTTCACATGGCTTGGATCAGTGTTATGGGGGCATAAACGAACTAAATTTGTTTTATTATTGTCCGCTAGAAATTCTAGCGGACGATAAGAACCCTTATTTAATTGCGGCTTGATAATACTAATAGAAGATTAAAAATACTATTTGTCAATATTTGATCTATAATAAATAGATGTTGGCTTGATAATACTAATAGAAGATTAAAAATATTCTTTGTCAATATTTGATCTATAATAAATAGATGTTACGGATCATTATTCATATGTGTGTGTGTATATATATATATATATATATATATATATATATATATATATATATATATATATAATTTTGGTACGAATGGAGATAAAGTTAACTGGCACAGGAGGTTCCCTGATGGGAACGACAAACAATTAAAACATGTGCTTTGGAAAAGTCCATGCATCCATGTTCTTCATCAGTACATCCAAATCTGTCCTAGTCTTTTCTCTCTCCAATTGTTGCATAATAAACTATATATCCGTTTGTGTTTGTAAATATAATTAATGGAGTGTGATAAGGATCATGTGAACCCAATCATAACCGGATCCTTCTTTGAATATTAAACTATGTGGGCCCATGTGCAAAATTAGGGTTCACATGACCTAATTAAATTAAATGCACAATTAGGGTTCCACGACCTCATTAAATGTGCAAGTTAGGGTTCGCATAACCTAATGGAATGAAGATGAAAAAGTCAGAAATAAATGTGCTAGACCGGGAGAAGCCTCCACGTGTCCCGAGGCGGAAGACTCGTGGAGGCGGCTCATTTTGGGAATTGATTGAGGGATTGGATTGGTGGCTAGAAGGACAGGGCAATATGGGCATTACTCTAAGGACTAAAGGGTATTTCTGAAATTTCCCTGAAGGCATGTGCCTTGCACATGACTACTTTCCAGAATACCCTATAAATACCCCTTCCATTCCATTTGGAAAGGGGACTTCTCTCCGGACACAAGACTCGGACTCTTTTAGTAGCTTAAGGCTCGGATATTCCACCTAAAAAGCACTAACAAGATTCGAACACTCTCTCAACTCGAAGAATCGAAGAAGGCTCTTGGAATCCCAATAACCCTAACACGGTTTCCGGATTCTAGGGGTTCTGCCACGCGTCGTTGGAGTAATTGCCCACCTGTCGTTCTCCCCTCTACAATCAACTAATCAATTCCGTATTCTTCGTGGATTTCTCTCCTCCTCAGCCAACACGAAACCCTAAGCGAGCAAGGCGCGATTTCCTTGCCCACATTTATTTGGCGACTCTGCTGGGGAGGTGTAGAATTCGTGAAGGGTATGCCCACAACTCGAAGTGGGAGAATTACAGGAAGAGCTGCTTCACCAACAGATAGCATTACCTCGCCGGATCCAGTTCCAAGACAAGTATCTCAAGCATTCCAAGGCGCAAACCTGGATTTTGACCAACCACTTGTTGAAGACGTTTCAGAAGAGAGTTCGACATCACCACATATGACTAATCAACAACAAACCAACGCAGGAAGGCAAGGCGAGGATGCAGGTGGAGACCAGACGAATGCTGTGCAACTGGAGATGCTCAAGGCATTGAAGGAAGCACGAGAAGGACAAGGGATGATGATGGCCATGATGCTGGAAATGCAAAGGAAGCAAGAGGAGATGGGGAACTTCCGCCAGCAGTTGATGCAGATTCCTACGTTTAAGGCCATGTTCCCAGGAAGCTCGCAGGGGGGACAGGTAGGAGTGGAAGACAACAACAATGGCAGCAACAACAAAGAGAACCAGATTGTATCGCCCTTGACGGAAAGTCAATCGGTTCCAATAATCAACTTGGAGGCCCAACACAGCGGTGACATGCCACAATATAGGTTGGAAGCAAGCCAACCTCAGACAAACATCATCCCAATTGCTCTCCCATCAATTTCACAGGTGCAAATGCCAACCATTCCAGGCGATGTCCAACGAGTGAGCCAGCAACTTCCACCAGTGCCGACTTTGCATGACGCAAGTGTGCACCAACCAATCTCTCTACCATACACACCGCCGATACCACAGTATATCTCAACACCCCAGAGAGTTCACACCACGAGCCAGTATGTGACGAAGGATGATATGATCGATGTAATCAATCAACTTCGTAGGCAGACATCTCGACCCTCGGAGTTGGACTTTACTCCGCCTTATCCAGCACACATTCGGAGGCAACCTTACCCGGTAGGATATATCGAGCATCCCCCGCAATTTCCAAAATACAACGGGGAGAAAGGAAATGCCAGGGAACATATTGCCAGGTTTGTAGAGTCGATGTCTCCGTGGCTGGGATATGATGAAGTGAACAACCACAACTTGTTGATGCGGGAATTCAACAAAACTTTGACAGATAGTGCCTTTAGTTGGTACTACAATTTGGAGAAGGGGTCAGTCCATGATTGGGATGACCTCAAATTACAATTTTTTAAGAAATTTTTCTATGTGCAGAAACAGGTAACCATTGTAGAACTCATGCGGTTCAAGCAGAAGCCAAATGAGGAGCTATCAGATTACGTTGACAGGTTCAGGGCCCAGGCACAGAAGTGTGCAGAGCCGATTGAAGAAAAGAACCTGGTCAGCATTTGCAACAATGGTGCCTTAGATTCCTTCAAGCCCCACCTCATTACCAAGGCTTGTGATTCCTTCGCGACCCTCTCAGCTTTCGCACAAGACTTGGGAGGAATCATGACACTGCCCACTAGCCATGCGACGGTTACATGGAGGGGCAAGAGAACAGCAACTGTGGCTTTGGCTGACTCTCAGTCAAAACCACAAGGGGGCAAGAGGGAGAAGCATGAGAAAAATTTTGAGCGAAGCAAAGGAAGGCCTGGAGATAAATATGCAAGAAAGTCGGTCCCGGAGGCTATCACATGCAGTGAGAAAGCATTCAGAGGCCTATACGAGCAATGGATTGAACATGGGGTGGTGAAACCCCCAAGGCCTAGATTTGCAGTGACGGAGGAGATGAAGAGAAGGCCAGACTTCTGTGTTTTCCACCAATACGCGGGACACTCAACTATGGATTGTTATAGCCTGCGTAGGATATTCCACGAGAAGTTGGCAAATGGGGAGATTGAACTGGGAAAGGAAAGCAGTGTTCATGACAAGCCACTGCCAAATCACAAGGGAAAAGAAACATGCAACACTGTTATCCACAACATAATCCCAGAAGTGGAGATGATGGTGGAAGAAAAGGAGGAGTGTGACCCAGGCCTGCAAGTGACAGCATTGATGAATGGGGCCAAATTCAGAAATTTTTTCGATCAGATAGGGTTGGCCAAGGAAGCAAGGATTGAGGCAACCAGGGCAATAATTAAGGCCGCCGAGACACAGGAGACTTGCATGGCCATAAGCAAAGGATTTGTGAAAACAATGGAGGAGGAAGCAAATAAGATATCTTTCTCTAAAGCTGATAGAGAGATAAGATACCCGCACAACAGACCACTGTATGTGACAGCGATAATCAATGGCATCGAAGTGCGGAGGGCATTCATTGACAATGGAGCATCTGTAAATATTATGCCCTACACCATGTTCAAACGGTTAGGCCTGTCAGAGAAGAAGATAGTGAAGGAACAAACAAACATTACAGGATTCGCTAACCAAAGCACGAGAACCCTGGGACATATCAAGGTAGACATGCAAGTTGGAAAAATCCGAGGGCCTGTAATGTTCCATGTTGCAGAGGTAGATGCAGCATACCATGTCTTGCTGGGAAGGGCTTGGCAAAATGACTATGGGGTGGTACCCTCAGTCTTTCATCAGTGCCTGAAAGCTATCTGGAAAGGGAAAGAAGTGAAGGTACCGGCAACTCGGAATCCCTTTGGACCAGAGGAGGCACACATCACCGAAGCAACTTTCTTCGATGATGTCGCTGAAGAGGGAGAGAACCAGATCGCGAGGCCTGATTCCTTAAGACTAGCAAGCTGGAAGGAAGTGCAGGAAGATAAGTTTGTACCTGCAGAAAAAGTAAAGAAGAAGACCTCGGAACATGGAGAATGTTCCAAAGATATGAAGTCAGTCGTAGTGGACTTGGAGAAGGAAGGAAGAGAAGAGAAGAAAAGGCCAGCAAATCCTGAAGATGCCAGAAATATAATAAATGCCAAGCGGATAGCACAGTCCGAGGATGGCCAAAAGACAAAATGGGAGAGGGTTGTAAAACCCGACGGAAAGGTAGTGTTTCGATTATGACGGTGCAAGGGGGAAGAGCCCAAAGAAGCGTTCAAACCCAACAGCTCAGGAGGTGTCCCCCACTCCAGCAATAACGAAGGAGAAGAAGTTGTACAACAGAAGGTAGAACCAGCTCCAGAATGCTTTGAAGATAGGCCAAAACCTCAACAAAATGAATTAGAAGAAGTTGATTTGGCAACAGATGGAGGAACGCCGAGACCAACTTATGTCAACAAGGAGCTTGAGGCTAACCAGAAAGAGGAGCTCATACAACTACTGCGAGAGTATAAGGACGTCTTTGCTTGGAATTACGACGAGATGCCCGAAATTGACAAAGATCTTGTGGAGCACAATCTAAACATAAGCCCAGGAATGAAGCCAGTGAAGCAAGCACCTCGCAACTATGCACCCGAGGTCGAAACCCAAATAAAGGAAGAAATCAAAAAGTTACTGGAAGTAGGGTTCATCAAGCCAATCCAACATCCAACATGGCTTTCCAGCATCGTACCGGTAAAGAAATCAAATGGACAGCTACGAATATGTGTCGATTTCAGAGACTTGAACAAGGCATGCCCGAAGGATATGTACCCATTACCCAACATAGACACCTTGGTAGATGCAACGGCTAATCATGAGATGATGTCTTTCATGGATGGGTTTGTGGGCTACAATCAGATAAAGATGTCCATGGAAGATGCAGAGTTGACAGCCTTTCGTACCCCGTTTGGGAATTTTTACTATGTAGTAATGCCATTCGGATTGAAGAATGCGGGGGCAACTTATCAGAGGGCAATGCATGCTATATTTCATGACATGATTCATGATATAGTGGAGGACTATGTGGACGATGTGGTAGTGAAATCCAAGAAGGCAACAACTCATGTGGAGGACCTGAGGAAAGTGTTTGAGCGATGCCGAAGGTATAAGTTGAGGATGAATCCGAAAAAGTGCGCCTTTGGAATGACGGCTGGAAAATTCTTGGGCTTCTTGGTGCACAACAGAGGTTTAGAAGTGGACCCAGGCAAGGCGAAAGCAGTTACAGAGATGCCCCCACCAAAGACGCAAAAGCAGTTGAAGAGCTTTCTAGGGAAGGTCTCGTACATGAGAAGATTCATGCCAGCATTAGCCGAAGTCACAGAACCTTTCGGCAAATTACTAAAAGGAAAGGCACAATGGGACTGGGGGCAAGACCAACAACAGGCCTTTGAGAAAGTAAAAAGAATTTTATCTTCGGCACAAACGATGGTAGTGCCACAAAGAGGAATGCCGTTGCAGTTGTATATCACATCTACCAAGAAGTCTATAGGAGGATTGATCACGCAAGAGGTGGATGGAGAAGAGAAACCTGTATATTACATTAGCCGGATAATCAGAGGACCGGAAACCAGGTATTCACAAGTAGAGAGGCATTGCCTAGCGTTGGTGTTCATTGCGCAGAAAATGCGACATTATTTTCTAGCGCACGAAGTAATGATTGCAACAAAAACTGATCCGATCAGATACCTATTAACTAGGCCAGCATTAGTAGGAAGACCTGCTAGATGGATGATGATTCTTTCAGAATATGACATCAAGTGTGTAACACCAAAGGCAATCCGATGTCAAGCCTTGGCAGACCTGCTAGCTCAATTTCCAAACGGAGAATATGAGCCCCCTTCTGAGGATCTTCCGGGTGGAGAAGTGGAATCAATCGACTTGATGGATGAGGATCCAGAATGGTGGAGTTTGGCTTTTGATGGATCATCTGCAGAAGGTAAAGGCGGAGCAGGAGTGGTGTTGACCACCAAAGAAGGAAATGAAATATCCTTGTCGTACAAATTGGACTTCCCTTGCACAAATAATGAAGCAGAATACGAGGCGTTCATACTAGGATTATTAGCGGCTCAAGAATTGGGAGCCAAATATCTTAAAGTAAAAGGAGATTCAAACCTTATAGTGCAGCAGATAAAAGGTCAATTCGGAGTGAAAGAACCCATCTTGGCGCCGTATCGAACTGTAGCACAAAAGGTGATGGAAGCTTACAAGAAGGTGGTGATTGAATATGTGCCAAGAGGACAGAATAAACAACCAGATGCACTAGCAACAGTAGCATCTCGAGTCTATATTCAAGGAGAAGACTTGAATGTGAAGGTAATGAAGAGAACCCTCCCAACCACGGTGCTAAACTTGTTCCCCAAAGACATGATAGACGATTGGAGATATGACATCTCCCATCAATTGCAAACTAAGGAAGGAACAATACCAATTGTAGAGCTACAAAAGTACAGCATCATCAAAGGTGTCTTGTATCACAAAGAAGCAGATGGTGTATTGACACGATGCTTGGGGAAACAAGAAGCAAGTAAAGTCTTGCATCAGGTGCATGAAGAGAATTGCGGGTTTGCAGACATAGGTCTGTATCGTAGGTTGCAACGCCAAGGGTATTATTGGCCTGAAATGAAGAAGGCAGCAGATGCCCTACAACGCCACTGTGTTTCATGCCAAGAATACCCTGGGGAGGATGAATGTGCTTTCATTGATGATATAGTGGATTGGCGAATTCCTTATGTGAACTTCTTACAAAACGAGATTCTTCCAACCGAAAAGAAGGATGCAATTATAATAAAGAGGAAGTCGCAACGATTCTTCTTACAAAATGGAGAATTGTTCAGAAGAGGTTTCAATGGCAAGCCCCTACGGTGTCTAGAACTAGGCGAAGCCAGAGATTTGGTCTATCAAATGCACAAGGATGAACATCAAGGGGGAGCCAAGTTGTACAAACAACTTATCGATCATGGTTACTATTGGCCAAAGATGGAAGGAGATTGTCTAGAATTTGTCAAAAAGTGTCATATTTGTCAAATACATGGAAACCTGATACATGCTCCCGCCGTGGATTTGCGCACCTTAGCAACACCATGGCCCTTTCATACATGGGGAATGGATCTTATAGGTCCTGTACACCCTAATTCTAAGGGCAACATATGGATTTTAACTGCCACCGAGATGTACACAAAGTGGGTGGAAGCCATACCCTTGAAGAAGGCTACGGGACCAGCAGTGGCAAACTTTATCAAGGAGCACATCATTTGCCGTTTCGGGATCCCGAAGATCATTTTGTCCGACAATGGAACCCCCTTCATCAATAGAGACATCAAAAGTCTGATGGAAAGATACAGGGTGAAACATTATAAATCATCACCCTACTACCCGAAAAGCAACGGACAAGCAGAAGCGACAAACAAAACCTTGATAAAAATCTTATCAAAAACCTTAGACGATCATCCGAAGAAATGGGCAGAACAACTACCAATAGCATTATGGGCATATCGAACTTCAAAAAGAAAACCTACAGGCGAAACCCCATACGCTTTGGTTTATGGTGAAGAAGCTATCTTGCCCACCGAAATAGAAATACCTTCGACTCGAATGAGACTTCGAAGCTTAGTCGAGGAAGAAAGCCGACCAGCCGCCCTAGAGGCCTTAGCCGACTTCCGAGACAAGGCTAAAGAAAAGCTTGAACGGTACCACGAAAAACTGCGACGACAATACAACACCGCGGTGGTACCACGACAAATTCTGGTGGGAGACCTGGTCCTCAAAACGGCAACTCAAGTTATGAGGGGGACCCCAACCACCAAATTTTACCCCAAATGGGAAGGCCCGTATAGGGTACGAGAGATCTCCGAAAGCGGATATTGCAAGATATCTCGTGTGGGATCAGATGCTGTCTCAGGCCCATTAAACTTGAAATGGGTAAAGAAATATTACACATGAGAAGAGCATCACAAAAGTTGTACTTTCAACTTCAAAAGTAATCGAGGAACCTGACTTACAGCCCTCGAAAGTTACACTTTCAACTTCAAAAGTGATCGAGGAACCTGACTAACAGCCCTCGCAAGTTACACTTTCAACTTCAAAAGTGACTGAGGCACCTGAGTATAAGCCCTCAAACCCAAAAGTTACGCTTTATCTTTAAAAGTGAAGAATGTTATGCTTTATTCGATAAAAGCAAGAAAGTTATACTTTATCTCTAAAAAGTGGCAAACGTTTTGCTTTCTTCGATAAGAGCAAGATTTATTATATGAAACGTTATGCTTTCCGTCAAAAGCAATTTTTTAGCAATAAATTGACAAACTTTCACATATACGCGAATGTTTAATTTAAAAAAAAAAAGAGTATGAATTCAAGTGTTGGTTTGTGAGAAATATATGTATCTTTGACAAAATTCATGTTTTCTTATAACATCTATTGTTGTCTTGGAATATTAATTTGAATAACTTGAGATTCAATAATAAAAAATTGAGTTTTAAGGAATCATTCAAATTAAAGGCAATCAACAAAGTTAAAGAAACCACGTTCTGATAAATGAAATATGTGTGAATGAGTTTCTGAAACAGGAAATTGAAAAAATAAACTACTACAATAAGTTATGATCTAAAGGCCACGACATATCAAAATGAAGAGGAGGCACAACTAAAGCTTCCAAGTCAGCAACGGCAGCATCTCGAATCTTAAGATTTGCAGCTTTCAGCTCCCTAACCTGTTGGGTAGTCGTCTCTAAGTCCCGGCACTGACGCTCTACCTCCTGAAGTTTTGCCTCTAAGTCCCGGCACTGACGCTCTACCTCCTGAAGTTTTGCTTGTAAGTCCCGACGCTGGCCTCTTAAATTTTGAGACTGGCTCTTCAATCTGTTTGCGGCATCACCAAGCTCAGAAAGCTGCACTGAAAAGGATTCATCTTCACATTTACGTACAGCAACCTCCGAACGTAGTGAAACAAGGTTAAAACTCGACTTGAGAAGATCCAACCTATCACGAAAAGGAGACATATCAACACCTACGGCTGCAAGGTCATCTACATCATCGCTAAACTTCTTCAAGTCCTCAACTCGCAAGGAATATAAAGAAAGAGTATGCAATCCAAGAATAAGGCCTGCGAGCTGATCTAGAAAGAGGGTTTGGGTGGAAGTTGTCTTAATAATCAGCCGGTCAAGAATCTGCGGGAACCGAGCTAGGAGACGCTCCAGACTTTCTTGACTAGAAGACGATATCTGGAAATCCCTCCAAGAAATAAGATCCCCACTTGGATTGAAGGAAGCTCTAGCAGGAGCTACTTTAGAGGCCACCATAGAATTTGTCGAGACCAGGGATGGAGGAGCAGAAAGATGTTGTACAGCTAAGGATTCCTCGAAGCCTTGGTCACCTGGAGGATAACCAAGGTCACTATCCGAATGGAGAATAGCAAATAACGCGAGTGCCTCAACGGGCAAAGGCAAATCTTTCATTCTCTCGTTCTGAAAACAAGATGTCAAAGCACAATACATTATAAAAAAAAAAGAGAGCAAATGAAATTCATCTTCAAGACAAATCACTCATGGATTAAGGAAGGATACTCACAATATAGTCAATGGAAAAGGAGTCGGGAGATGCCACAGAAAGGGGAATGTCATTCAACCCATCCAAAGTACTATTAACAATGCCCTCCCGAGCAATCACCACCTCGGTAGAATCCTTCTGGGGAGGATGAATAGGAAGGTTTAAAGAAATTGCTGTATCACCCACAGCAGGACTCGAGCTTACATCAGACAAAGTATCCTTAGCATCCAGACTAACACAATCGTCGCGAGGAGTAGATGACTCAATATCAACAAGGATCGGTTGGACGGGGTCACGATTAGTGGAAGCCGCCGCGGAAGCCGCCGCGAAAGCCGCCGAGGAAGCCTCATTTGAAGTACTATACATTAACCCAAGAGGAACATCATCATCATCATCTTCATCAACCACGGTAACCTAAAATAAAAAAATAATAATAATAATAATAATAAAGGAAATAATTACTCAATGATATGTGAAAGCAGTAATACAAGGGATGAAAGAAAATTGAGAATAGTACGACAAATTACCAAATTTCTACGACGCTTCTTAATCGGATCCTCGGCTGCCGGGATACTAGGATCAACATTATCGAGAGGGCGTTTTGCTAATGGCTTTATGATAAGCCTGATAGGAGGACGACTGACTGGAACCACGGCAGAAGCAATAGGAGGAGCTATCTCAGAATCAGTAGTAGTAGCTGCTCTCGTTTTAGAACGAGTAACTCTCATCTCCTCGGCATCAGAGGATCCCGGGGGAGGAGCTAGAGAGGACACCCGAAATGGAGCCCGTGGTGGAAGACTCCTGGAAGTAGTGGGAACCTGTGATGGAATGATCTGCTTAGGGGGAGACGACTTAGGCATCAAAATGTCACGCTCAGCCAAGCGGCTACTGGCTGGCCAAAGTGCTGAGCGAACATTGGGCTTGGGAGAGCATAGCAGCCGGCCCCATTGAAGACGTTGTGAAATAGAGACCGGCAATGAACAAATCAAGGTATCATCCTCCCATCTTTTAAGGTTGACTTGCCAGTAATTACGTTCTCCAGCGGTATATCGCCCGCTTCGGGAGTCATCTGGTATGACAAAAGGAAGGGGTCTATGGGGATCACTTGATGGCCTCGGAAATGCCCATGTAAAAGAGGAGGAAGTAGAGACGAAATTGAGAAGAACATCCTCATAATTCCCCCGGCAGGTGTGACCGAAAGGGCGTTCCTGGTCGTATCCGAATTGTCTCATGACCCTGTGAGGAGAATATAGTACAGTACCAAAACTATTATTCTCAAGGAAATATGGAAGCTCTGTGGACCGAAGGAAAACGAACCAAGACAGTGCGGAGCCACTCAAACTATTTCTGCTGAGGTTGGAGAAGGTACGAAATTTATGCTTGTAGAAGTGAGGTAGATGACCGCAACCCCCTGAAACGACGGTATAAGGACGAGCAGTGAAGCATGAATAATCATCAAGGAAATGTCGCAAATCCGTACTGTCAGGACTAGAACGGTGATCAATCCAGCGTAGCATGCGAGGAATGATGTTGCGTGGTGGGAGAGAATGAGATTTTTTCTTTCTTGTAGAAAGATGTTCAAGATCGGAATAGCCCGGAAAGCGCTCGAAAAGAAAGATCTGAAGGAAGGAGCATGGAATGAAGCAACTGACATCATACCTGAGTAAATAAAAAACAAATATATATATATATATATATATATATATATATTATAGAAAAGGTTGAAGGAAAAGAAAGGCAGTTTGAATGACAATTAAATATAAAATATGAAAGTGATTACCTCCCAACAGATTCTTTCATGGCAAGGGTTGTTTCGTCTAGGCGACGATATAAGGTCCCTAGGAAGAGAGGAGCAAGGGGAATCTCCGAGCCTCGGGATAACAATGCCGCCAAACTAAACATACGGGCAGAAGGACCGTCTATGGGAGACCCAGGGAAGATGAAACGGGACAACCACATAACTAGATAAGCTGCCAGAGGAAAGGGGCAAGTCTCTTCGCGGAAGGCAAGAACAGACTTATCGTAAACTGAGCTGTTCCACTGGTTGGTCTTGTAATCACGGAAGAAATAGCGCACCCAGGATAACCAAGAATTCTTTTGCCGACCTGAACTCTCGAAATCCGGAAGGAGCGTATCACCCTTGAAGCGGGAAGTGAAGTGGGAAGATTGCCTGAAGGCTTCCATCAAGTAGGCAACGCATTCGTTATCTCTAGTGGACATGTTAGAAGGGCCGCAGGAGTTCGAAGCAACAATGGGAAGGCTACAAGACGAGATTCAAAAAAATAAAAATAAAAATAAATAATATATATATATATAAAAAAATGAGAATGAATGAAAGGAATAAAAGAAGAAAACTTACTGGTAGAGGGCATAAACATCCTCTAGAGTAGGGGTGAATTCCCCCCAGGCAGTGATGAATGTGCAAGTAGAGGAACACCATCGTGAGATCAACACAGTAAGTGCGTTATGATCCTGGTAAATTCGTAGGTCTCTACACAGTTGAACACAACGAAAGATACTCGCATTCTTCAGTATTTCCACATATTCAGCGTTGTCAAGGATCTCGTCGGTCCAATCTTGCCATCCTTGAATGCGAGCAGATGAATCTGACAGGAAGCGAAGGGGACTGAATGGGTACTCTTGCTTCTCTATGCATAGGCGGGGAATACAATCGGCATGAGGAAAGTCATCCCAACCTCCAGAAGCTGGGGCATACAGAAACAAGCCTTCTTTTTCTGGGGGTGGAAAACTCGTACGGTCATAGTCTCTAACTTTATCCCAAAAGACGTCAGAAGGACCAAAGAAGGGGGCTCTCCCCCAATCAGTGATGAATGGGGATTCATTGGGAGTTCTTAGTTCTGCAGAGCATTCGGGAGAGAAGGCCTACAAGCAAGGGGAAGTTCATTATAACAATTGTAAGGAAAGCATATCAAGAATGTCAAGTAAACTATATGAACACGAAGTACTCACCATAGCAATAAGGAGCGAACGTCCAATAGTTGAGCTTCAAAACACCTGAAAACAAGAAGAAACAATGTCAGAAAGATTGAAGGAGTACATTTATGCAAGAAAAAATTCCCGAAAATTTTCAAAAAAAAAACTTCGGACAGCCAAAATCCATCCTTCGGAGCCTTTTTTGGACTTAAAACAGCATAGGTCATGGCAACGCAATGAGTTTTGAAGGGCTCGTCGATACGGTCGTTTTGATATATTATAGGCCCCAAAACTCCAAATGACGCTTCTAATAGTAGAGGCTCGTCGTCCCGAACTTCATTTTTTCGTCCAAAAACGTGAATTTCTGCCTAGAGTTCACCCCCTAGGGTTCGGCCCCCTAGGGTTCGGCCTCCCTAGGGTTCGCCCCCTAGAGGTGCGGTCATCTGGAGTGGTTTCGTAGCATGCAAGCATATCAATTTTTCTCTTTTCGCGTTTTCGTCAAGGAAAAATGTAAAGCCACACTTCATTATCCGAGGAAAAAACCAAGATGTACTCAAGGTATTAGGGCTCGGAAGTTCAAAAAAAAAAAAAAAAAAAAAAAAAAAAAGGCTCAGCCCTAGGGTTCGGCGCCCTATAGGGTTCGGCCACCACCTAGGGCTGCTCCTTCAAAAAAAAAAAAAAAAAAAAAGGCTCAGCCCTAGGGTTCGGCGCCCTATAGGGTTCGGCTCCTATAGGGTTCGGCCACCACCTAGGGGCTGCTCCTTCAAAAAAAAAAAATGATAAAGGTTCGGCCCCCTAGGGTTCGGCCACCACCTAGAGCGGGATCTCTCCTCAAAAAAAAAAAAAAAAAAAAAAAAAAAAAAAAAAAAAAAAGGGTTCGGCGCCCTAAGCTTCGGCGCCCTATAAGGTTCCGCCTCCACCTAGGGGGGTTGTCTCCTTCAAAAAAAAATGATGAAAAAGAAGAACAGAGGCTAAGGTTCGGCCCTATTGGGCTCGAACAGATATGGATTATTCCCTCATACCTTTGAAATCCTGTTGCTCTATCGAATCAACTGCTTGGGATGAATGACTGATCTTTCACCTAATCAGAAGCAAGACATGCGGCGAGGGATTATGAATAGAGACTTCTTACTTCTCCAAAATAAAGATAAGTAAAAAGTTTATATTTTTTCGAAAAGAATAAGATTAAAGCTTGATTTTATTCCCAAGAGAAGAATAAGATTAAAGCTTGATTTTATTCAAAAGAGAAGAGATGATTTTCGAAAATGGCTCACATATATATATATATATATATATATATATATATATATATATATATATATATATATATATCAAATAAATAAAGATTTGGGGTTTAAAATAAAGAAAGATTGGATTTTATTTCCAAAATCCAAAATATTTGATTTCATTTTCAAAATAAAGAAAGATTTGATTTTATTTCTAAAATAAAATCCAGTCTTTGATTTCCAAAATAAAATTGAGATTTAATTTTATTTGGTTTGATAAAAAAAGAAAGATTTTGTATACCCAAAATAATAAAAATTTCTTTTATTTATTGAATGCTATTTGATTATTTTTCTTGTTTTCAATTTCCAGAAAAAATAAATAAATAAACAAATCCAAGGGTTTGGCTCACGAGTATTTTTCCTTTTACTAGGACCATGGTCTTCAAGACCCGTGAAGTGAAGTCACGCAGAATCGTCTAAAAGCTGAAAGTGTTCTTGCGCGATCATCTATTTGGAAATGCGACTCTCGCGCAGGGGGCAAATGTGGGCCCATGTGCAAAATTAGGGTTCACATGACCTAATTAAATTAAATGCACAATTAGGGTTCCACGACCTCATTAAATGTGCAAGTTAGGGTTCGCATAACCTAATGGAATGAAGATGAAAAAGTCAGAAATAAATGTGCTAGACCGGGAGAAGCCTCCACGTGTCCCGAGGCGGAAGACTCGTGGAGGCGGCTCATTTTGGGAATTGATTGAGGGATTGGATTGGTGGCTAGAAGGACAGGGCAATATGGGCATTACTCTAAGGACTAAAGGGTATTTCTGAAATTTCCCTGAAGGCATGTGCCTTGCACATGACTACTTTCCAGAATACCCTATAAATACCCCTTCCATTCCATTTGGAAAGGGGACTTCTCTCCGGACACAAGACTCGGACTCTTTTAGTAGTTTAAGGCTCGGATATTCCACCTAAAAAGCACTAACAAGATTCGAACACTCTCTCAACTCGAAGAATCGAAGAAGGCTCTTGGAATCCCAATAACCCTAACACGGTTTCCGGATTCTAGGGGTTCTGCCACGCGTCGTTGGAGTAATTGCCCACCTGTCGTTCTCCCCTCTACAATCAACTAATCAATTCCGTATTCTTCGTGGATTTCTCTCCTCCTCAGCCAACACGAAACCCTAAGCGAGCAAGGCGCGATTTCCTTGCCCACAAACTATATGATCAAGTGTTTTTGTTTTTTGTTTTTTCATACTTTTTTAAAAATTTATTCGTTCTGTTTCATTTGTAAATTATTATTTTTTTCCGCAAAAGTAGTTCACTTTTTAGTGATACTAAAATAAAATAACAGAATTTTCTCAAGTTTGTTATCAAAATTTTGTTAACATGCCAAACTGTTAAACTAATTAACAACTTATTAGTTTTAAGAATACACATGAAACAAAAATATATCCCTCATATTTTTAAAAATTTTCCAGATGATACTATTTTTGTAGGACAAAAGTAGTATTATTAAAATTAAAAAAAAATTCTTGAAACAATTATGTAAAATTTATAGTATTTTTTTATTTTAATTTTTGAACATTATAAAATGAATTTCAATATGGAGAAATTAGGACCACTACAAAGTTAAAAAGACAAAAGGTGAAGGGACTAGGAAGAAGAAGTTGAATCCATCAAAATAAGATTTGTCAGAAATGTGTAAAAGCAAAAAAAAAAAAAAGCAGATCAAAACAAATGGGAGAATGCTAGGTTATGGAATACAACCTCCCTGTACAACCTGTAATTCAAATATGTGACTATCAGACCCTTATAATTAGCCGCCCCCACTTTCTGTCCTTCCATTTCAAAAGCAAGTGGCTCATGGGGTGGTCCTCTCTGATGGCTTTGGCATTAAATAACTACTAATTTTGCAATCTATTTGTTCCTCCTCTTTGGTTTTTGTGTTGATGATTTTTATTCCACATTTTTTGTCTCCTTTGTATTAAAGAAAATGTTTTTTCATTTTGGGTCGAGATGTGCAGTACATAATTACACGATTAAAAATATCAACAATATTACATTTTAGTTCGTATTTTGTGCGTACACAAATATATTTCATTCATATATAATTGTAATTTGTATACAATTGTATTCTTTATATTTTACGTAATAATATATGAAAGCAGTACAAAAGACTACTCATTATTTTCTTTTGTCAAGAATTATATTGAGCTCTATTTGGTATGAAACTTTAATAATACTTATGTCCGTTCTAAAATAAGAGATACGTACATTTGTAAACGATAAATTTTCAGTAGATTTTTTTTTCAAGTTTATCTATAATACTAATTAGAAATATCATAAAGTGATGTTATGATAATAGCCAATCAACTATGTAGACACTCGAAATTTTGTGTTCCTGTTACTAACCCTGTAGGAGGGCAAAATCGTCTTCCAGATATAACCCTGGAAGTTAAATCAGTTTCAATTCCGGAGACAATCCCGGGAGATTGAGTTCTAACCTCGGAGATAACCCTGAGGGATGCAGTCCAAGTTCCGGACATAACCCCGGAAAAGTCAGTTTTAACCCCGGGATACTCAGTTCCAACCCCGGAGATAATCCCAAGAGGTCAAGTACACTTCAAAGATAACCTTGAGGATATTCAACATTCACAGCAGCTCAATCTCAGAGATAACCCTGAGCAACGACTGCTACATCTGTGCAAAACCTGGAGATAACTCCGGCGGGGGCAAAATTGTCATTTTGCCACCTCAATATCACATTCACGTCGTCTCAACACAATTCAATCCACACTGCGTACTAAGGTGTCCCACAAGAACTATAGCTCAAATCCCGAGTGACAACTGCACAAGATAGTACAACGGATAGACTTTGAAGACTTGGATATGTGGTCATGGACCCATCTTTCCGGCTTCGTACAACCTCTAATCTCATGTCATTGTGTAGCTCTCGACAACAATTTTTCGAAAAGGTACAACACTCCTTTATCGGAAGCCCTGTAATACCCGAGAATTTTCACGTATTATAAAATGAATATATTAATAGAAATACTATTATGTGAACATAAGTGTTATTTTTTTATTAGTTGATTGATATAATTGATTCATATTAAATCAATGCGTATTAAGAAATGTGAATTGGCAATGAGAAGTGTGAAATGCCTTGTGCGGCATAGTACGAAACGAGAAAATCCACTAAGTAAGTTAAACTGGAAATTAGGAAGATTAATCGTGTATGATAATGAGATTTTATATAAGTAATCAATACACTCGTAGACTCGTAGTAACGCTCTTGTGGAGATCAATTCGTGTCATGTATAACGAGTTAATATGGAAAACTAGCACGGGCAGAAGCTGCACCAGTCTTGGCACTGTCAGGGCACTGCGCAGCTGCGCCATTCCAGCAGTACAAACTGGCGCAGCTGCGCCAGTGGTCAGTTGGGAAAAATTTATTCTTCTATATTGGAAAATTAAATGAACAATTATGTGGTGTGTGTGACATTAATAAACCATGAAATAAAGTGCGTAATTAAGTAATATTAATTGTTAATTGTTATATTAATTAATTGTTAATGATTGTGGTAGAATATTGAATTCTTAGTAATTAACTAATAATGTGTAATTACTTTTAATTGCAATATATTATAAAGATGAATGATGATTATGGAAATCCATAATTACATTAATCAATGGTTGGATTAAATTATATTAGTGGTAATTAATTAAGGAAGTGCATAGTTATTTATTTAACATAAATAATTAAGTAATATAATAATATTATATTAACATTTATGTCCATGTGAGCAATAATACAACTATACTATATAGTGTAATGTGACCCCTACATGACTGCATATGAAATGTTATGAATAAAGCAATGTGACTATGCATATTGGAACTATATGTTATAAATAAGTTATTAATATAATAAAGTTATAATATGGTTATATGAGTGGTAGAAATAATTATGGAACTACCCGGACAATAATACTTGACTGCATTATTTTATTGCGTGTATTTAATGTACATAGATTATATGATATGAGTATATAAATAGCCCTAATTTCTCCTAATATGGAAACACTTGGACATTAAAAATAACCAAGTAACTAAATGGAATAGAGCCAAGTTGATGCTGAGAGTTCAGTTTTGTCCCAAAATAAGTGTCACCAAGTACAATGAACAGTGTTCAAAACTCTCTTTACGTAAACTTTCTAGCTGCTAAATACTAGGTGATCATTACTAAGCTAAGTGCCTGGTAAGGGTTGTTAAACCACTCCTCATGAACCTATGTGTTCTTCCATTGTACCATGGACTCCAAAATTGTGTAAAGCCAATGACTAGTCCAAGTTTTCTCTATAAATACAAGCCCAAATGCAGATTTTGTGATTGCTATAAGTTACTTGATAGTTTAAATTGGAGAGTGTAAGTTGCTGAGCATTGTAGAAGCAAATTCAGTTAGTAGGAAGTCCAATTGAAGCCTAAGAAGGTATACTTCCTATTTATGTTCTTGAGATGGGTTTTATTTGATTCTTGAAATTTCTTGGATTCATTTGTTAATTGATATGAATAATCATGTTATAAGGTGTTTAGGAAGTTTACTAGCATGTATGAATACTTTAGTAATGGCTTGGAACATGTTTGATGTCAAGAAAATCAAGTTGGCCAAGACTCTGTAAAATAGAGTCTGTTTCTGCACTTGAACCTGACACGACGCAGCTGCGCCGGTTGCTGAATTCAGTTTTTAGTTTCTGTTTTGCAATCTGTTATAGTGTTATGACTTATAATAGTATGCAAGCATGTGTAATGTGTATATGTAAGTATATTATGCTAAGTGGAGCATGTTTTAATAGACTTGCATGATTAATAAAGACATATGATTTAAATGGAGATTTGGACTTTAAGTTTTGAAAACAAACTACGTTAAAGATCATGTTCTGCAAATTGAACCTAGTAAGCTATACATGACTGACTTTACACCTAAATGAGCATGCTAGAGTGTACATAGTTCCGTGGTTCATAACTACCTTATTAGGCTTCGTGTTAGAGATGTTTTCAAACAAAGGCTTAGCCTAGTGAGCTAACATGCATGATTCTACATAATGTATATTCTGACTTTGCAAACATGTTAGAATGACTTAGAAATGCATGAAGAAACCTCTAGCTTGAGTTTATGTGATTAGCAAGGGAGCATCAACATATTAAACTAACTAGTAAGCGTTGGAACGTGAATATTAACATACTACCTTGAGGATTAGAATTTGACATTTGTAATCATGTTGGGTAACACTCTTAGACTCGATCATGTAGTATAAACGTATATATACCATGCTTATGTATCACATCTTAAGAAAAGCATAAATGAAACCTATTTTCAAATAAAGCGGTATTAGTTTCACATTTATGTTGTAAATACAAGTACGAATGCTTAATATGAGTGTTATAACTATCTTGTATGTTAGAGAACAAGCATGATAGGCCTAGTGGTTGTATGACGTGTTAAGCTTTAAAATTTCATAGAAAGTCATAAATTAAATAACTTGTAAAAATGAGCACAAGAATGGTAATGTGGTATGCGAAAGCTTCTAGCATGCATGTATGCTAAACTATAAGTATAGTGGTATGTTAGAATGGGGCAGAAACTGCAAGGCAACAACTCAGTCCTGGTCTAGTCAGGGTTAGCGCAGCTGCGCCGTCCCTAGGCCTAGACAGGGCGCAGCTGCGCCGTGCAGTAGTCACAACTGAGTCTATTTTTGGTCTAAGGTTTGAAGCATGCCTATATGATGTCTTTAACTTATCTTATATGACTAATGTGCTAGTTAATGTGTCAAGAAGCATGCTAAGTGATAGGGTCAAGTGTTGATCATAACTTCCGGATGTTAAGTCCAAAGAATATCTTTAAGAAATTAAGACGTCATTGTATTTGTGATGACTTATAAACTGATTTTGTATCATACGTGCATACTTGTATCATGACAAGCTTGATGAAAGACTATGTTAGCTAATGAACATCTTGAACATATAATACGTTATAAATAGGATTCGAAAGTGTTGAATTCTTAAACGAGGATAAACTACGCGTAAGGCAAGTTTCTAAACCTATCTTATTACATTGAGCAAGTTCTCTAACCTTACTCAAATTATTATTGAGCAAGTATCCAAACCCTACTCTTATTGTGCAAGTATCTTTGAATTCTTTATTCGACGAATATCGTAAACTTATCTCTTTGAATACAAGTTATATCGCTTTCCGTTCAAATGAGACATTATGCTTAAACCCTTGTGAAAACTATTATTCATAATGAACTTGGTATTGTTCTTGAATATTGTGAAAGAGTCGATGCCATTTGATTTGGATAGACTATATGCATGTTTATAAAACTATCCAAACCCATTTGATTGGTGCAAAAAATCTTAAAAACTGAGTTGAACAACCCTTATGGTAAGAGGATTATATGTTGTTGGAAACTCCAACACATAAGTATATTATTACTGTGGTGTTATGCATAACGTGGAGTATTGTAGACTGATCCTCTACATTACTTGATTCTTTTGGGTTATCAGTTTAATATTGGTAATTCTAGTAGATGTTCAATAGTCCTTAGTGACTGCTCAGTATAAATTGTTATCCAGTCGGATACCTTGATAGCCTTTGAATTCATATATATTAGTTGATTTATATTGAATTATTGATCTTAGTCTAAGTATTGTTGATATTCATTATTCATGATATTATTATGAAACTTTGAACTATCTTAGAGGTGATACTTCAATATTTCATACTCGTGTTATAAAACTATTTACCCTTGTTGTATATTACTTGCTGGGCAATTTTTGCTCATTCTTACTTATTTAAAACCTTTCAGTTAAGGCGGAACATGGAGGTGTCTCTGGGAAAGACAAGGGCAAGGGCAAGGCTACCGACTAGCTTGTCCCTTTTATGTTTAATCTATTATGTTGTTTTAAGACTATTTTCAGACTATGTTTAAGCTTAAGTAGGATTATGTAATAAGTCTTTACTCGATATTATTATGTAATCTATTAAGCACTGTAGGTTGCGAGACTTAGGGAAATAATTATAATAAATCATTGTACATTATTCTAAATTAGATCTTTCGTTGTGAATGTATAATTTTTGTTATTATGGTGATTCTATGAGAACGTGACGAACCGAATTCGGGTGACCAAGTGGAGGTGAGAATTTGGGGGCGTCACAGGTTGGTATCAAAGCTATAGTTATAAACCTTAGGAATGAGAGTCCTTTGATTATAACTTAAGAAAACTTAGAAGCTAGGAAGGGGATAAAACTCATGTAGAGTTTTCTCTGAGAGACTTAGTGTGTTATGAAATGTAACTTCATTCTATACAATGAACTTATGTTTATTTAACATTCTGATGGAGTTGTTGTTTATCTTGTCTTATGTTGGTGTTTGTAGGATGACTGACATGGGAGGACCTAGCCGAGTAGTATAAGAAGAGCCACGTGATATTCACGTAGTCTATGAGGCACCCTTGATAGTGGAGCCTATATCGGTAGTTGCCCCTATTGACGATGATGATGAGGAGGAGGAGATGGAGCCTCTACCTGAGGAGTCTGATCCGGAGGAGGAACCCGAGCCCATGAAGGACTCTGACGGGACCACTTTCGAAGATCGGATGTTGGGAGAATATGAAGAACAAATTTTGGAATTAGGATGTAGAGTCGAGGAATTAGAGACTGAGACCCTTGAGAGGCAATTAGTGATGCAGGAGATGGAGGTGGAAATTGTTCACCACAAGGAGGCAGGGGTCCAGATGGGTGCCTTGTTTCACCGATCGGTGGCGAGGAACGTCGAGTTAGCAGGAAAGTTAGAAGAATTGGAGCAAAGGGTATTGAGTGCGAAGACGGAGAAGGAGGCTCTCCGAACTCAGTTAGAGATGGAGGTGATAGATAAGATTCTTTTCGAGGACAAGTGGGAGGATTCCAATGACAGGGTGAATGACCTAGAGGATGAAGTGCGATGCAAGAGGAGGAAGATGAACAAGATGGAATATGCTCTATGCACGACCATGGAGAGATTGATCGATGGGGTGAATCACTACCCAGCTGAGCAAAGATAGACCCGGAATACCATAAGTCGGGATATGGTAGCACACATTACGCAGAAGGAATATCAGAGCGCCGTGGAGCGGGGGATGTTAGATTGAGTCTAGCAGGAAAAACTCAGTAGTATAGTAGTTTTATTTATGAGTTATTAATATGTTGTTGTAATCTTAGTCTTTTGGGTAAGATGTGAGGTGGTAGTAAACCCCAAGCTTTTGAAAAATGTTAGAGGGGTAGTAAGCTAGTGTTGTCCCCGTCTTTTGTGATATTAGGGGATATGTGTTTCATTTATAGCAGTATTCTAGAAAAGAACGTGTATTGTAACCATTTGGCATATGGGTATAAATGATCTTGTTTCAGAAACGTGTTATAAACTTCTAGTTCTTTTCATTTGAGAAATGTCAAAATATGACAGTTAGATAATAAAATGAAAATTTTGTGATGCAAAAAATGCCGCCCAGACGTAGAATAACTGTAACGCCCCCAAAATAGGTCCATTCCATCCAACCTATTCTGAGTCGCCAAATACATGGTACAGAAAACAACTACAACTTTATTACAACAATTGTCGTGCAAAATACAAATATATACCAACTTTATTACAACACATATGCTGTGAGTTTGGATACAAATATATACCAAATGTGACATTGGACACCATCATGTATCAGCACCTCACAAAGGTACCTTACATAAAGGTACAGTCAAAAACTGTTTTAGAAACTAGAATCTTTGGGAAGTGCTCAAGGAAACCTTCGTATATGGGAGGCCACGCGTCTAGGTTATCATATGGCCACAGAATTATCCTTGGTTGACCCAATAGACCCCAAAGAAAAACGAGAAGATTACTATCATATTCTTCCCAATGGTGAGTCTTCTCTTGACTTATCATTATCTCCACTGTATCTAACTGAGAATTATACTTTAAACAAACACCAAGATTATATAGGTAGTGCTCGTATATATACTCAGCAAGTGGATGAGCACATCCCTGTCTTATGATGACACGAGGTTGTATGTCGTTAGACATCTTGTATGATAGTGGCAAACCACCCTTCCAACGTTGGGTACACCTTACCCTATTGGATTCACCAAATATAACTACTAAATGAACTTTTCTATACTGCTTCGGGAGAACATCCACAGCTAGAGACCACCGTTCTATTTTTCCTTTACCCTCGCTCGACCCAGCTACACTCTTATTACCTGAAAGGAATTGTGAAGCAAAAGGGTGAGCACAACTAGCTCAGTAAAGAATATCATGACTAAAGATAATTAAATTATCAGTAGCCTTCATCAATAATAAATCAGAGATTTAGAACATATGGTAAATGATAAAAATTTCAACCATAGTTGCAGCGGAACGAGCAATCCATTAGAAGAGTCAAATAGACTATAAAGTCTATTATCTTCTCCATGTTAAAAATCCATCAACAATGTTTTATCCCTGTAACATCAATCAACAGTTCCTTTCCACAATCATATGAATAACTCATAATCATAATTGTGATTCTAAATTTTTCTTCACACCCAGGACGAAGAATATTTTCATCACATGTCTTTACCTGAAACATCAAAGATCATGGTTATACCAAATCACAGTTCCTGTTCATAATCATACTAATAAATCCATCTTTGCACTACGACCAAAGATATTCAACAACAGTTTATCTTTGCACTACGGGCCAAAGATATTCATCAACAGACCATCTTTGCACTACAGGCCAAAGATATTCATCTACAATTCATCTTTGCACTACAGGCCAAAGATATTCCTCTACAATTCATCTTTGCACTACAGGCCAAAGATATTCCTCAACAATTCATATTTGCACTACAGGCCAAATATATTCATATCTCAAAGAAATATATAATCATTTCAGAATTTATATACACCATAATTATAACCATGTTAATCAATTCATCTTTACACTTAAGCTAAAGATATTCAATTGTAAATTCAATGGTCATGATCATACCAGTCACAATTCAACTTTGCACTACAGGCCAAAGAGAACCCTAGTCATGATCATACCAATAATCTACCCATCTTTACACTCCAGTGAAAGAGAAATTCAACGTCAGAGTTATAAAAATGTTATATATGATAATAAAATCAATATAATCAACATATAGATTTAATCTCAAGAGTAATATTCATAAATCAACTATAATTTGGTTAGTAAAAGAAACCAATTTTGTCGTGAATAGTAACTCGTGAATAGTAACTCATGAATAGTAACTCGTGAATAGTAACACCGACTCAAAAAGGTAGAAATTTCACAATAAAATTCATACCAATACTTTGGTATAATGATATTGAAAGAATAACATTTCTTAAGCTTATAAACAATTTATTTAAATTGTTTACACTTTACTAATTAATGCATTTAATCATCATAAAATGCCAACTCTTACAATTTCATCATCAATAACCAAAACCCTCATCAAAAATCTGCATATACCTCATATAGGATTCTCAAGCCATAAAATCCTATTTTCCAATTTTCTTTCTTCACAAAACATATTTAATTCATTTACTCATAACTAGACCATTTTCATGAAAAATACCAAATCAGTTCCAAAAATATTTCTTTTCTGGGATTTAGCATAATATAGTCCCATAGTGAACATATATTTTTCTCAAAATTTTTAAAAGTCATTTACTATTTTTCATATGGCCAAAACAGCCGAATATTTAGACATTTATCAAAAATTGTACTTTTATCTAAAAATTCTGAAATTCACAGAGTATACTCCTATCATATACATGTACTCCCAATAAAAATTTTATCAATTTTAGAGTTAACCACAAAGAATTATAAGCGATTACTTTTAAAATAGTCTTTTCTCATAAAATTCACAACTCCCAATCTATACATCCAAAAATCACCATTTTTGGACACAATCAAGAAAACTCATCAAATTATCATTTCAAATTTTTCTAGAATTTTTGAAGTTCAGAAAAATTACGAAACTGAAAAATATAACAACCCTTAAAATCCCTTACTATCCCTTACAATCCCTTACTATCCCTTACCTCAAAAGAGCAGTACTTCTGACTGGATATCGGATATGATGCTGAAGGAAACTTGCACTGATGAATAGCAACTCACCAAGTATCTAAAAACTCACAAAATATGCTCAATAATCTAGAGAGAGAAAGAGAGAAAGCTTATGTTTCTGGTGTGATTTTCAATTCTAACTTAGCCCTCTATTTATAGGAAAATTTTGGTAGGTTTGACCTGCAACCTGATGGCTTTACCTGCTACTATTCCCACCTACCACATTTGAAATATAATTCAGCACATTTCTTCACCAACCACAAGTGGGGCCCACCAATTCTAGAATTTTCCACCAAAATGATAAACTCCGAAAATTCAACAATTTCTGAACCAGTCATCTCGTAAAATTCATAACAAATCATACATTCATTTTTAACGGTTCAAAATTTGTGGACATATACTCAACTTATATATGTATAACATATCCAAATATTACTACGATCCAACGGTCGGATTAAAAATTATAACCCCCGCAAAATATCTCAAAAACCCTAATTTTTAATACCTCCATTCCAACAAAAATACTGATAAAAACCTCAACATTAACTCCTTCATTTTTAACCACAAAAATATATCCCTCGTTTATATCCACATAAAATAAATATTTCCTTATCATATGAATCAATAATTAATTATTCACAAATAATATTACAGAGTCACAATTATGACAACTAGGCCGTTCCCAGGAAAGAGGGGGCTTTCCAATAAGGATTTCTCCTTACTAGCGCGCAATTAGATGACCAAACCTCTCCTTAGACAGAACTTTCTAGACATTGCCAATAATGCTATCTAATAATACTATTCAAATAATATGAATTATTGATCTGATAATGGAAAATACTGTGCAGCAACAATTATTGAACAACAATAATATAAAATTTTAACGTAGCAATTATTGAATCAATAAAATAAAATATTGAACAGTAATTGCTGTAACAATTATTGAGTAGTGCCTTCTTACGTAAGAATCAATAATTTCAAAAATACTGTGCAATACCGTGTGCTACTGTGCAATAACGCGTATTACTGTATTTTAACCACCGGATATTTCAACAGTATTAACGATAACAACTACGCCGTTATTTGTAAAAACTCAAATTTGTCGTTTTTCTTCACCCGACAGTTATTCGTTATGGGGCCCACAAATAGCTGCGCCGTCGTACGAATATTCTCCGACAGAAAGAATATTCCACGACCAAACGAATATTCCCCGACAACAATGATTATTTTATAACCACTTGCTTATTTTGAAAAAAAATTCATATTTCACCCATAACTTTAAACTTTTATCAATTTAACCATTTACTGAATAGTAATTATAAGAAAAATTGAATACTTTTATTTCATAAAATTCGGGGTCTTACAATAACTGTCCAAGAAGAGTCTGTTAATGATGAGAGAGGACCTGTAGACCCGATACATCGACTTGTAGATTTATTAGGAGATGCTCTGAGGGGAAGAAACGAACCTGTACCACCCGTTCCCCAAGCTGTCCCAGTAACAACCTTCAAGGATTTTAAGAGTGTAGGACCCCCAAAGTTCACAGGAACTACTGACCCGATAGTTGCACAAACCTGGATCAAGGAGATTGAGAAGGCCTTCACTATAGCTCGCGTGGGTGAAGACTAGAAGACGGTATTTGCCACATACATGATGAGGGGCGAAGCGAACTACTGGTGGGAAACTAATTAGCAGAGAGTGGGGGAAGGAACGATAACTTGGGAGAGGTTTACGACGCTATTTTTTGAAAACTATTTCCTGAAGAGTATGAAGAGTAAGATGGAAGTAAAATTCCTAGAGTTAAAATAAGGTGATATGACGGTGGCGCAATATGCTGCGAAGTTCAATGAACTAGCGCGATTTGCAGAACACCAAGTTGTGGATGAGGAGAGGAAGGCGAGACGTTTTGAGCAAGGGTTGAAGCCGTGGTTGTATAATAAGGTATCGGTCTTCCAGATTGATTCCTTTACAACATTGTTAGAGAAGGCAATCATTGCGGAAGGTGGCAGTGAGGCCTTAAGTCTATATCATAAGGAGAAGAAGAACAAGAACACTGGTAGTGAGAATCGTGGAGGGAGCAGCAGTGGAGGAAGTAACTTCGAGAAGAGGAAATGGGAAAACAATAACAACAGAAACAATAACCAAGGTGAGAGTCACCAGGGAAACTTTAAGAAGAGAACCGAAGCTTGCAACAAATGTGGAAGAAGTCATCAGGGAGAGTGTTGGAAGAGAAAGAACACCTGCTATAATTGCGGCCAGGAGGGGCACATATCACCAAATTGCCCAAAGCTAAAGGAGATTAGAGGATGTTTTGCTTGTGGATCGACATAGAACCAGATAAAGGACTGCCCAAAGAAAGGAAGCGGTGGAGCTGGCGGAAGCCAGGGTGGAGGAAGCAAGTTAATGATTGGTTGACCTGCACAACCCAACTGATCGATCGCTCGAACCTTTAACATGACCATCCAGGACGCAGTGGTTGCGAAGGACGTGGTGTCAGGTATAATCCCAGTCAATAATATAAATGCTTATGTATTATTTGATTCAGGTGCGACCTGTTCATTTGTATCTGAAGAATTCGCTAGTAAACTTAATACACCCCGAGAATGTTTGGAAGATTCCTTGAGCGTAGAAGTTGCGAATAAGGAAATAATCCTCGTAGAATACGTTTATCGAAATTGTCGCGCAAACATTAGAGAACATGAATTAAGCGTAGACTTGATTCCTATTAGACTAGGAGAATTTGACGTAATACTAGGAATGGATTGGTTATATAACCATGCCGCGATAATTGACTGTCAGAACAAGTGTGTGAACCTTCAGACTCCGAGTAAGTCTAAGGTAGTGTTTCATGGTAGCTTATCGCTTAAGCAATCGTGTTGTATTACGATGGTGCAGGCCAAGAAATTGTTAAAGAAAGGATGTGTAGGTTATTTAGCTTACATCGTGGATACTCAAAAGAAGGGAGTAGAGATTAAAGAGATACCCGTAGTGAATGAATTTCAGGACGTGTTTCCGGACGATCTGCCTGGCCTTCCGCCAGACAGAGAAATCGAATTCGTAATAGACTTAGCACCGGGAACGACACCAATTTCGAAAGCTCTATACCGTATGGCACCAATAGAAATTAAGGAATTGATGATACAACTTCAAGAGTTATTAGATAAGGGTTACATTCGACCGAGTGTGTCTCCTTGGGGAGCACCAGTGCTATTCGTGAAAAAAAAGGACGGATCGATGAGGCTCTATATCGATTATCGAGAATTAAACAGAGTAACGATCAAGAATAGATATCCGTTACCAATGATAGATGACTTGTTTGATCAACTGAAGGGAGCGAAGTGTTTCTCGAAGATCAATTTACGAACACGATATCATCAACTAAAAGTGCGGAATGAAGATATACCAAAGCCCACGTTTCAAACCTATTATGGACATTTCGAGTTTTTGGTAATGTCATTTGGTCTGACTAATGCTCCGGTAGCATTTATGGACTTGATGAATCGAGTTTTCAAGCCATACTTGGATAAATTTGTAGTAGTTTTCATCGACGACATTTTGATCTACTCAAAGACATAGGAAGAACACGCCGAACATCTGAAGATTATTTTGGAGGCACTACGAAAGGAGGATATGTATGCGAAGTTTTCAAAATGTGAATTTTGGATGAAGAAGGTTCAATTCTTAGGCCACGTGGTGGATGAGAATGGAATCTCAGTAGACCTTGAAAAGGTCAAAGCGGTAAGTAGTTGGGGATAGTCGAGAACACCGACAGAGGTAAGAAGTTTCTTAGGGTTAGCTGGGTACTATCAAAGATTTATCCAAGATTTTTCTAAGATAGCGACCCCGTTGACTAATCTGACGAGGAAGACGGTAAAATTTGTGTAGACCGATAAATACGAAGAGAGTTTTCAAGAATTGAAGAGGAGATTAAGCGTGGCGCCTGTATTATCCTTACCAGATGATACGGGATGATTTGTGGTGTATAGTGATGCATCGCATAGAGGACTGGGCTGTGTGCTGATGCAACATGGCAAAGTCATTGCGTATGCGTCACGACAATTAAAGGATTATAAAAAACGATACCCTACTCATGACTTAGAGTTAGCGGCAGTAGTTTTTACGTTAAAGATATGGAGACATTATTTGTACGGAGAGAAATGTGAGATATACACGGACCACAAGAGTTTGAAATATATCTTCACACAGAAGGAGTTAAATATGCGTCAGAGAAGGTGGTTAGAACTGATCAAAGATTATGACTATGAGATTCTTTATCACCCGGGGAAGGCAAACGTAGTTGCCGACGCTCTAAGCAGGAAAAGAAGGGAGAAATTATTTCAACTGATAACTCAGGAGGAGTTAATAAGAGATATGGAGAAGTTGGAAATAGAAGTGAAGGGACCCGAGAGGTCTGAAGAGAAATTATTTGTAATGAAAGCTCGTCCGACATTGTTGGATAGGGTAAAGGAAGCACATGAGAAAGATGGAGAATGTGAGACAATCAGGAGTAGGATCACGGAAAATGAGGTAGAAAAGTTTTGAATAGATAAAGACGGTATTTTAAGATTTGAAGGGAGAGTGTGGGTACCAGCGGTAACCGAGTTGAGAGAAGAGATTTTGCATGAGGCACATAATACGACATACTCTGTTCATCCGGGAGGCACAAAGATGTACCGGGACTTGAAGCAACATTTTTGGTGGCCAAATTTGAAATGAGAAATCGCGGAGTACGTTAGTAGATGTCTTATGTGTCAACGTGTAAAAGTATAGCATCAGTGGCCGAGTGGTTTGCTACAACCGTTGGAAATACCGGAGTGGAAATGGGAGCATATCACGATGGATTTCGTGGTAGGACTTTCAGTCACGCAGAAAGGTTTGGATGCCATTTGGGTTATTGTGGATTGACTTACAAAGATCGCACATTTTTTGCCAATCAAGATCCGCTATAGTTTGAATCAGTTAGCGCGTCTGTACGTGAAGGAGATTGTTTCACGACATGGAGTGCCGGTGTCGATTGTTTCTGACTGAGACTCGCGTTTCACGTTAAAATTCTGGAAAGGCTTGCAAGAGAGGATAGGAACACAGTTAAGGTTGAGTACTGCTTATCATCCTCAGACAGACGGACAAAGTGAGCGAATAATACAAATGCTATAGGGGATGCTTAGAACTTGCGTGATGGACTTCAAGGGGAATTGGGACGACCACTTACCCTTAGTCGAATTTGCGTATAATAATAGTTACCATGCGAGTATCGGTATGCCACCGTACGAAGCTCTTTATGGAAGGAAGTGAAGAACACCATTATGTTGGGACAAAGTCGAAGAACGACGAATACTCAGACCAGAGTTAGTACAACAAACTGCAGACGTGGTGACAGTAATAAGGGCAAGACTAGTGGCAGCTCAAGATCGCCAGAAAAAGTATGCAGACTTGCATTGGCAAGACCGAGATTTTGAAGTCGGTAGTTTTGTATTCCTGAAGGTATCTCCATGGAAGGGAAAGATCCGTTTCGGCAAGAAAGGGAAACTGAGTCCAAGATTCATAGGACCGTTCGAGATACTGAAGCGAGTAGGCGAGGTAGCGTACAAAGTTGCACTACCACCTGAGTTGGAGCACATCCATAACGTGTTTCACATATCCGTGTTGCGTCCATACAAGCCTGACTACAAGCACATGATTTCTTATGAACCCATTCAAGTGGAGAAGAATTTAGCGTACGAAGAAATTCATATCGAAATTTTTAATAGGAAAGAGCAAACCTTGAGGAATAAAATCATTTCTTCTGTAAAAGTACTTTGGCGTAACCACGATGTCAAGGAGGCAACGTGGGAGTTAGAAGATAGGATGATGAGGGATTATCCCCATTTATTTGTGTAACCTTGTAGCAATTCCGGGATGAAATTTTTATAAGGGGGGGAGGATGTAATACCCGAGAATTTCCACGTATTATAAAATCAATATATTAATGGAAGTACTATTATGTGAAAATAAGTGTTATTGTTTTATGAGTCGATTGATATAATTGATTCATATTAAATCAATGCGTATTAAGAAATGTGAATTGGTAATGAGAAGTGTGAAATGCCTTGTGTGGCATAGTGCGAAATGAGAAAATTCACTAAGTAAGTTAAACCGAAAATTAGGAAGATTAATCGTGTATGATCATGAGATTTTATATAAGTAATCAATACACTCGTAGACTCGTAGTAACGCTCTTGTGGAGATCAATTCGTGTCATGTATAACGAGTTAGTATGGAAAACTGGCACGGGTAGAAGCTGCACCAGTCTTGGCACTATCAGGGCACTACGCAGCTGCGCCGTCCCAGCAGTACAAACTGGCGCAGCTGCGCCAGTGGTCAGTTGGAGAAAAATTTATTCTTCTATCTTGGAAAATTAAATGAACAATTATGTGGTGTGTGTGACATTAATAAACCATGAAATAAAGTGCGCAATTAAGTAATATTAATTGTTATATTAATTAATTGTTAATGGTTGTGGTAGAATATTAAATTTTTAGTAATTAACTAATAATGTGTAATTACTATTAATTGCAATATATTATAAAGATGAATGATGATTATGGAAATCCATAATTACATTAATCATTGGATTAAATTATATTAGTGGTAATTAATTAAGGAAGTGCATGGTTATTTATTTAACATAAATAAGTAAGTAATATAATAATATTATATTAACAGTTATGTGCATGTGAGCAATAATAAAACTATACTATATAGTGTAATGTGACCCCTACATGACTACATATGAAATGTTATACTGAGGCACAGCGCAGCTGCGCCGGTTGCTGAATTCAGTTTTTAGTTTCTGTTTTGCAATCTGTTATAGTGTTATGACTTATAATAGTATGCAAGCATGTGTAATGTGTATGTGTAAGTATATTATGCTAAGTGGAGCATGTTTTAATAGACTTGCATGATTAATGAAGACATATGATTTAAATGGAGATTTGGACTTTAAGTTTTGAAAACAAACTACGTTAAAGATCATGTTCTGCAAATTGAACCTAGTAAGCTATACATGACTGACTTTACACCTAAATGAGCATGCTAGAGTGTATGTAGTTCCGTGGTTCATAACTACCTTATTAGTCTTCGTGTTAGAGATGTTTTCAAACAAAGGCTTAGCCTAGCGAGCTAACATGCATGATTCTACATAATGTATATTCTGACTTTGCAAACACGTTAGCATGACTTAGAAATGCATGAAGAAACCTCTAGCTTGAGTTTATGTGATTAGCAAGGGAGCATCAACATGTTAAACTAACTAGTAAGCGTTGGAACGTGAATATTAACATATTACCTTGAGGATTAGAATTCAACATTTGTAATCATGTTGGGTAGCACTCTTAGACTCGATCATGTAGTATAAACATATATATACCATGCTTATGTATCACATCTTAAGAAAAGCATAAACGAAGCCTATTTTCAACTAAAGCGGTATTAATTTCACATATATGTTATAAATACTAGTATGCATGCTTAATATGAGTGTTATAACTATCTTGTATGTTATAGAACAAACATGATAGACCTAGTGGTTGTATGACGTGTTAAGCTTTAAAATTTCATAGAAAGTCATAAATTAAAGAACTTGTAAAAATGAGCACAAGAATGGTAATGTGGTATGTGAAAGCTTCTAGCATGCATGTATGTTAAACTATAAGTGTAACAACCCGATATTTTCTATGTAAATAAATAAGAAATTTTGTGAATAAATTTTTTTTTTATTAAGGATGAGGATTTGTACAAGATTATGTGTATATGTATTTATGTGGTAAGTAAAAATATATTTATTACATAATTATTTACAAATGAATTTATTTTAGAATTATTGATTATTAAAAAGTATATACTTATAATAATTAATTTATGGTAGAAATATTTTAATAATTATTTTCCATAAAAATATATAATCATATATTATTTAAATAATATATGAACTGATTTTTAGAATAATTATAATAATTATTTTATTATATGAATTTTAGTACAAATTATTAAGTTAATTATTTTACCTTAATTATTAAGGTTAAATAGGAAGAATAAATCAGATATGGAATCCAAACCCTAATTTTGGATTATTGCCAAGGTATGAGAATAATAATATAATATTAAGTATATTTTGATTTTTCAGTGCTATAAATATGTACAGTATATTTGTATTGATAATAAACGGTCAATTATGGTGTTTAATTTCAAAACCCTAGTATTAATGGGTTAAACCCTAATTTTACTTAGGGAAACTCTAAATTGAAAATCAATTGTGAGCTTAAGACTGTTTTATAACTATGTTATATGTTTTATGTTGTGTATTAAGTGATTAATTAGGTAAACCCTAGTTAACATTTTGAAATATTAATTTCTAGAAACCCTAATTTCTATAATTAGTAACCCTAATTAGAAATTATAAAACTTAATTACCATTTGTAAACCCTGATTGCTATTTTAGCAAAGTTAATGATAATTATAAATTTAAAACCCTAATTATATGAATTTCTATTAAACCCTAATTAGGAAACCTAGACCGGAGGTTTGATCTGTCAAGAATTGTGTTACAGTGATTAATGTCAGGTATAATAGGTTTTATATCGCTAATTTAAAATAAACCTAATTAGTGATTTAAGACCGTAATGATTAAAACCCTAAATTTGAAATCGAAACTTTAATCGCGAAATTAAAACTCTAACCGATATTTCTTGGAACCCTAATTGCTAATTTTAAACACTAATTGTTTAAATAGCAAAGTTAATTATGTTATAATACCCTAATGTTCCTGTATAATAAAATTATTAATTTAATCTAATTAATAATTTTAATTTTTTTTTAATTTTGGAAACTAAATTTAGTTTATAATTTTACAAACCCTAGTTGCTAAATAGTATTTTTGCTTTTTGCTAAACCTTAAGGGTCAAACCCTAAGGGTTTGTCAAGTTTCATTTTTTGGCCATTAAATTGAATTATTAAATGTCTTTTATGCCCTTTTTAATTCTTTAAGAAGCTTGCTTGCAAATCTAGATAAATTTTGAGTGGTTTACCAAACCAACAACTCCCTTGACCTTCAAATGACAACAAATCATCTCTAGGTCAGCCTATACATGTATCTAATTGTCTATATATATGGATTGGAGAGAGAAATTGCATTTTTGTTCACTTAATTTGTGCAAAAACCTTACTCAACTCTCTCAAGCACCACACCTCCGAAATTATCTAGCATTATAGTCCCATTATCAAGCCCCACTAACACCATAACCAAATCAGCAACACAAAATCAAAAATTTATTCATCAAAGGTATAAACCCTAACCATAATTTTTTTCAATGATCTGTTGTTAGATCTTGTAATTTGTTGTTAAAAGATGTTGTTTATAGTCTAATTTAATGATCTGGGTTGGTATATTACAAGTCCATAACATCTAAATGCTCAAATCAATGATTTTCAAATTTCTGGAAAAATTTCATGTTATGGTCTGACAACGAATGTCAGACCTTGTAGATCCATTTCTGTAATTGGGTTTTGTGTTTTAAGTGTTGGATATTGTAGTCTGATATGTTGGCTTTGATCTGGATCAAGAATCAGGCTTAGATGAGTTGTAGATTGTAAGTTATAACCGGTCAAAGCTCGTTGACCGGCATTGACCGAGCCATTTCTGGGTTACCCAGAAAGCTTCTAGAACATGTCTGGCAGTAGATTCATGGCCTTGGATCTTGCAGGTGTTAGTTTATATGTTGTTGATGTTATAATATGTTTGTACTATGGTATATGGACTTCAAGATTAAGCTTGTATATCGCCTAAATATCTAGTGGATCGAAGTCAGTGGATGGTCAAACCAGGCTGGAAGATCACGAACTTAGTTTTCTGCGTAACCTAGAAAACTTAAGTGCATGATCTTTGACAAGGTTTGACCAGCTTAAGTCTTTTGATTTTGTTGTTGTTATTATGATTTTATGTAATGGATCTCTAGACTTACATGTGTTCTACAACCTGAAAGCCTAAGATCACGAAACTCGTTCATGTGTTGCAAGATATAAAGATCGAGAGAAGACAGTATGAACTGTTCTTCATTTCTGGAAAACCCAGAAATGAAGAACAGCTCTGACAAGGTTTTTGGGAAGGCCAGATCTCGTTCGGTTTATATAGTATGGTCATGATTGTTGTTGTAGCCTGAAGTGTTACACTAGTACTACATGCTTTAATGCTTAGTTGGTCCAGAATCACACTACACACTGAATTATTGTTGGTCAAACGTGACACCTTAGCAACTGACTATGAATTTCTGGGTTTGGCCAAGAACATGAAGAACACCTATAGCGACGGTTCTGTCGCTATAGGTGGTCTTTAGCGACAGACTATTTAATATTTTTCGGAAATTAATTATTAAATAGAAAAAATTAGTTTTAAATTATTAAAAATATAAAATAAATTATTAAAAATTATAAAAAATTCCGAAAATTAGTTTTTAATTATTTTTATTATATTTCATAAATATTTAATATTTTTAGAATAATAAAAGTATTTAATTTATTTAATTATAATATTAAATAAATTATTTAAAAATGATTTTAATATTAGAAAAATCATTAAAAATTATATTATGATATAAGAAAATATTTTAAGTTATTTTTAATGACTTTTAATATTTTTTGATAAATTTTATTAATAAATTAATATTAATGGTAATTAATTTATTTACTAAATGAATTAAATAAATTAATTAAAAATGATTTTATTATATTAAAAATCATATTAAATGAAAATAAAGTGTTTAAAAATATTTTAAGTTATAAAATATAACTTTTAATATTTAAAGGATAATTTCATTAATAATTTAATATTAATGATTATTAAGTTATTATTATTGATATTAAATTTATTTAATAATTAAATAAATAGTTTAAAAATGGTTTTATTAATTTAAAAATTATTTAAAAAGGATATAAATGAATTAAAAATATTTTAAGTTATGAATAATGACTTTTAATATTTTGATGAATAGAACATTAATACTTTAATATTAATGATAATTATTTAAAAATGATTTTAAATGTTTTAAAAATCATTTAAGGGTAATATTAATACTTTAAAAGTATTTTGGGTTATTATACATAACTTTAATATTTTGGAAATGATTTCATAAATAGTTTAATACTAATTAAATATTTATGATAATAGAATTGATTGGTATTTAAATCATTTAAATATGATTCCAATGTTTGAAAATTCATGATAAATTATAATAAATGTTTTAAAATTATACTGAGTCATTTAAAAATAATATGACTGATACGTACTGATGTTAAGTTATAAAATAGAGTCTTAGACTCGATAATTACCCAATAAAGTTGTCGGTAGACCGACATGTTTCAGAAATTGATCTGGACTTAGATATTTTGATTGTATAAGTGATTATTTGTGATTCAATGGTTATTAAACATAGGTGCTAATGTGATTAGGTTATGTGTTGACTGCAATAAGCAGTGTTATGTGTTATAGTATGTTGTTCTAATCGAACGAACTATCTTATTAATGATAGGTCGTGAGATAAGCGATAGATCTTAATTACAAGTTGTAAGCAGCGCTTCAGGCAAGTATCTAACCTTTGCATTTTCTTTATGCAATGGATGTGAGTAAGAATGTTTCTAAACTATATTATTATTGTACAGATTATGAACTTTATATTATATAAGCTCATTGAATATCAACATGTTAGTATATGATAATTCGGATATATATATTCTGTTCGTTAATTTCTAGAAGTGGTTAAACAAGTGTCCCCACTTGGATAATCATTGTATTTAATCACATGTTGATATACCTTTGTCAATTACCCGTATACAGATATATTGAATTATAGATTATTGTTGAACAAGATAAAACCTTTGATTTAGAACCCAGACAGGTATGAACATCCCTACATGGGAAAATTTTTATGCGCTCCGGCGGACAAAGGATGAACGATAATATCGTTCTAGCAATGTAGTATTGATCAATGCAGGGCATAACGGGCTGATCACCCCCGTGCCCGTAAGTTATGACGGTTTACAGATGAATTTCTGTTTAACCTTTTCGAAAATGAAAACAATATTCATGGCATGTCACCATAACCCCAGTTATAGTCATTATATAGTTTCAAAAATTTGAAAGAAAGTTGTTATGTTATTATTATTGGTCCAGAATACTTCACAACTATTGACTTGTTGTAGAAGAATAGTACAAAGAAAATATTTAAATCCTTTCAGCTTATATATATATAATTGCTATTGCTTGCTGGGCACTCAAATGCTCATCCTTGCTTAAATTTAAATGTTTTCAGCTAAGTGCGAACGACCAGAGAACTCTGCTAAGAACAAAGGAAAAGGGAAGGTTGTTGAATGAACGAATTACTATGTTATGTAATAGTTTAATGTTATTAAGACAATTATGATATATATTATCTATCATGGGTTGTAATGAATGTTTAAAGGTTTCGTACTTGGGAGTTAGACTCTGATAATTATGTAAATTAATTTGATCTTTTATATTATTGTTATTATTATTAGTATTATTTCGCTCATAGAAATGGTATTGTGAAGAACCGAGTTCGGGTTTCAAGTATCCGAGTTTGGGGTCCTCACAGGTTGGTATCAGAGCTATGGGGTTAGAAACCTTAGGTGGGTTAGACCTTAGGCTATAACCTTAGAACAGAGGGAAACGTTGAAAATATAAATAACTCATATAGAGTTTAAAAAGAGATGAATTGACTAAATTCATCGTCAAACTAAATAAAAGATAACTTGTATAAAACTCTTATTTGTTGTGTGTATATACTATATGCTAATTACGATAACTTATGTGTGTAGATGTCAGGTGAAAAAGGATTCGATTACCCTCGGATCGTAAAGAAGGAGCCAATATCGAAGCCGATAACTGAAATAGAGGCTCACAATGAAAATAACTCAGAAGATGTGGTTATTGTAGAAAATATAGTACCAGATCCGGAGATGGTGGAGCTGACAGATAGCGATTCAGACACTAAAGTTGGAGCTGATCAAGCATCAGCAGAGGTGCAGAATCTGAAGAACAAGGTTTCTTCTCTGGAAAGGCTGTGGGAGATAGAAAGGCTGTTGAATAGTCAGTTGCGTCAAGCGTTAATAGAAACATTGGAAGGACAAGATAAGCTTAAAATCCAAATTGGTCAGATGGGAGCCACAAGCAGCACATCGTGTGCAGCTCCGGATAAGAAGGGGAAAAGAAAGATAGAAGACCATGACTTAGGAAAATCCAATAAGAAGAAATGGAAAAGAATATGTTATCTTTGCGGCTATGAAGGACATACCACTCCGTACTGTCCTGACTACAAAAAAGGAGCATGCTATGTCTGTGGTATAGAAGGTCATCAGGCGAGAGAATGTCCAAGGAAAAGGTGTAATAAATAGGTAGTATAGGTTCTGTTGTGTAAGAGTGTTTAATGTAATGCATATGATAAGTATGTTTGTGTAATGTAATGTTTCCAACTTTTGTATTAAGTCAAGATTGTAAATCCCGACTTTTGAGGTCATAAAGGGATAGCTGAAGTTCAAAGCATTTTGTGCTATGTAAAATATTCGTTAAATGAATATGAATCTATGTTTGAGAAATGATGAAATAAGTTTAAAATATTAAACTTATGTGATAAGGTTTAGAATGTAAGTTAAATTATGATTTTTTTTCAATCAGATAATGCCGCCAAGACGTCGAACTCGCAATCAAAGGGCAGAGGAATCTGTTAACAACGTTGAGGGACAACAACAACCAGATCCGATGCGGCAATTTGCGAACATGATAGCTCAGGCTATGCAACAGGGAATATCGGTCGCTGAAAACCAGCCGGGCAACCGCTTAGCGAACTTCAAAGACTTTAAGGCTGTAGGACCACCAGAATTCAAAGGTACAACTGACCCTGTAGAAGCTCAAACTTGGGTTAAGGAAATTGAAAAAGTGTTTATGGTAGCTAGGGTAGATGAGGGGCAGAAAACTACTTTTGCCACTTACATGATGAAGGGGGAAGCAAATTTTTGGTGGGAAGCGAATCAGGCTAGGGCAGGAGAAGGTGTAGTCACATGGGATAGATTTAAAACTTTATTTTTTGAAAATTATTTTTCACCAAGTATGCAGGCGAGGATGGAGGTTAAATTAGAGTTGAAGCAGGAGAATATGACGGTGTCTGAATACGCCGCCAAATTTAATGAGTTAGCTAGGTTTGCTCCGCATCAAGTTGATACGGAGGCTAGGAAAGCTAGAAGTTTTGAGCTGGGATTGAAACCCTAGCTCTATAACAAAGTGGCGGTGTTGTAAATTCCTACATTTGCAGCACTCATGGAGAAAGCGATCATAGCTGAGGAGGGAAGTGAGGCCATGAGCCTTTACAATAAGGAGAGGAAGAATAAGGGTAAGATAGAAGGAGCTAGGAAGGTGGAAATTAATAGTGGGAGCAGGAGTGGAGATAGTAAGAGGAAGGTGAGCAGTTTTGCAAGTGTACAAGTGAAACAGGAAGGTGTTAAGAAACAGATAGTGCCATGTAAGACATGTGGGAAGAATCACTCGGGGGAGTGTTTGCAAGGAAAATTTGTTTGCTATAAGTGCGGGCAGGAGGGCCATATTTCTCCTAACTGCCCCAATCCTAGGATGAATAGTGGATGTTTTATATGCGGATCGACAGAGCACAGGGTGAAAGATTGTCCAAAAAGGAGGGTGGAGACAGGAAGTGTGAATATGGGCACTATCAGTGGAACGTTAGCAATCACGGGACCGACTTTGTCAAGCAAGCCAACAAAATCTACAGCAAGGGTCTACAACATGACAGTTCAGGATACGGCAGCAGCTGGCACTGGAACTCCAGGTATTATTCATATGCCTTTTTATTTTCTTATGCATGATCTTCCTATATATAGTAAAATTATTTTATAAAGAAATTTTGAGGAGGAATTTGAGTTCTGTTAGAAACCAATTTTTCTGTGTAATCAGAAAGACAAGCTTTGTGTGAATAGTTAAAGATCAGTTCGATCAAAGTTGATCGAGATTTACTTACAATGATTGTGTACGCTATGTGACCGTGTATGTATAGGTTTTAAAACGGTGATTCCGGGGACGGAATCTTTATAAGGGAGGGTGAATGTAACAACCCGATATTTTCTATGTAAATAAATAAGAAATTTTGTGAATAAATTTTTTTTTTATTAAGGATGAGGATTTGTACAAGATTATGTGTATATATATTTATGTGGTAAGTAAAAATATATTTATTACATAATTATTTACAAATGAATTTATTTTAGAATTATTGATTATTAAAAAGTATATACTTATAATAATTAATTTATGGTAGAAATATTTTAATAATTATTTTCTATAAAAATATATAATCATATAATATTTAAATAATATATGAACTGATTTTTAGAATAATTATAATAATTATTTTATTATATGAATTTTAGTACAAATTATTAAGTTAATTATTTTACCTTAATTATTAAGGTTAAACAGGAAGAATAAATCAGATATGGAATCCAAACCCTAATTTTGGATTATTGCCAAGGTATGAGAATAATAATATAATATTAAGTATATTTTGATTTTTCAGTGCTATAAATATGTACAGTATATTTGTATTGATAATAAATGGTCAATTATGGTGTTTAATTTCAAAACCCTAGTATTAATGGGTTAAACCCTAATTTTACTTAGGGAAACTCTAAATTGAAAATCATTTGTGAGCTTAAGACTGTTTTATAACTATGTTATATGTTTTATGTTGTGTATTAAATGATTAATTAGGTAAACCCTAGTTAACATTTTGAAATATTAATTTCTAGAAACCCTAATTTCTATAATTAGTAACCCTAATTAGAAATTATAAAACTTAATTACCATTTGTAAACCCTGATTGCTATTTTAGCAAAGTTAATGATAATTACAAATTTAAAACCCTAATTATATGAATTTCTATTAAATCCTAATTCGAAAACCTAGACCGGAGGTTTGATCTGTCAAGAATTGTGTTACAGTGATTAATGTCAGGTATAATAGGTTTTATATCGCTAATTTAAAATAAACCTAATTAGTGATTTAAGACCGTAATGATTAAAACCCTAAATTTGAAATCGAAACTTTAATCGCGAAATTAAAACTCTAACCGATATTTCTTGGAACCCTAATTGCTAATTTTAAACACTAATTGTTTAAATAGAAAAGTTAATTATGTTATAATACCCTAATGTTCCTGTATAATAAAATTATTAATTTAATCTAATTAATAATTTTAATTTTTTTTTAATTTTGGAAACTAAATTTAGTTTATAATTTTACAAACCCTAGTTGCTAAATAGTATTTTTGCTTTTTGCTAAACCCTAAGGGTCAAACCCTAAGGGTTTGTCAAGTTTCATTTTTTGGCCATTAAATTGAATTATTAAATGTCTTTTATGCCCTTTTTAATTCTTTAAGAAGCTTGCTTGCAAATCTAGATAAATTTTGAGTGGTTTACCAAACCAACAACTCCCTTGACCTTCAAATGACAACAAATCATCTCTAGGTCAGCCTATACATGTATCTAATTGTCTATATATATGGATTGGAGAGAGAAATTGTATTTTGTTCACTTAATTTGTGCAAAAACCTTACTCAACTCTCTCAAGCACCACACCTCCGAAATTATCTAGCATTATAGTCCCATTATCAAGCCCCACTAACACCATAACCAAATCAACAACACAAAATCAAAAATTTGTTCATCAAAGGTATAAACCCTAACCATAATTTTTTTCAATGATCTGTTGTTAGATCTTGTAATTTGTTGTTAAAAGATGTTGTTTATAGTCTAATTTAATGATCTGGGTTGGTATATTACAAGTCCATAACATCTAAATGCTCAAATCAATGATTTTCAAATTTCTGGAAAAATTTCATGTTATGGTCTGACAACGAATGTCAGACCTTGTAGATCCATTTCTGTAATTGGGTTTTGTGTTTTAAGTGTTGGATATTGTAGTCTGATATGTTGGCTTTGATCTGGATCAAGAATCAGGCTTAGATGAGTTGTAGATTGTAAGTTATAACCGGTCAAAGCTCGTTGACCGGCATTGACCGAGCCATTTCTGGGTTACCCAGAAAGCTTCTAGAACATGTCTGGCAGTAGATTCATGGCCTTGGATCTTGCAGGTGTTAGTTTATATGTTGCTGATGTTATAATATGTTTGTACTATGGTATATGGACTTCAAGATTAAGCTTGTATATCGCCTAAATATCTAGTGGATCGAAGTCAGTGGATGGTCAAACCAGGCCGGAAGATCACGAACTTAGTTTTCTGGGTAACCCAGAAAACTTAAGTGCATGATCTTTGACAAGGTTTGACCAGCTTAAGTTTTTTGATTTTGTTGTTGTTATTATGATTTTATGTAATGGATCTCTAGACTTACATGTGTTCTACAACCTGAAAGCCTAAGATCACGAAACTCGTTCATGTGTTGCAAGATATAAAGATCGAGAGAAGGCAGTATGAACTGTTCTTCATTTCTGGAAAACCCAGAAATGAAGAACAGCTCTGACAAGGTTTTTGGGAAGGCCAGATCTCGTTCGGTTTATGTAGTATGGTCATGATTGTTGTTGTAGCCTGAAGTGTTACACTAGTACTACATGCTCTAATGCTTAGTTGGTCCAGAATCACACTACACACTGAATTATTGTTGGTCAAACGTGACACCTTAGCAACTGACTATGAATTTCTGGGTTTGGCCAAGAACATGAAGAACACCTATAGCGACGGTTCTGTCGCTATAGGTGGTCTTTAGCGACAGACTATTTAATATTTTTCAGAAATTAATTATTAAATAGAAAAAATTAGTTTTAAATTATTAAAAATACAAAATAAATTATTAAAAATTATAAAAAATTCCAAAAATTAGTTTTTAATTATTTTTATTATATTTCATAAATATTTAATATTTTTAGAATAATAAAAGTATTTAATTTATTTAAATATAATATTAAATAAATTATTTAAAAATGATTTTAATATTAGAAAAATCATTAAAAATTATATTATGATATAAGAAAATATTTTAAGTTATTTTTAATGACTTTTAATATTTTTTGATAAATTTTATTAATAAATTAATATTAATGGTAATTAATTTATTTACTAAATGAATTAAATAAATTAATTAAAAATGATTTTATTATATTAAAAATCATATTAAATGAAAATAAAGTGTTTAAAAATATTTTAAGTTATAAAATATAACTTTTAATATTTAAAGGATAATTTCATTAATAATTTAATATTAATGATTATTAAGTTATTATTATTGATATTAAATTTATTTAATAATTAAATAAGTAGTTTAAAAATGGTTTTATTAATTTAAAAATTATTTAAAAAGGATATAAATGAATTAAAAATATTTTAAGTTATGAATAATGACTTTTAATATTTTGATAAATAGAACATTAATACTTTAATATTAATGATAATTATTTAAAAATGATTTTAAATGTTTTAAAAATCATTTAAGGGTAATATTAATACTTTAAAAGTATTTTGGGTTATTATACATAACTTTAATATTTTGGAAATGATTTCATTAATAGTTTAATACTAATTAAATATTTATGATAATAGAATTGATTGGTATTTAAATCATTTAAATATGATTCCAATGTTTAAAAATTCATGATAAATTATAATAAATGTTTTAAAATTATACTGAGTCATTTAAAAATAATATGACTGATACGTACTGATGTTAAGTTATAAAATAGAGTCTTAGACTCGATAACTATCCAATAAAGTTGTCGGTAGACCGACATGTTTCAGAAATTGATCTGGACTTAGATATTTTGATTGTATAAGTGATTATTTGTGATTCAATGGTTATTAAACATAGGTGCTAATGTGATTAGGTTATGTGTTGACTGCAATAAGCAGTGTTATGTGTTATAGTATGTTGTTCTAATCGAACGAACTATCTTATTAATGATAGGTCGTGAGATAAGCGATAGATCTTAATTACAAGTTGTAAGCAGCGCTTCAGGCAAGTATCTAACCTTTGCATTTTCTTTATGCAATGGATGTGAGTAAGAATGTTTCTAAACTATATTATTATTGTACAGATTATGAACTTTATATTATATAAGCTCATTGAATATCAACATGTTAGTATATGATAATTCGGATATATATATTCTGTTCGTTAATTTCTAGAAGTGGTTAAACAAGTGTCCCCACTTGGATAATCATTGTATTTAATCACATGTTGATATACCTTTGTCAATTACCCGTATACAGATATATTAAATTATAGATTATTGTTGAACAAGATAAAACCTTTGATTTAGAACCCAGACAGGTATGAACATCCCTACATGGGAAAATTTTTATGCGCTCCGGCAGACAAAGGATGAACGATAATATCGTTCTAGCAATGTAGTATTGATCAATGCAGGGAATAACGGGCTGATCACCCCCGTGCCTGTAAGTTATGACGGTTTACAGATGAATTTCTGTTTAACCTTTTCGAAAATGAAAACAATGTTCATGGCATGTCACCATAACCCCAGTTATAGTCATTATGTAGTTTCAAAAATTTGAAAGAAAGTTGTTATGTTATTATTATTGGTCCAGAATACTTCACAACTATTGACTTGTTGTAGAAGAATAGTACAAAGAAAATATTTAAATCCTTTCAGCTTATATATATATATATACATATATATAATTGCTATTGCTTACTGGGCACTCAAATGCTCATCCTTGCTTAAATTTAAATGTTTTCAGCTAAGTGCGAACGACCAGAGAACTCTGCTAAGAACAAAGGAAAAGGGAAGGTTGCTGAATGAACGAATTACTATGTTATGTAATAGTTTAATGTTATTAAGACAATTATGATATATATTATCTATCATGGGTTGAAATGAATGTTTAAAGGTTTCGTACTTGGGAGTTAGACTCTGATAATTATGTAAATTAATTTGATCTTTTATATTATTGTTATTATTAGTAGTATTATTCCGCTCATAGAAATGGTATCGTGAAGAACCGAGTTCGGGTTTCAAGTATCCGAGTTTGGGGTCCTCACAATAAGTATAGTGGTATATTAGAATGGGCCAGAAATTGCAAGGCAACAACTCAGTCCTGGTTTGGCTAGGGGACAGCGCAGCTGCGCCATCTCTAGGCCTAGACAGGGCGCAGCTGCGCCGTCTCTAGGCCTAGACAGGGCGCAGCTGCGCCGTGCAGCGGTCACAACTGAGTTCTGTTTTTGGTCTGATGTTTGAAGCATGCCTATATGATGTCTTTAACTTATCTTATATAACTAATGTGCTAGTTAATGTGTCAAGAAGCATGCTAAGTGATAGGGTCAAGTGTTGATCATAACTTCTGGATGTTAAGTCCAAAGAATATCTTTAAGAAATCAAGACGTCATTGTATTTGTGATGACTTATAAACTGATTTTGTATCATACGTGCATACTTATATCATGACAAGCTTGATTAAAGACTATGTTAGCTAATGAACATCTTGAACATATAATATGTTATAAATATGATTCGAAAGTAATGAATTCTTAAACGAGGATAAACTACGCGTAAGGTAAGTTTCTAAACCTATCTTATTACATTGAGCAAGTTCTCTAACCTTACTCAAATAATTATTGAGCAAGTATCCGAATTCTACTCGTATTGTGCAAGTATCTTTGTATTCTTTATTCGACGAATACCGTAAACTTATCTCTTTGAATACAAGTTATATTGCTTTCTCATTCAAATGAGCCATTATGCTTAAACCCTTATGAAAACTATTATTCATAATGAACTTGGTATTGTTCTTGAATATTGTGAAAGAGTCGATGCCATTTAATTCGGCTAGGCTATATGCATGTTTATAAAACTGTCCAAACCAATTTGATTGGTGCAAAAAATCTTAAAAACTGAGTTGAATAACCCTTATGGTAAGGTGATTGTATGTTGTTGGAAACCCCAACACATAAGTATATTATTACTGTAGTGTTATGCATAACGTGGAGTATTGTAGACTGATCCTCTACATTACTTGATTCTTTGGGGTTATCAGTTTAATATTAGTAATTCTAGTAGATGTTCAATAGTCCTTAGTGACTGCTCAGTATTAATTGTTATCCAGTTGGATACCTTGATAGCCTTTGAATTCATATATATCAGTTGATTTATATTGAATTATTGATCACAGTCTAAGTATTATTGATATTCATTATTCATGATATTATTCTGAAACTTTGAACTATCTTAGAGGTGATACTTCGATATTTCATACTCGTGTTATAAAACTATTTACCCTTGTTGTATATTACTTGTTGGGCAATTTGTGCTCATTCTTGCTTATTTAAAACCTTTCAGTTAAGGTGGAACAGGGAGGTGTCTCTGAGAAAGACAAGGGCAAGGGCAAGGCTACCGACTAGCTTGTCCCTTTTATGTTTATTCTATTATGTTGTTTTAAGACTATTTTCAGACTATGTTTAAGCTTAAGTAGGATTATGTAATAAGTCTTTACTCGATATTATTGTGTAATCTATTAAGCACTGTAGGTTGCGAGACTTGGGGGTATAATTATAATAAATCATTGTACATTATTCTAAATTAGATCATTCGTTGTGAATGTGTAATTTTAGTTATTATGGTGATTCCATGAGAACGTGACGAGCCGAATTCGGTTGACCAAGTGGAGGTGAGAATTTGGGGGTGTCACAAGCCCGGATTGAAAGTTATGAAGGTTCGAGTGGACAGCGCGTAGCCAAAGTGCACGTACTTCGAGACGACGGGACCCGCATGGCCCAGGGCAGCCCGGGCAGCCGCAGGTAGACCCGCGCCCATATGGTTTTTAAATATGAACTCTTGGCAGCTCATTTAAAAAAAAAAGAAAAAAAAGGAGAGAAAACCCCTGCTGGAATGCTCTAAACTGAGTGATTCTTCTTTTTAAACACTTGTAAGCTCGTGTTTTGTTACATACTGAAGTTTAACTGGTGAAAACCGAGTTTTTAGGCATCAAAAGCTATCTGAAGTCCTCTTGGCAGTCCACTGTAAGAATTTTTAAGTTTTTAAGCTTTCTACTACTTTTATATATTTATCTACTAACGTTGAGAGTCGCGTTGAGTGGGTATGCCCGAATCGTCGATCCATGGTTTTTATATATATATATATATATATATATATATATATATATATATATATATACACACACACACACACACACACTGTCGAACTCGAATTCAAATGAGCCTGGACAGAACATCCGGTGTATATATATATATACACTGTCGAACTCGAATTCGAATGAGCCTGGACAGAACATCCGGTGCGTTTACTGTATATATATATATATATATATATATATATATATATATATATATATATATATATATATATATATATCACTTTTATATAAATATCTTCTTTAGCTGCTTTCATAATGTAGATATTTAATGTTTCAGCCTACGAGCTAGATTTATCTCAATGTGGCTACTTCTAACTTTAACCGGTTCAAAGTGACTAAATTGGAATCGTTGAAGCTAGAATGGTTTAGATTTACTCAAATCTAGTTCTTTTTCTAGCTTTTGTACATATTGCTTTTTCATGCAAGTCTAGAAATCATGTGATCACAAATTCAGCCTCTGAATCTAGATTGGTTCCCGTGATGGACATTTTACAGCTGCAGCCAGCTTGTGAATTATCTGCGGTGTCTGAATTTTCTTAGATGGCTCTCATGCCAACAAGGAGTTCGGCACTGCTATGTATCTTATTTTCTCGAAGATACATCGCATCTCAAAAATAAAAGCAATCAAGCCGAACACATAATAAAATGGAAGTATCAAAGGCCTCAATTACTATTGAGCACAAAGGTTTTAGAAACCTGTTTTTACAAAACTTCACTGCTATATCTTATTAAAATTGAACTTTTATACAAAAGTCAAACCCTTTGTATATAGGTGCAAACGAGGCATAACACTACTTCCAAACAACTGCACATAGGCCCTACACACACATATGCAGATAAAAGTTTAATGAAAAGTGGCGTAACCGTGTTATCACGGAAGTCGAGGGGTGCCTAACACCTTCCCTATGCTTAATCAAGACCCCGGACCCTAACAAATTTCGGTTTCTCAGACCAGTTAAATAGTGTCAAAACATTGGGTCTTTGTGCAAACCTTTTTTCGGTTGAGTTGGTACAACCATTTAAAATCTATCAACTGGAAACTCTAAAAGTTAAATCGTCGACAAATACATGTCGGACCATTTCAAACTTGTTTTTTCAAACAAATCTCACCTAAAATGAGAACACCAAAAGATAAGAACATGAAAGGGATAAATAAGAATCCCGATGTCGACAGGTAGCGACTCTACTGGGGACTCCAGTAAGAGGGCTTAAGCCGCTATTCAAGTTATTCAAAACTTTTATCTGCTTATGTGTGAGTACTGCATTTATATTGAATGGATGTATACTAATGCTTTATTTACTGCACTTTAGTTCTTCGCACCGTATCTGCCTGTGATATTAGTGCTTCGTATATGTCATCAATTCCATACAGTGAGACGCATATATGTGAATGTATGTTGTCTGATTCCTCCACCATGAGGCTAACCCGTCGGTGTTTGATTACTAGACTCATCGGAAGACTAATTCCACGAGGCTTAGGAAATGCACCACCCAGATTTGTTCCAGTTGAAAGATCGGATTAACTTTCCATCAAGTAAATTACGATGATCTGGGGACCTTCATACCAAAAAGCCGCAAGAGTAGACTAAGATAGGTCAACCTCTGATAAACCAAATGCGGAGGAAAGTCTCTTCATACCTTCCTATTTCAATTACTTGTAATTTCATTTTCATGTCAATCTCAATGTAATGGAAACTATAAAGGAGTATGTGGACATGCATTCCTTTTTCATATACAGACCTTTCATGCTATCCTATCATCAAAGCGATTGACATCCATTTTGCAAGAAAACCTTAAAACCCTCCTAAAAACGAACACATTACATAGCATGTAACATTTCCCCATTTTCCCATACTAAACTACATTGTCTTTTTGTAGGGAAACAATTGGTCCCGTTACCCGTTCAAAGTCCAAAAAGGCACTAAGCCCATAATCAGTCATGGCTACAAGTGCTTAGCCTAATCCTACTCCTGTCTCTCGCGAGGAGTTCGAAGGATTAAGCAATCAAATAACAAAGTTGGCTTTTCTTCTGAAAGAACTAAACAAATTAACTCAGGGTCCACAAATACCCATCTAAACAGAAGCCTCTGTACAGGGAGGAATCCAAGGTCCGGACAGAGAAGTCCCAATACATGAGTCTCAGACTGAGAAGTCCAATAAAACCCCTGAAATCGCCCATCTTAAAAAAGATCAAGACACCGGTGATATTCAAAAGAAGGTTCTACAAATGGAAGAGACCATTCGGTCTATCAAAGGGATTGGAACACACGGAAGCGTTTCCTATTCAGACCTTTACATATTTCCCGGGGTTTATTATCCCAATAAATTTAAGGCTCCCGACTTCGAGAAATATAATGGATTGGGAGATCCTTATACCCACTTAAAAGTGTTCATTGGAGAGCTGTTGGTCGGAAAATCGATCACTAAACACGCGCAAGTATACGCGGTCTAACAAGTAATACAGTGATAAGAAGTGTGTCGTACCCATGAGGAACTATGACTAATATTTACCAAATACCGACTATGTATCTCTAAAATCTTATCCGAACAGCAATAAATAGAAGTGTGATTAATCTAGTTAACTAATTAACAAAGCAAGTAAATGGATAACAAAAGGTAATCTAAGGAATTACAAGCTAAAGTCACAACTTCACCCCACACAGGCATTCTGTTGAACACCTGGCGTGCTATGTTTCATCAAACTAGCTACCCTTCTCTCTTTGTTCTTAATGGTCACGACAATTTGTCAACCGAGAACATACAGCTTATGCACCTCTGTCGAGGTATGCACAAACATATCCTCTCCAGATCCACCCAAAAGGGAAAAGAATAGAAAAGAACTTCCAAGCTGGATGCAATCCTACATATGTCTATGCGAATTAATCATAACAAGGATTTAAGCATAAGTTCTCAATAAGGTCGCATATGGCGCACAGAGATATGTCTATTCTACGCACAACTTATGCAGTCGAATCCCACAATCACATGCTAATATATTTAGGTGTAAATCTACAATCTTTCTGTTGATATCATGTAGATTACCAAAATCATCACTAATGTCTTAGCGAGAATCATAAAGCACGAATATATTAAACCAAATCTTATGGTGCCAACCAAAGAGATAAGACAGTCGCTTTAAATAATAAAGGGTTCCATTATAACCTTAGAGTAAATATTCAGTTCATGATTATTAAACCAAATACAAGTAGTAGTAAAGACAACAATTATAGATTACAAAATAAGAGAAAACAAATGGATAAGAGGAAACTCTGTCAAAGCCCTTCCATGTCCACGCATTCTTCTCAAATCAAGCTTTCCAATCCGTGTCACTCACTGCTCGTGTCGCTCTAAGGATATGTCAGACTTCTCCCTAATCTACCTAATCTATATTTACAAACATGAGAAAGGAAGAGAAATTACAGAGAAAAACAAATTTAAGCTAAGCTATCCTATTCTAAGGTTTGTGTTATGAGATCTATCAAATGCAGAGGCCTCCCTGTGCTTTATATGCCTTCCTTCCTTTTCTAGGTCAAAATCGAGTCAAGTCTGTCTGGGCACCGGAGGTCGCGCTGCGGTGCGGCCAATAGACTTAAGGGCGGCGCTGCGGCGCCACGCGTGCTTGGAAAACCCGGAGCTCGCGCTGCGGCGCTAGTCTACATAGAGGCAGTGGCGCTACGGCGCCATGGTGCTGTCAAGCTGGGTCAGGGAGGTGGCGTTGCGGCGCGAGCTTTAAGCTGCCCTTTGGCGCCGCGGCGCGGCTATGCGAAATATGCCCGTTTTGCCCTTAAATGCTAGAAAACATCTGCAAAGCTCTACAATTCAGTGAATAAGCACAACAATACTATAATCATACAAAACTGTATAAAACCTACAATAACAAGCAACTATTTAAGTCATAAAGTGTCCGATTCGCGGGTATAAATTCCACTCATCAAGAGCTCGGATCCTACGCCGAGAATGAAAAGCTGAGAATGCAGCTATTTCAGAAAAGTCTGACTGGAGAAGCCAGAGCATGGTACACCAAATTGGATAACTCCAAAATTCAGAACTGGGAGGAGTTAGCCCATGTTTTCCTCAGTCAATGTAGCTTTCAAACTCAGAAGGCTCCAGACATGTATCAAATTATCAAAGTCAAGAAGTAATTTAATGAGTCATTCAGAGAGTATGCCCAAAGATGGAGGCGTCTGGCTGCTCAAGTAATCCCATCCATGACAGAGACTGAGATGGTAATGACCTTCATAGATATTCAAGAAGCTCCATTTTATGAAGGGTTGTAGCTGGAATAGGAAAACCATTCTCAGAAATGATTAAGCATGGAGAAATGGCAGAAATGGGATTAAAGTCTAGGAAGATTCAAGATCTCGCCGCTTTAAAAGTCGTAGCTGAGCATATCCAATCTGTAAGATATGGGAACAACCCCCGGAGGGTCCATAAGAAGAAAGAAAAGGATTTTTCCTTGATACTACAAGGGAAAACACAAACAGGCAATCAAAACTTGCCCATTCAAAGGAGAAACTACTCCCCTTTCCAATCACAATCCTCAAATCCTCCCTTGCAAAAGAGTGGAGAAGTCAGATGCTCAAGAGTGTTCACACCCTTAGGGGACTCACTCGAAAACATTTTTAAACTTCTGATAGCTCAAAAGAAGATCACTCATCTCCTTCCACCAGCCAATCTATGTGGAAAGGGCTTTAATACAAGCAACAAGTGTGCTTACCATTATGGAGCTCCAGGCCACGACACTCAGGATTGTTGGGCCCTCAAGCATAAGATCCAGGACTTGATAGACGGTTGTGAGATCATGGTAACCAAGCCCGAGCAACCACACGTTCAGGATAACCCTCTCCCTCAACACAAGGAAGAGGATGTTAACATAATTAATAGAGGCAGTGGAGAGAGCTCCAAGTGCCTCAAATATGTGGGTTGTTCTCCCTAAACTAGTAAAGACAATTCTGACAAGTGGGATTACTCAGAGTTCCAGTTCATTATGGAATGGAAGTTAAAGTCTCTTGAAGAACAGATCAATCAACTGGCAGAACTGGTGATACATCAACACCAAGTCACACGACAGTTGTTTAGTCTGGAACATGCTAGTCTCCTCTCCTTTATCACAAAGACTCCATCACTCACCCAAGAAAGTGAAACCTTGGAGGAAAAGCTTGCTAGAAAAGCAAGAGCCCAAGCCAGTTGGGACTTTGCAAATAAAAGGGAGTTCACCTATTTAGGCCAACCGATGGAAGAAATATTACAGATGCTGATCAATGAGGGAAAGATCACTGCACTGCTATGACTAGTCAACCCACGCTCAAAAAGATTCGATGCTACTGGAGTATGTCAATACCACTCCCATTCTCGTGGCCACAGTACTGAAGAATGTTGGGCACTTCGTCATCTCATACAAAATATGATTGACAGCGATGACCTATAAATGGCAGATGATGACACCGCATCACTTGAGAGTGGACATACGTTTCCTCCAAGATCACAAAGATGGAAGGAAATTATAGCAGTCATATCCTCTGAGGGAGATTTTACTACTACATCACTTACAATTCAACCCATCAAGCTCAAAGGAGTTGAAAACCCTTTGAAGGTGGCTGCACCTACACCACTCATATTGGCATTCAGGCAACAATATCCTATCATCAGCCTCAAGAAAGTCTCATGGAACTATGGAGAGATTGAAGGATCAACATCAAACACCACTGCTATGGTATTCAAGGAAAATCCACTATATCTCCCTCAACGAATGATGAAGCCAATCATCAGATTTCAGGGGAAAGTGCCCAAGGAGAAAATCGAAGAATTCCTCTGCCAGATTGGACTAATGAAGCCAAGGTGGTGCAAAGTTTGAAAGAAACACCTCTACTGATATCTTTTCTGGACTTGATATTCTCTTTGAAAGATCATCAGAAGGTCTTAATGAAGGTATTGGAAGAAGCTCACTTGCTAAAGACAGTGGATGTAGAAACGTTTCATCAATTGGTAGATCACATCTTCAATAATAATGTGATATTTTTCACTGATGATGACATACCTCCTGAAGGGATGGGTCATTATAAACCACTGCATATAGCAGTGATGTCTTCCGGATATGTGGTCGGAGGAGTGCTAATAGATGGAGGATCATCCCTAAAAATTTGCCCCTATGCCACATTGGAAAGAATGAAGATCTATCTCAACCGGATTCAAAGCAGCCACACAATCGTCAAAGCCTTTGATGGATCTCAGCGAAATGCTATCGGAGAGATTGAATTACCAGTGGAAATCAGTCCATATACATTCTACATATCCTTTCAAGTGCTCAAAATCACTACAAGATATAATTTACTGTTGGGAAGACCTTGGATCCATATGGCGGGAGCTGTCCTATCCACTCTTCATCAACAACTCAAGTATATCATCAGTAGTAATATGGTCACTGTCAATGCTGAACCAAAGTGTCATGCCCAAAGACATATACCTCTCATCAGTTTCAATGAAGAAGTTGAGCATGTCAGCTTCCAAGCCCTTGAGTTGAGCAACACTCACTATCAACCCATCGGGGCTCCAGCTCTGAAACTCAGAGTTTCTGCCGAGGTAATGTCGGCCAATCAAGAAATGATATCCTTGGGTTTCCAACCAGGATAAGGGTTAGGAAAGAATCAGCAAGGAATCAAATGCCCAATTCAAGTTCCCAGCTAGACAGAGAAAGCTAGACTAGGCTACTCCTCTGGGTTCAGTCATAGGAACCCGCACATGCATACACCAGTTCATTCATCTACAAGGTTATTTCCTAAACCTACAGATGTAGATTTTGTACGGCCTCTAAGGATAATTCTTGTCTTTGTGGCGGGTATACTATTTCCTAAGCCGATATCGGTTAATGGGAAAGAAGTCCTGATTCCAGACCCATACATGGAGGGAAGGAATTAAAGGCGCAAACAAGAGATAAAGATATATTTGTCAAACATACGCGTCCTGATTCATACAGAGGGTATGAATAGGGAAATCCCAGATGATGATTGTCCTGATATTATGGTCATCATTCAAGAGGAGGAGGATGATAGCCACCCCTTCATCACAGCTGTCCACCAGGACTTGACCCTCGACAATTGGAGCAACACTCCTTACATTTGCCGAAAAAGGTAAAAAGGGCAGAAAATCCCTCTGCCTTGTAGATAACAATAAATGCTTACTTTTGTTGCATAGTATTAGCAGTTGTTTTTTTCATGCCTTGCTAACACTTTGTATGATCAAACAGTTTCATATATTGAGTGAAAAGCATTTTATTTCAGGACTCTAAAGTTAGATTTGTCTAAACTTTCTGATGGAGTGCCTATTCTTCACAAGGACTGCAACTTTGATGTAAAGTTGGACTCTGGCTTGATGGAGATTGAACAAGAGGACTATGAGGTGCCTGAGGAGATCAAAGAATGGGTCGAAGACAAACCCAAGATAAATGTTGATCAAACCACCTCTTTTAACCTTGGAACCTCAGAAAACCCCAAACAAATCTAGATTGGTATGAACCTTACCCCTAGCCAAAGGAATGACATGCTTACTCTATTGACCCAATTCTAGGATGTGTTTGCATGGTCTCATGAAGACATGATCAGTTTGTCAACTGACCTCGTTATTCATCACATACACATCAAAGAGGGATTTAAGCCAGTCAAACAAAAACTCAGGCGATTAAAACTTGAGTGGAGTTTGAAAGTCAAGGAAAAAATTGTGAAATAATTTCAAGCCGACATCATCATGGTATGAATATACCCTGAGTGGCTATCAACCATAGTCCCCGTACCTAAACCCGGAGGGAAGGTGCGAATATGCATGGATTATAGGGATCTGAACAAATCTTGTCTTAAAGATAACTTTCTCGTACCATTCATCCACATACTCATTGACAATACAACTCAGTATGACATGTACTCCTTTGTTGACTGCTTTGCTGGGCATCATCAAATCATGGTTGTTGAAGAGGATTGTGAGAATACAACATTAATCACTCCTTAGGGAACCTTTTGCTACAGACGATTGTCATTCGGTCTCATCAATGCCGGAGCTACCTATCAGCGAGTCATGATGGCTCTTTTCCACGATCTAATGCACAAAGAGATAGAAGTTTATGTGGATGACATCATTGTCAAATCCCGGAGGGAAGAAGACCATATATAACATCTCAAAAAGCTCTTCAACCGGTTGCGCAAGTATAACTTGAAGCCAAATCCAGCCAAGTGTGCCTTCGACGTCAAGTTAGGTAAGTTGCTGGGATTCCTAGTGAGCCACAAAGGCATTGAGCTAGATCCTACCAAAATTCAAGCCATTATTGAGATGCCCATACCCTAGACAGAGAGGGAAATACGGGGATTTTTGGAAAGGATCAACTTCATCAGCCGATTCACCTACCAACTCACAGCAACCTTTGAACCTATCTTCAAGTTATTAAGGAAGAACTCCTCCAAGATATGGAACGAAGAGTGTCAAAAAGCCTTCATTTCCATCAAAGAGTAACGAGTCAAAGCTCCTGTATTGGTACCTCCCAGGGATGACATTCCCTTGTTCATGTACCTATCAATCAATGACAATGCCATGGGCTGTCTGTATGCTGGGACAAAAAGATGATAGAGGCCAAGAAAGAGCTATCTATTACCTCAGTAAAAGATTTAGCATCAGTGAGCACAAGTATACCTTGATTGAGAAAACTTGTTGGGCTTTAGCATGGGTTTCCATGAGATTACATCATTATCTCCATGGTCACACAACCCATCTCATATCCCGCATGGATCCTCTCAAGTATGTGTTTAGCAAACTGATAAGTGCATATTATTCATTTATTTTGAATCATTTATGATTAGTTTTATTGCATGTTTCATGTGTATATAAGCTTATTAAGGTGTTTAATGATTTCAAGAAGAATTGGAGCTAAAATGAGAAAAAATGGAAGATTGTAGGGTTTTGAATGTTAAGATGGATGCATGGTCTTGGCTTAGGACTTAGATTTTATTGTAGAGCTCTTTCTTAGCTTTTCGGAACATCTTGAATAGTCCCAAACGGAGTTCATATGAAAAAGTTAATATCTTTTTACTAGACGGACGTTGAACCTCTAAGTTTGAAAGTTGTAATTTACACAGTAGTCACTTGGAGCTAGATTTCGACCTTGATGCAGTTAGAATCTGTCAATTCTCAAAGAATAAAAGTTATAGATCTCGTCGAGATCTTCGATTTGATAAGTATTAGGCTCTATAACTCCTCTCGGATCAAAAGTTATGATCGTTTTACCAAAAGATATCACAACAGAAAATATTAGCGAATTTGAGCGGGAAAATTGGGAAATCTTGGATTTTTGGAAAGTTTCTAAAAGCATATTTTGGCAGATTTCTACATGGAATTGGATTGATATTTTTATTAGATTTAGGATATCTTTTAGGCTAAGATTTATTTCCAAATTAGATTCTATTTCTTTATGAAAACTAGTTATGATTTGTAATTCCTTTTATGATTTGGATTTCTAATTTTCACATGATTTAGAACTTTGTCTAGCACTATAAATAGTGGATGATAGTCAGAGTTTTATTCATTCAATCATCTACTACATTCTCTTATATACAATATTAGAGGATTGAAGACATGAGCTATGTTCTTTTTATTCAGTTCTAAGGGATGTTGAACCTTATTTATAATTAATGGTTAATTGAGTATTCATTATTTATATATTCTCACATGAAATTTATTCCTGATAATCTGATTTAATTTCTGAATGCTATTTGGCTTAACTGATTTTATTTCTGCAGGATTGAGTTGGTTAACGAATATCACATGCTAGATTAAGGAATAGTATTACGTGTAATTAATATTGTTCCTAATCGCAAGTAGTAATTAGTAATACTTGATTATGGACAAGCTTTTGAGTATTGCTATGATTATCAGAAGACAAGTTAAGCAATCCGAGCTTATGTGTTTGTTGCTTGAAATAGTCTAATTTCCTAATTCGTAATGATGCTGTTATATTAAATCTAGAGAGCTTGTTTTAGGTTATATAATGGTTAGAATCTTGTGAAGAGCTTGTTTCATTGAGTGACAATCTAAGGGGAGTTTCGGGTAGCAGAGCCTGTTGTTACCTAGGGTTATTAGTTTCATTGAAGGGTAAATAATGTTACACTTTATTAATCTATTGTTGTAAAAAGGTGATACGAAACAGAAGAAATGAAGCTTTTTATTCATTGTTTAATCTTATTAGTTTATTCTTGTTAATTTAGTTAATTAATTCAAAATCCCCTTTTCATTAGAAATCATAGGATAAATATAAAACAAATCACTCTCTATGAGATTTATCCTTGCTTACTATTGTGCTAATTGTTTGAATTTGTAAAGTGAAAGTGAGGTTAATTTAGGAGTGTAAAGGACAGCTCCCACAAACCCATCTTGCATTGTCGACTGTCCAAATGACATTTGATCCTCCAGCAATTTGACATCATCTACGTGACTCAAAAATCTATCAATGGTCAAGGAATTGCAGATCAACTGGCCGCCGCACCAGCCGTGGATTTCAAACCCTTGGAAACATATTTTCCCGATGAAGGGGTAATGACAATTCAGTAACACCATCATGACAATACAACCCAATCATGAAAGATGTATTTTGATGGAGCTGTAAACATGGAAGGTGTTGGTGCTGGAGCTGGAGCAGTTCTAGTGTCCATTTCGGGAGAGCAGTATACCATTGCCATCAAATTACAGTTTGTCAACACCAACAACACAGCTGAGTATGAAGGTTGTATAATGGGGTTGAAGCTAACCCAATCCATGGGCGTTAAATGGTTAACTGTCTTTGGAGATTCCGAACTGGTAATCAGACAAACCATTGGGATCTATCACACCAAAGAATTGCATCTGATGCCTTACCATCAGTAAGTTATCCAGATAACTTCAGAGTTTGAAGAAATATCCTTCCTCCACATTCCTCGAAACATGAATGACTTTGTTGATGCGCTAGCAACTTTGGCCTCCTTGATCAACATACCTGAAAGGAGAATCATTCAAACTATCACATTTGCCCGCCAAAAGGCTCCAGTCTATGGGAATTACATCGAAGAAGTATCGGATGAGCTGCCTCCCATCCAACGCCCTTGGTATCACTCTATCAAGGAGTATCTGAGAGATGGATCTAAGCCCATTGGGGCGAGTTAAGCTAAAAAAAGTGGATTCATAGAATGGTCATGAAATTCTATCAGAGTGGAGACGCACTCTACAAAAGAGATGCAGGACTAGGCCTTTTAAGATGCCTAGACAAAGACCAAGCTCAGAGACTCATGGATGAAATCCATGGTGGAGTATGCAGCCCACATATGAGCGGCCCTCTACTTGTCAAGAAGATCTTAAGAACATGACATTACTGGCTCTCCCTCAAAGCTGACTGTGATGATCACGCCAAGAGATGTTATCAATGCCAAATTCATGGAAATGCTATCCACGGCCCTCTATTAGAACTCCACATTATGAGTTCGCCCTGACCCTTCTCAATGTAGGGAATGGACGTAATCGGGCTAATCGAGCCCAAAGCCAGCAATGGTCATCAGTTTATCTTCACCATGATCGACTACTTCACCAAGTGGGTAGAAGAAGCCTCTTCCCCTAGGGTTACTAAAGAGGTGATCGTTGGTTTCATCATAAATAATGTCATTTGTCAATATGAAAAACCAGATATGATTATATCAGACAATGCCAAAAACCTTAACAATCAAATGATGAAGGAATTGTGCAGTAAATTCCACATCAAACATCTCAACTCCATCATCTATCGTCCAAAGATGAATGGTGCTATTGTAGCGGCTAATAAGAATATCAAAACGATCATGCAAAAGATGTTTGCCAATCACAAAGGATGGCCTGACTTGTTGCCTTTGACTTTATTAGCCTATAAAACGTCAATGCACACTTCCATTGGGGCAACCCCCTACTCATTAACCTATGGCATGGAAGCAGTGCTCCCCATAGAGTGAAAATGGAATCCTTGAGAGTGTTGATAGATGCTCAGCTGGATGAAGACCAATGGTTATAATATCGGTTCCACCAATTGTCTCTAATAGATGAAAGGCGGACCACAACCATCTTCCATGGTCAATTATACCAGCAGAGGATCATTCGATCCTACAACAAGAAAGTCTGGCTACGGCAGTTCAAAGAAAATGACTTGGTCTTGAAAAAGGTTCTTAACAACCAAGATCAATCTAAAGGAAAATTCGCCCCAAACTGGGAAGGCCTGTTTGTTGTCAAGGAGGTATTGACAGGAGGAGCCCTTAGATTACAAGAGATGGATGGCGAGGAATTTTCCCAACTCATCATTTCAAGCACCGTGAAACAGTACTATGTCTGAAGTTACCTACAAACCAGTATCCTGGTTCTTTATCATCAGATCAATCAGTCAATTCAAGTTTTTAAAACCTCTCACTACATATAACTTTAGTTTGTCCCATAAGGGACGAACTACGCAGACCTGATCTCCCCAATACACGGGAGTATGTAGGTAACCATTTGATGGTCCGGTCTAACTACAGAAAAAACAAAAAAAAAATCTTTCCACTCTTTACCACATACAACTTTCAACCTTTTCACGCTAGGTTAGAACTACGCAGACCTGGTCTCCCCCTCATCAATGGGAGTACGTAGGCAGCTATTTACGGTGCGGTCTCATCCCTACCAAAAAACACAAAACCCTATCAACGGTACTGGGATCATCCCTCAAACTTTCAAACCAAACAATAAGAGATGGAACTAACTGATCTCCCCAATACAAGGGAATACATTGGTGACCATCTGTGGGGCAGTTAAACCACACTTCATCGGCTTAGACCACAGGGATGGAACTACCTGGTCTCCCCATACAAATGGAAGAAAAATTGGTGACCGTCTAAGCTGCGGCTTAATCCTCAAAGAGAAACACCGATCCATAAGAGATGGAACTACCTAGTCTCCCCAATACAAAGGAGTACGGGCGACCATCTGTGGTGCGGTCAACCTCAAAGAGGAAAGTTAAAATCCTTTCCATAACCACATTCAAAAATCAGTCCCAAGATATCAAAGGTTAGGGGAATGCAAAGATCAATGATCCATTCTGAAAGATCCCGAGACATCTCAATGTCCATCCAACAAGGAGAGTTCAGAATACATCAAGATCACAAGCCCTGGAGAACAAGCAACTATCAAGCAAGTAACAAGGCATATCTAAAAAGGGAAGTGAATCAAAACATATTTCCTTCCCATATAATACTGTTTGATATATACAATGTATCCTGTACATGATAAAAATGAAAGTAGTATGCACACAAGCCAATCATGTTTGATGATAAAGCATATACTTTATAACAATCTTATTCATTTATTAATAAAAAGTATTAATTTATTAAAGGCTTTTAATTATCTACATGATGCTGTTTTATAATATGTGATAAACCCATAGTTTTAAGCAATGCTTTTAGAATAATGATGATGATCATTCTAATGAGATCTAAATTCTTAGAAAGCTTAAAACTAAAATAGTTCCCAATCGTTGGATTACTAAATTGGGGATTAGTGAATTCGAATAGATTGGTACATACGTTGCTTTCTCATTGGATGAGGATGATTGATCTCATGATCATTTGTGTGGAGACACTAAAGCAAGTATGTAGGTGCATATTGGAGAATAAGTTCACTGAACGTGGCTCGCTAAGGAATACCTAATGGAGTTTTACTTACCTGTCAATAGGAATTCCTGTAGTGATAGTAGTACAAGTGATCCTTGGACTTGAGATCATCATAGTATATTGTGTATGATGAGTTATACTTTGACTTATTCCTTAAGACCCTTAGGGTATATCAAAGGGTATGCTTAGGTATAATAAGTTGTACATGGAGATAATGTATGATCAATAAAGAATCTACCACTTCTAGTAAAAGAAGAGAAATGTCCTATATGATTCGATAAATGACAACACAGTAGTCTTTGGCCAAGGCAGAATGAAATTAGAAAGGAGTTTCTCATTTACATTATTTGGTGTTGTGCATTTAAGAGTTGAAATATATATAATTAAATAAAATAAGACTTGATAGTAATTTCATGTCTTATATTTAATTGGGACATTGTATGGTAGAAGGATTAAATTATACGGTAATTATTTACTTAAAGGTTTTTTTATGATTAATGTTGAAATCTATATTATCTGAAAAGTCGTTAATCGCTAGGGAGACTTATCCCTATTGTAGAATAAATATTATTTATTTAAATAAATTATTAGTTTAATTTATTTATTTAAATAAGATTAGAATTGTTCTAATTGATTTATTCACAACCGATTTAATATGGAGAACCTAAAGGGTCACACCATAAAATGAAGAATAATTATTTAAGAAGGTAATGGCATAATCGTAATAATAAATTAAGTATATTTAATTTAATCTATGGTGATAGAATAAATTAAATTGCTTAATATTTATTATTTAATATTTTGGAAATATTAAATATAAATTAATAAGAGGAGTCTTATTATTATTATTACTATTATTATTATTTAATTCCTAAAGTAGTTTGGGAATTAATTAATAAAAATACTCTCGTATATCCTAATAAGATTAGGAGGCCAATTAATTAAAAGAGTTTAATTAATTATTTCTAATAAAATTGGGAGCCTAATTAATTAAAGGAATTTAATTAATTAAAATAAAGCTCAATTTCTTAATTGTTAAGGAGGGCTGCCCACATCTATAAATAAGAGGAGTCTTATTATGGGTGGAGTGGTTGACACTTTCACAACACGTGAATACATAATTCTAATAGTTGGGAGAGTACGCCTTTTCTATAGAGATAAAAAACTAGGATTTTGCCAAATACACATCTTCTTGAATTCTTCTTCTTCCTTGGTGGATCACCTCTAGAGGCCAAATAATTGGGTGGCTAACGTTGATCAAAGGAAGGAACCAAACCCGGTAGATTCAAGTTGAACGCGAAAAGGATTGGAGATGAACTTGTACCCAAGGAAGCTCAGATCTTCAAGGGTATGATTCTTGTTCTTTTTTTTTCGTTTAATTAATAATTGTGCATAAAGGTTGATCCGGGTATATGGTTTGTAAAATTTTAAAACTCTGATTTTACACGTTTCTGCTTATTTTGTGCAATTTGATTGCGTTCATGAATATTACAAACCTAACAGTGGCATCAGAGCCAAACCTTTATACGAATTATTAATTGTTCAAATTTGATATGTATATTGATATGTGTTTAGAACAATTTAATTGGGCATAATTTTGTTGTATAAGATTTAAAATAAAAAAAAATGGCAAGAGATTTCCGAAAATCTGTTGGAAAATAGCAAACTGTTTTGGTTTTTTCGTTCTCCTTATTCACGTGCATCCTGCAAGGGTCCTTATTCACGTGTTGACGAGCATCCTGCAAGGGATTTATGATCACCTGATTTTGGTTTTTATATATATACTATATTTTTTTTCTGGATATATATATATATAAAGTTAGTGGTGGAGTACTACTACTTCAGGGACCCACGATATATATATCCTGAATCCTTAATATAAGAAATCATGATTTCTTAAACAAGTACATGAATTGGTTTCTCATGGAATCTCGTTACTATATATATATATATATATATATATATATATATATATATATATATATATATATATATATATATATTCGTATTATTTTATAATTAAAATAATAAGTTTATTTTAATGTTAAAATAAAAGGTTTATTTTAATATTAAAATTAAAGAGTTTATTTTAATTTTAAAATTAGATTCCATAATAACTAATTGGAGTTGAAATTGGATTCCATGTTTCCTTAAATAAAGGAGTTTATTTAGATATGAAATAAGATTTCATATTATTCAAAATAAAAGAGTTTATTTGTGAATAGGAAAGAGAATCCTAATTTCCTTAAATAAAGGAGTTTATTTAAATGTGGAATAAGATTTCATATTATTCAAAATAAAAGAATTTATTTATGGATAGGAAAGAGAATCCGTATTTTCTTAAATAAAAGAGTTTATTTAAATATGAAATAAGATTTCATATTATTCAAAATAAATGAGTTTATTTGTGAATAGGAAAGAGAATACGTGTTTCCTTTAATAAATGATTTTTTTTGGAATTGGATTTCATAATTAATTAAAATAAATGAGTTTATTTTGATTAAAATAAAATAGTTTATTTTATTCAAAATTGGATAAATTAAAATAAAATAGTTTTATTTTGATTTAAATTTGGATTAAAATAAAAGAGTTTATTTTGATTCAAAATTAGATTTTATGTTAACTAAATTTGCCAATTAAATGATATCAATATATATATTGAATGTTTATTATTCATAAGATGAATATTATTTATTGATACATATGGTGATGTGTATGATAATAAATGAGATTGATTATGGACTATTGACCAATGTGATTGGATTTTATTTTAGTTGGATGCATGAATGTATGAGTTTTATTAAATGGGGTCTGCGTACCTCGCCCTCTCTAATTTTTCTTAATGTAAATTTTATATCCCTCCTATATACTTCCCCTTGACTGCTGATCAAGGTTTCTATTTATTTTAAATAGTTTTGTAATAGGAATAGTTAGAATTAATTTTGAAGAATTGGAGATCAAGGATCAAGGAGCGCTTGAAGACCCGTTTGTAATGGAGCTCGGGTTTAAATGTAATAGTTATATTTAAATATTGCACCCTTAGGGTTTGACCTTTTGGTTCACTTGGTGGCTCTAGTGAACCAAACTAGAATAAAAATTCATAATCAATCCAAGTAGAATATAGTATTCTATATGTGCATGCTATATATATATATATATATATATATATATATATATATATAATATTATATTATGGAAACATGCTTCGCATGTTCATTAATATGACGCGTATTTTATATATATATGTGCATGCGCGCTAAACAAGATGAGACAAATTAATAACAAACCCCTCAAATATTTTATATTAAGTTGTAACGTTCAAAGATATTTGGAATATCGAACGTCGCCTTCTAGCATGGTAAAACAATAGAGTATTAAATATTTAATATGAGTTTGTTGTGCACACATATGGCAATTATTAAATATTTAAGATGTTGTCTTATCACATTTAATGCTTATAAATAGACTGAACAATGCTATTTTGTTGTGCACACACAAGGACAGTGTTTTTCTTTCGAATATATGGAAGTGCTAGGTATGACTTAACTTAGATCATTTTAGTTCGGATGTGCACACACTTGACCATTATGATCTAAGAGGTAAAATACAAGGAGTTACATAGTTGATGTAATTGACAAGAGTTGTTTACCTATATATTTATATATAGTTTGTTGTGCACACACAAGGCTATATACATTTGAAATGGGATCCTTATCCTCACTAGCATATCTTTAATTAGATATTGCCGAACTATATATATTGAGGGTAATATAGTTTGAAGAAAATAGTGGGAGATACCAATTTAAAATAAGACCTAATTTATTTTGGTAATTAATAAAAGAATGTATGTTAAAATGTTGTTGATTACAAATTCATTTATAGAATTTTACAATGTCTAAATTACTATCACTGCGAAACATATTAGATGTTATTTAACCGGACCGTATTAAACGGATTAGTTAATGAATTTGAGAATAGTTCTCACGGTTGAAAAGTTATCTTATGTCCTTAATACGCCTATCCCTGCAATGGTTGCAGACAATGCCTCTGAGGAAGAGATTGCTACTTTTAGAAAGTGGCAAGATGATGCATGGTTAGCTCAATGCATCGTGCTCGCATCTAAGAGTAACGAGCTTCAGCGTCAGCATGAAACTATGGATGCTCTTACTATACTCCTGCACGTCAAGCAGTTGATGGTGAGGAAAGTAGGACTGATAGATATCAGATATCTAAGGAGCTCTTCCGATCTAGAATGCCAATGACACTACAGTACAGACACATGTCCTAAAAATGATCAATTTGATTGAACAATTAGGACAATGGGTTTTGTCATGGATGGAGAGTTAAGCCAAGATTTGATCTTGCACTCACTCCCGGACTCCTTTCATAATTGTTATGAATTTTTCATATGAACAAGCTAGATATCAGCCTCGCTGATTTGCTTAACATGTTGAAAAATATTGAGAGTCACTATCCAACCAAGAAAGACCATGTCTTACTGGTAGGGGCTAAAGGATCTTCTGAAAAGAAGAACTATTCTAAGAAGGTAAATAGAAAAGGTAAAAATAAAGGATAATAAGAATAAAACTGATATGGATAGCAAAGGAGTTTGCTTCCACTACAATAAGCCTGGACACTAGAAAGAAACTACGAGAAGCATCTTGCAGAGGCTAACCAAAGAAGCTTAGTGAAGTTTCGATTACAAATACAAATTTTTTCATGATTTAAAATAAAATTTTCTTTAAGTCAAGGTTCTACTTGGGTATTGGATACTGACTTTGGTTATCATAAATATAGATTTATAAAGGGACCAAGCAGAAGTGGAAAGCTGAACATAGATAAGTTATCCTATGTGTGGGAAATGAAGCAAAAGTTGCTGCATTAGCCATAGAAACTTATAGTTTAGCATTGCCTACGGGAAAATCTATTAAGTCAATAAGTTGTTATTGTATTCTAGTTCTCGTTAGAAACATTATTTTCATTTTGTTTTTGGACAATGAAATTTGGTATTATAATTAAGAACAATTGTTGTTCTATTTATAATAATAATATTTTGTATAGAACTGGAATATTACTTAATGGATTTTGTATACTTGACTTACGTGAAAATAATTTTACAAATTGAACAAACTAGTATATGAAAAGGAGATGATCATTTAAAGAGTTGAATATATATATTTGCTGAAATACAAGTGTGAATTATTTGAAAGGTTCAAAGAATTCAGAAGTGAAACAAATTGGCAAAGTATTAAGATTCTTTGATTAGATCAAGGAATAAATACTTTTGCAATAAGTTTCTAGATCATCTCAAATGATTTTCTCATAATAGACGCCTCCTGATACGTAATAATTGATTGATGTATCTGAAAGGAAAAATTGTACCTTATTGGACATGGTACGGTCCATAATGATTTTACTGACATTCCTGTATTCTTCTAGGATCATGTTCTAGAAATGGCTGCATATCTACGAAAAGGTAATCTCAAAATCCGGCCCCAAGACTCCATAAAAGTTATGGACAGGGAGGATTCCTAATCTTAAGTATGTTAAGATAAGGGGTTGTCCAACTTATGTGAAAAGGTTTCAAAGGATAAGCTTGGGACAAAATTTGACAAGTACAGATTTGTGGGACATCCTAAAGTAAGTTTGGAGCATATGTTCTATAATCCTACTTAGCAAAAGGTGTTTGTTGAGAAACATGCTGCCTTCTAAGATAAAGACATTTATCATTAAAGGGGCTAGTGGGAAGATAATAGATCTTGAAGAGTTCAAGAACCACAAAACACTATAAGTCAAATAAGAGGAACCTGTAGATAGACCTATTGTACCTCAACCGAATTATAAGTCTGGAATAGTACCGAAGATACTTGGGAGGTATGGATTCATCATAGATGATGATGATGAGGTACACATCATAGAAGATGATGATCCAGTTACATACGATGAGGTAAGAGTTGTAGACACTCTGAGAATTGGATTGAAGAAATCTTCTCAAATATGGAACATTCGTTTTGATGAGACAATCAAAAGAGTTTAATTTTATCAAAAAATAAGAATGAACCTAGTGTGTACAAAAGGGTCAGTGGGAGCGTCGTGACATTTCTAGTATTATATGTTGATATACTACGGATAAAGAATGACATACCAATGCTATAATTAGTAAAGATAAAGTTGTCTAAACATTTCTCCATGAATGATTTGGGATGAATATCATAATTGGGGATATAAATCTATATGAATAGATTTAAAAGGATGCTCAACTTAACCCAAGGAGCGTATAGTCATTTGATGCTAAAGTTGTTTAGCATGGCAAACTCCATGGGATGTCTCATATTGATGAGCCATGGAGTGTATCTCTCTTAATATTCTCTATAGACTCCTAAAAGAGAGATCACATGAGTAACTATCATGTATGCAATGAAATATACGAGACCTGATGATGATCAGTCATACTCTGGAGAAGAACACTGTAAGAAAGTGAAAAATATCTTAAAGTACTTTACCGACACTAAAGATGTGATCATATTCATGGTGGGTCTGAATTAAAACTAGAGGGCTTAACAGACTCAAGTTTTTCAGACAGACCAACACGACAGAAAATCCACTTTAAGGTAAAGTATTACCTTGAACGGTGGTACAGTGAAATTGGAAAGGTTCCAAACAGCAAAGAGTTGCTAGTTTAGTGATAAAGACAAAGTATATAGCTGTAAATGAAGCTGCAAGTTGATTGTTTGGATGAAAATTTCATTACAGAACTAGGAATAGTTCCTAAGTCTCATCTTAGATCTAAACATGTGTTGTGACACTTTCATTTGATTATAAGAATCATTGAAAGATGGGAAATCACTATAGAGATAGTGGACTCTCAGGAACAATATTACATATCCATTTACTAAAGCTTATCTGTAAGACCCCAACTTATTAATGAATAAAATCAAATTTTCTCTAAATATTATTGTGAATAATAAGGGGTTAATTTGATATAATACTTTGGTTATGGGTGAAATGTGCAAATTTTGCAAAATAAGCAAGTGGTTATAAAATATTTATTTTTGGTCGGTGAATATTCGGTTGGTCGTGGAATATTCTTGCTGTCGGGGAATATTCGTACAACGACGCAGCCTTGTGTGGGCCCCATAACGGAAAGCAATTGGATGAAGAAAACGACAAGTATAAGTTGTTTATAAATAACGGCGTAGTTGTTACCGTTAATACTGTTGGAATACCCGGTGGTTAAAATACAGTAGCACACGGTATTGCACCAATTATTGATTCTTACGTAAGAAGGCACTACTCAATAATTGTTACAGTAGTTATTATTCAATATTTTATTTTATTGATTCAATAATTGCTGCGTTGATATTTTATATTATTGTTGTTTCAATAATTGTTGCTGCACAATATTTTCAATTATCAGATCAATAATTCATATTATTTGAATAATATTATTAGATAACATTATTGGCAATGTCTAGAAAGTTCTGTCTAAGGAGAGGTTTGGTCATCTAATTGCGCGCCAGTAAGGAGAAATCCTTATTGGAAAGCCCCCTCTTTCCTGGGAACGGCCTGGTTGTCATAAATGTGATTCTGTAATATTATTTGTGAATAATTAATTATTGATTCATATGATAAGAAAATATTTATTTTATGTGGATATAAATGAGAAATATATTTTTGTGGTTAAAAATGAAGGAGTTAATGTTGAGATTTTTATCCGTATTTTTGTCAGAATGGAGGTATTAAAAATCAGGGTTTTTGAGAAATATTGCGGGTGTTATAATTTTTAATCCGACCGTTGGATCGTGGTAATTTTTGGATATGTTATACATATATAAGTTGAGTATATGTCCACAAATTTTGAACCGTTAAAAATGAACGTATGATTTATTACGAATTTTACATGATGACTGGTTCAGAAATTGTTGAATTTTCGGAGTTTATCATTTTGGTGGAAAATTCTAGAATTGGTGGGCCCCACTTGTGGTTGGTGAAGAAATGTGCTGAATTATATTTCAAATGTGGTGGGTGGGAATAGTAGCAGGTAAAGCCATCAGGTTGCAGGTCAAACCTACCAAAATTTTCCTATAAATAGAGGGCTAAGTTAGAATTGAAAATCACACCAGAAACAAGTTTTCTCTCTTTCTCTCTCTAGATTATTGAGTGTATTTTGTGAGTATTTAGATACTTTGAGAGTTTCTATTCATCAGAGCAAGTTTCTTTCAGCCTTATACCGGTATTCCGACCAGAAGTACTGATATTTTGAGGTAAGGGATATTATTTTCTTCTTAAATGATATTATTTTCTTCAATATCATTATGCTGAAATATTGATATGAGTTTTTATCAAATTTGGAACTTTTTGTGTCGGGGTTACTATTCACGTATACGGCACTATTCACGTATACGGCACTATTCACGAATACGGCACTATTCACCGAAAAATAAAATTTTTCCTTTTTGTCCAAGATGTCTATTATGGTTACTATCTTTGATTGTATCCATGTTTTGATCTTTATTTTTGAATTCTGCTTCACAATTGATTATTATGAAGTATTATTGATCTTGGATAAACTGTTATACGAATCCCTACTATTTGTCCTTCTGTCTCATTGGATTCGTTCTCTTTAAGATATTTTTCATCATCCTCAGTCCTAAATGATGATATTACTGAATATCTTTGGCCTGTAGTGCAAAGATGTATAATTACTTGATGAATATCTTTGGCCTGTAGTGCAAAGATGAACAGGTGTTGAGATGAACATGACCGACTGATGATACAAATGAATATCTTTGGCCTGTAGTGCAAAGATGAATATTTGGTTAAAGATGATTATTAATTGATGTTACAGGGATAAAATATTGATGATGGACTTTTAAATCTTAGAAGATAGTAGAATTCTTTCTCTACTTGACTCTTCTAATGGTTTGCTGTTTCCGCTGCAGTTGTTGATCTAAAACTTGTTGTCGATTATATTCTATCAGATTTTTCCCTGTTGAAGACTAACGATAATTTGTTGTATATTATCTTAGTCATAATATTCTTTACTGGGCTAGTTGAGCTCACCCTTTTCCTTTTTGTTCCATTTTTCTTCTCAGGAGGTGAGAACATAGCAGGATCTAGTCGGGGTATGGAGTGATGGTTCTAGAAAGATGTATTAGCAGTCCTCACTATTTCTGTAAAATAGTGTTTGAATAATTGTAATGAGGATTTATTTGAGTGTGGATATTGTCTAGAAGACAATATTTGTATTTAAACTCACAGTATGTGTTGTCGTATTTTGCACGACAATTGTATTATTGAAGTTGTAGTTTGCTTTCTGTACCATGTATTTGGCGACTCAGAATGGGTGTTGTATACCTATTCTGGGGGCGTCACAGTTGGTATCAGAGCTTAGGGATATGATCCCTGGCTGAGATGTGAGACAAGAACTAGGAGGGGAGAGACGGGGAATTCCTTCGCTAGTATGACCTGACTAAGTTTATTTGGTGTTTATTTGGTCGGTCAGAGTATAGGGATAATATATGACATGACTATTAACCCTTGTTTTATGGCAGTATTTAAGAATGGCAGCTGAGAACGTTAATAATGGAGTAAATCAGACCGTGGAGACACCTTTGATCACTACCCAGGGGAACGTGCAACAGGAAGGCAATATTCCTCCTGTAAACAACGTTACCGAGCAAACGATGAATGATGGAATGTTTAGGAGCTTTTTGCAGTTCATGCAAAATCAGACGAGGGAGACTCGTGTGCAGAATACGGGTGGAAATGATAACAACGCGCGGTTTGTCACAGCTAAGCAGTTCAAAGAATTGGGACCACCAGAATTTAAGGGAAAGCCGGATCCGATCATGGCGGAAACGTGGGTCAAGCAAATTACCAAGATATTTGATGTCTTGGGATGCACGGAGGAACAGAAGGTTCCATTCGCCACATTTATGTTCCGCGGTGAGGCAGACTACTGGTGGGAGTCTGTGAAGCGTACCCAGCCTGACGCACTCAACATGTCCTGGGAAACATTTCAAAAACTGTTCAATGACAAGTACTTTCCTGAAAGTATTCGTCATATGAAGGAGGTTGAGTTTATTAGACTGGAACAAAACAACATGACGGTGTCCCAGTACGAGGCGAAGTTTGCAGAGTTATCCAGGTTTGCACCTCATTTGGTAGAAAATGAGGAACGTATGGCGCGGATGTTTCTGAGAGGTTTAAAACCTGAGATTCGTCAATATCTTATCTCTCATAAATTTTCTTTATATTCAGATGTTGTAAACAGGGCTCAATTATTAGAGCGAGATAATGAGTATGTGCAACCGAGGGACCACAACCAGGGTCATACCGGTGGCGGCAGTCATCGAAGCAATGAAAACCAGCAGGGAGGAAAACATTCGGACAAAAGCGGTAACCACTCTGGTGGTAATCGTGGTCATGATAATAGAAGGAGCGAGTCGGGAGGAGATTTCAAGAAGAGAAGGTACAACAATGATAACGTGAAGACGTCAGCACAAACATCAACTGTTTCTAGGGGAGGAGAACGACCACCGGTCGTATGTTACAAATGTGGGAAAGAGGGACATATCAGCCCAAACTGCCCACAACAATCCAAGGTATGTTATAACTGTGGAAAGGAAGGTCATATAGCTCGAGAGTGTTCTGTAGCAAAACCAAGTTCAGCGGGGATGGTGACTCCAAAAGCTATCCCGGATAAGTCGAAATCAGCGGTTCCTGGAAGGGCGTTTGTCGTTACTGGCCAAAACGCGAGAAACCCGAACGAGGTGATCACGGGTAAGCTAATCTTGAATTCTTGCGAAGTTTATACTTTACTAGATACCGGTTCTACCCATTCTTTTATCTCTCCTGCTTGTGCTCAACGTTTAAACTTGACTCCGGAGAAATTGGACTTTAACTTATCTGTTGAAACTCCGTTGGGTGAAACCTTCGTTACATCTACAGTTTATAAATCTTGCATGATCCAAGTTGGCACTATCACATTACCTGTTGATCTTATCTCTTTAAAGATACTTGCTTTTGATGTGATTTTAGGAATTGATTGGTTAACCACTCATCATGCTAAAATTGATTGTTTTCGTAAGGTTGTTAGTTTTCATATTCCTAACCAACCTGTCATACGAATTCAAACTACTAAACCACTAAAATCAGTCACTGTCATATCAAGCCACAAAGCTATTCGTTTATTGAAAAAACGGATGTCAAGCTTTCTTAGCCCATGTTATGGATTTGAACAAAGACAAGTCAGATTTGAATAATATTTCTATTGTTAGAGAATTTTCCGATGTATTTCCTGAAGAACTTCCCGGTCTACCCCCGGAACGAGAAATTGAATTCTTTATTGACCTTGAACCCGGTACAAAGCCCATTTCTAAAACCCCATATCGAATGGCTCCTATTGAACTTCAGGAGTTAAAAGTCCAACTACAGGAGTTGTTGGACATCGGTTTTATTCGTCCTAGTACGTCTCCTTGGGGTGCTCCTGTTTTATTCGTAAAGAAGAAAGACGGGAGTATGCGACTTTGTATTGACTATCGAGAATTGAACCATGTCACCATCAAGAATAGGTATCCGCTACCTCGCATTGATGACCTGTTTGACCAGTTGCAAGGAGCACAATTCTTTTCAAAGATCGATCTTCGTTCTGGATATCATCAGCTGAAGATTAAAACTGAGGATATTCCAAAGACTGCCTTCAGAACTCGGTACGGGCATTATGAATTCTTAGTAATGTCTTTTGGATTGACTAATGCTCCTGCTGCCTTCATGGATATGATGAACCGTGTATTCAAAGAATATTTGGATCAGTTCGTTGTTGTCTTTATTGATGACATCCTCATCTATTCCAAAAGCCGTGAAGATCATGAGCGCCATTTGAAGCTGGTACTGCAAAGGCTTCGTGAAAACAAGCTATATGCCAAACTGAAGAAATGCGAGTTCTGGCTTGAGGAAGTAGCATTCCTTGGGCACGTGGTGTCAAAACATGGAGTATCTGTCGACCCGGCGAAGATTGAAGCCATACAAAGTTGGGAGCAACCGAAGTCGGTAACCGAAGTACGTAGCTTTCTGGGCTTAGCTGGTTATTATCGGAGATTTGTGGAAGGATTTTCTCGAATCGCTACTCCGTTAACTCAGCTGACTCGGAAAGATACAAAATTCGTATGGAGTGAGGAATGCGAGAAGAGTTTCCAAGAACTCAAGAGGAGACTCATTTCGGCACCTGTTCTGACAATACCATCTGGTTCGGATGGATTTGTTATCTACAGCGATGCTTCAGGCAAAGGGTTAGGATGTGTTCTCATGCAACATGGGAAAGTCATAGCCTATGCCTCACGACAACTCAAAGAATATGAGAGGAATTATCCTACTCATGATTTGGAGTTGGCAGCAGTCGTTTTTGCGTTGAAGATCTGGAGACACTACCTTTATGGGGAGAAAGTGGAGATCTATACAGATCATAAAAGCCTCAAATATTTCTTCACCCAAAAGGAACTCAACATGCGGCAGCGACGTTGGCTTGAGCTGTTGAAAGATTACGATCATACCATCCAATATCATCCTGGAAAAGCAAACGTAGTAGCTGACGCATTGAGTAGAAGATCATATGCGGGTACGAGTGCAATGTTTTTAACACAAAGGCCCATTTTGTATGACTTACAAAGGATGGAGATAGAGATGAAGGCTCCAAGTACCCACATGATGATATCAAATATACGAGTAGAACCGACTTTAATCGATAAAGTTAAAGCTGCTCAAGCTACGGACATGGAGCTGATGCGTATGAAGAAGAAAGTGCAAGAAGGTGCTATTCCAGAAGCAAGAATCGATGAAGAAGGAATACTTCGAGTCAACTCCAGACTTTGTGTTCCTAACGATTTTGACTTGAAGCATAGAATAATGATGGAGGCACACAACACACCGTTTGCAATCCATCCTGGGAGTACCAAAATGTATCACGATCTTCGACATACATTTTGGTGGAGCAATATGAAAAGAGAGATCGCGGAGTTTATCTCGAGATGTTTAACTTGTCAACGTGTAAAAGCGGAGCATCAAGTACCAAAGGGTCCATTGCAACCACTTGAGATTCCGAAATGGAAGTGGGAACACATTACTATGGATTTTGTTACAGGTCTTCCCAAGGTTTCTCAAGGCATAGATGCGATTTGGGTTATTGTTGATAGATTAACCAAGTCCGCTCATTTCTTGCCGATACGTGAGACTTATTCCCTTGAACGTCTTGCTAGTATGTACGTGAACGAGATTGTGAGATTGCATGGCATGCCAGTATCCATAGTTTCGGATCGTGACCCAAGATTCACTTCACGATTTTGGGTTAGCTTGCAGAAAGCTATGGGCACGGATTTACGATTCAGTTCAGCATACCATCCTCAAACGGACGGACAATCAGAGAGGACTATTCAAACTCTTGAAGATCTATTAAGACTTTGTGTCTTAGATCTCAAAGGGAGTTGGGATAAGTACCTACCATTGGTGGAATTCTCCTACAACAACAGTTATCAGGCGAGCATAGGTATGGCTCCATTTGAGGCGTTGTATGGAAGAAAATGTCGTTCTCCAGTATGCTGGGACGAGGTGGGTGAAGCAACATTGTTGGGACCAGAATTGGTACGCATTACTACAGAGAAGATCCAAACGATTCGACAACGTATACAAACGGCACAGGATCGACAAAAGAGTTATGCGGATCTTCATCGGAAGGACGTGGAATTTAATATTGGGGATCATGTATTGTTACGTGTTGCACCATGGAAGGGAGTTACAAGATTTGGGAAGAGAGAAAAGCTCAATCCAAGATTTGTTGGTCCATTTGAGATTCTTGAGCGAATAGGAAATGTGGCATATAGACTCGCATTACCTCCAAGCATGTCTCGTGTTCATAATGTTTTTCACATATCTATGCTTCGTAAATATGTTAAAGACCCGAACCACATTATTGAGTTAGAACCAGACGAGATAGCTGAAGATTTAACGTACGAGGAGGTACCTGTTAAGATCTTGGATAGGAAAGAGCATGTCCTACGCACGAAGGTTATACCACAAGTTAAGGTTTTGTGGAGAAACCATGCTATTGAAGAAATGACCTGGGAGTTGGAATCAGAAATGAAAGCGAGGTATCCTCACCTTTTTGAAACATCAGGTACGTACGTCAATTTCGAGGACGAAATTTCATAAGGAGGGGAGGTTGTAAGACCCCAACTTATTAATGAATAAAATCAAATTTTCTCTAAATATTATTGTGAATAATAAGGGGTTAATTTGATATAATACTTTGGTTATGGGTGAAATGTGCAAATTTTGCAAAATAAGCAAGTGGTTATAAAATATTTATTTTTGGTCGGTGAATATTCGGTTGGTCGTGGAATATTCTTGCTGTCGGGGAATATTCGTACGACGACGCAGCCTTGTGTGGGCCCCATAACGGAAAGCGATTGGATGAAGAAAACGACAAGTATAAGTTGTTTATAAATAACGGCGTAGTTGTTACCGTTAATACTGTTGGAATACCCGGTGGTTAAAATACAGTAGCACACGGTATTGCACCAATTATTGATTCTTACGTAAGAAGGCACTACTCAATAATTGTTACAGTAGTTATTATTCAATATTTTATTTTATTGATTCAATAATTGCTGCGTTGATATTTTATATTATTGTTGTTTCAATAATTGTTGCTGCACAGTATTTTCAATTATCAGATCAATAATTCATATTATTTGAATAATATTATTAGATAACATTATTGGCAATGTCTAGAAAGTTCTGTCTAAGGAGAGGTTTGGTCATCTAATTGCGCGCCAGTAAGGAGAAATCCTTATTGGAAAGCCCCCTCTTTCCTGGGAACGGCCTGGTTGTCATAAATGTGATTCTGTAATATTATTTGTGAATAATTAATTATTGATTCATATGATAAGAAAATATTTATTTTATGTGGATATAAATGAGAAATATATTTTTGTGGTTAAAAATGAAGGAGTTAATGTTGAGATTTTTATCCGTATTTTTGTCAGAATGGAGGTATTAAAAATCAGGGTTTTTGAGAAATATTGCGGGTGTTATAATTTTTAATCCGACCGTTGGATCGTGGTAATTTTTGGATATGTTATACATATATAAGTTGAGTATATGTCCACAAATTTTGAACCGTTAAAAATGAACGTATGATTTATTACGAATTTTACATGATGACTGGTTCAGAAATTGTTGAATTTTCAGAGTTTATCATTTTGGTAGAAAATTCTAGAATTGGTGGGCCCCACTTGTGGTTGGTGAAGAAATGTGCTGAATTATATTTCAAATGTGGTGGGTGGGAATAGTAGCAGGTAAAGCCATCAGGTTGCAGGTCAAACCTACCAAAATTTTCCTATAAATAGAGGGCTAAGTTAGAATTGAAAATCACACCAGAAACAAGTTTTCTCTCTTTCTCTCTCTAGATTATTGAGTGTATTTTGTGAGTATTTAGATACTTTGAGAGTTTCTATTCATCAGAGCAAGTTTCTTTCAGCCTTATACCGGTATTCCGACCAGAAGTACTGATATTTTGAGGTAAGGGATATTATTTTCTTCTTAAATGATATTATTTTCTTCAATATCATTATGCTGAAATATTGATATGAGTTTTTATCAAATTTGGAACTTTTTGTGTCGGGGTTACTATTCACGTATACGGCACTATTCACGTATACGGCACTATTCACGAATACGGCACTATTCACCGAAAAATAAAATTTTTCCTTTTTGTCCAAGATGTCTATTATGGTTACTATCTTTGATTGTATCCATGTTTTGATCTTTATTTTTGAATTCTGCTTCACAATTGATTATTATGAAGTATTATTGATCTTGGATAAACTGTTATACGAATCCCTACTATTTGTCCTTCTGTCTCATTGGATTCGTTCTCTTTAAGATATTTTTCATCATCCTCAGTCCTAAATGATGATATTACTGAATATCTTTGGCCTGTAGTGCAAAGATGTATAATTACTTGATGAATATCTTTGGCCTGTAGTGCAAAGATGAACAGGTGTTGAGATGAACATGACCGACTGATGATACAAATGAATATCTTTGGCCTGTAGTGCAAAGATGAATATTTGGTTAAAGATGATTATTAATTGATGTTACAGGGATAAAATATTGATGATGGACTTTTAAATCTTAGAAGATAGTAGAATTCTTTCTCTACTTGACTCTTCTAATGGTTTGCTGTTTCCGCTGCAGTTGTTGATCTAAAACTTGTTGTCGATTATATTCTATCAGATTTTTCCCTGTTGAAGACTAACGATAATTTGTTGTATATTATCTTAGACATAATATTCTTTACTGGGCTAGTTGAGCTCACCCTTTTCCTTTTTGTTCCATTTTTCTTCTCAGGAGGTGAGAACATAGCAGGATCTAGTCGGGGTATGGAGTGATGGTTCTAGAAAGATGTATTAGCAGTCCTCACTATTTCTGTAAAATAGTGTTTGAATAATTGTAATGAGGATTTATTTGAGTGTGGATATTGTCTAGAAGACAATATTTGTATTTAAACTCACAGTATGTGTTGTCGTATTTTGCACGACAATTGTATTATTGAAGTTGTAGTTTGCTTTCTGTACCATGTATTTGGCGACTCAGAATGGGTGTTGTATACCTATTCTGGGGGCGTCACATTATCCAACAGCAGGATAATCGTCACTTAGAGAATAAGGGTATGAGATACCATGGCGATTGGCTTTAGTGCAAGTAGGAGATTGAAAGTAGTATGCACACAAGCCAATCATATTTGATGATAAAGCATATACTTTGTAACAATCTTATTCATTTATTAACAAAAAGTATTAATTTATTAAAGGCTTTTAATTATCTACATGATGCTGTTTTATAATATGTGATAAACCCATAGTTTTAAGCAATGCTTTTAGAATAATGATGATCATCATTCTAATGAGATCTAAATTCTTAGAAAGCTTAAAACTAAAATAGTTCCCAATCGTTGGATTACTAAATTGGGGATTAGTGAATCCGGATAGATTGGTACATACGTTGCTTGCTCATTGGATGAGGATGATTGATCTCATGATCATTTGTGTGGAGACACTAAAGCAAGTATATAGGTGCTTATTGGAGAATAAGTTTACTGAACGTGGCTCACTAAGGATTACCTAATGGAGTTTTACTTACCTGTCAATAGGAATTCCTGTAGTGATAGTAGTACAAGTGATCCTTGGACTTGAGATCATCATAGTATCTTGTGTATGATGAGTTATACTTTGACTTATTTCTTAAGACTCTTAGGGTATATCAAAGGGTATGCTTAGGTATAATGAGTTGTACATGGAGATAATGTATGATCAATAAAGAATCTACCACTTGTAGTAAAAGAAGAGAAATGTCCTATGTGATTCGATAAATGACAACACAGTAGTCTTTGGCCAAGGCAGAATGAAATTAGAAAGGAGTTTCTCATTTGCATTATTTGGTGTTGTGCATTTAAGAGTTGAAATATATATAATTAAATAAAATAAAACTTGATAGTAATTCCATGTCTTATATTTAATTGAGACATTTTATGGTAGAAGGATTGAATTGTACGGTAACTATTTACTCAAAGGTTTTTTATGATTAATGTTGAAATCTATATTATCTAAAAAGTCGTTAATCGCTAGGGAGGCTTATCCCTATTGTAGAATAAATATTATTTATTTAAATAAATTATTAGTTTAATTTATTTATTTAAATAAGATTAGAATTGTTCTAATTGATTTATTCACAACCGGTTTAATATGGAGAACCTAAAGGGTCACACCATAAAAGGAAGAATAATTATTTAAGAAGGTAATGACATAATCGTAATAATAAATTAAGTATATTTAATTTTATCTATGGTGATAGAATAAATTAAATAGCTTAATATTTATTATTTAATATTTTTGAAATATTAAATATAAATTAATAAGAGGAGTTTTATTATTATTATTACTATTATTATTATTATTTAATTCCTAAAGGAGTTTGGGAATTAATTAATAAAAGTACTCTCATATATCCTAATAAGATTAGGAGGCCAATTAATTAAAAGAGTTTAATTAATTATTCCTAATAAGATTGGGAGCCTAATTAATTAAAAAAATTTAATTAATTAAAATAAAACTCAATTTCTTAATATTTAAGGAGGGTTGTCCACATCTATAAATAAGAGGAGTCTTATTATGGGTGAAGTGGTTGACACTTTCACAACACGTGAATACGTAATTCCAATAGTTGGGAGAGTACGCCTTTTCTATAGAGATAGAAAACTAGGGTTTTGCCAAATACCCATCTTCTTGAATTCTTCTTCTTCCTTGGTGGATCACCTCTAGAGGCCATACAATTGGGTGGCTAACGTTGATCAAAGGAAGGAACCAAACCCGGTGGATTCAAGTTGAACGCGAAAAAAATTGGAGGTGAACTTGTACCTGAGGAAGCTCGGATCTTCAAGGGTATGATTCTTGTTCTTTCTTTTTCGTTTAATTAATAATTGTGCATAAAGGTTGATCCGGGTATATTGTTTGTAAAATTTTAAAACTCTGATTTTACACGTTTTCGCTTATTTTGTGCAATTTGATTGCGTTCATAAATATTACAAACTTAACAAAAAAAGGCTAACCTAGTCTATGCTGAAAAATCAAAGCTAACCTATAAACCAGTGGATAAGCGAGTCATCAAGTCTAACGTGTCATCTCTCTCAATAGATAGAGGTAAATCTATGAGCTCCTGCCCTAGGGTGATCACACGAGCCAGGAGATCTATGACTATCTGCATGGTGCCATCGTGCTCATCAATGAATGCACTCATCTCTGCAATAATGTCAGCAATATGAGATCTCAATGCAGTACTATCTGTAGTGGCAGCATCTCAGGTTGATAGAGCATCATCCCGCTCAACAACAGCTGCATCCCAAGATGATCGAGCCTCATCCCGCTCTACAATAGCGGTATCCCTGTGAGCTAGAGCATCATCTCTCTCAATCAGAGCGGCATGTCTATCAGAAAGAGCTGTCAATATCAAGGCCCTAACCTGATCCCTCTCAAATATCATCAGATGTAAACTATGCTCTAAATACTCTGCAGAATGTAGAGTCACATCAGTAGGAATACTGGGTGAATCAACTAGAGCTACTGACGAACCAGTAAATAGCTCATCCTTGATGGGAGAATTTGGGTACTCCATAGGCTCCCCAGTATCAGAATCAATACCCAGCTCTGAGGATACAACCCTAGTCGATGCAGTCTCTGCCTTCAACCATGCAGAATACTCTATAGAACGACCTGGATGGCTAGTTGAATAGTCAGACCTCTCACGTTGGGTCCAACATGTATAAATCCTGGACAAATCCTCTACTGACAGAAGTCGAGATGATAAACGTTGATCCAATGCCCCATCAAATGGATGAACATTCTGAAACTGGTCAAACTGTGCCATTACAGCCAGTGAATGATATGTGGTCACACCTCTCAAACCAGCCAAGGGAAGATAATCCATGTTAGCTGCATGAGTAATAAAGTTGTAAGGAGAGCTAAGCCCTGAACACGACAAAATATAAAACGGGTCCTCGATCCCTGACAAGAAAGCTAACCAAGAAGCTGCGTTTGTACACTCAGCCGGCTAAAAGGAATATGACATGGCTATCTCGTGGGAAAAATAGTACCCATGGCGTCTGAAAGTGTCAATCGATCTCAAGTGTATCATAAACCACATGTACAATAAGACCGAACTGCCTACAAACACCCCCATATAATGGGTATGGCAATACGTGGTCGACCTCAACATCTCTGCCAGAATCATCGAAAAGATGGTATATCTCTCCCAGAGAGCCCGAACTACCATGATCACGCCGATATCTAGGTGGTCCATGTACAACGACATGTACAAATAAGCCACTATACACATCAATAGTATGTCTACACGGGCGACATGGAAATCATCCTCAGAAATGGTGAAGTCCTGATGAGTGGGTTTTATACCCAAGAATCGAGTGCATTTAAACTTAATCTTTTAGTTGGTTTTTAAGTGTTGTGTGTGTAATTTCATATATTTTATGTTATTTTGCAAGCTATGACACAACATTGGCATAAAAAAGCAAGGAAAAACAATACGAACATCTTTTGGACTAAAATATGCAAGCAAATGCAAGAAGGGAAGATTCCAGAGCTTTTAACACCAAGTTGAATGCATATTCTTGGCTTTAAACTTGGATTTTATTGTATATCTATTTCTTAGCTTTCTGGAATATCTTGAATCGTCCCAATCGGAGTTCGGATGCGACAGTTATGACTTTTTTATCAACAAAGATCAACGCTAAAAGTTGTCATGCTTGTCATTTACATAGCAGCCACTTTAAGCCAAATTTCGACCTTAATTCCGCCAGACTCTGTCAATTCTCAAAGAATATAAGTTTTAGATCTCGTCGATATCTTCGATTTGATAGGTGGTAGGCCCCATAACTCTTAGCGGATCAAAAGTTATGCATGTTTTACCAAAGGATAACGCATCAAAAAATTGACCGACGCGGGGCGGGCCAAAAATGAACTAAGAGCAGCGCGGGGCGCACTGGATCATCAGATTTTCTACTACAGTAGCGCGGGGCGTGCCCAAATTGGGCTAGGAAAAGCGCTCGGTGCGCCAGACGGCTAGGGGAAATCTGATTTGCGTGTTATGTTGTCCAAGTTGAGCTAGAATAGGATTGTTAGTTGCCTAACTTGCTAGGGTTTCCATTAAGACTGTAAATACTTGATTATAACTTGGATTTAGGAGATTTCTTCTGGAATTTGACAATAATTCATTGAGAGCCACCTTGTAGAGTCTTGGATATTACATTGGAGAACATTGAAGGCGGAGATTGAAGCTTGGAGATTGGAGATTCCTCGACAGAGTTTTTGTTCTTCTCTTAAATTCATTATCTGTGCTTGAGATGTTATTTAATTTTAATCTTTTTGACTTTAGTACGATGATGAACTAATTTTCCAATTAGGGGTACAATGGAACCTTTTGCAATTCAATAATTTAATTATCATTATTTTCACTTGTTGATCCTATTGAGTTGATTATTATATTTTGTGCTTAATCTATTAATTGTCTAGCTAGCAATTAATTAGATATCTTTGATGGAATTGAAAGAGGAAATCTTAGATTATATCTGAATATAATAACGTATGAATTTGTTGATTCTTATTAAGGATAACATAATAGTGTATAACACGAAAGTACTTGTATGCCATGCGTATTTGTGTTAGGATTTGTACTTAATGAATATGTTTTAAGTGTTTTGCACGAAAGTAGCAAAATAACTGAAATATGTCTTTTTATTAATCATTAATAGATGTTAATAAATTGATAGGCAATCCTAGTTGGAAACTCATTGGATTAAATAAGTGGAAATATGGTAAGGAGATTATTGTAAAGCAATTGGGAAAATTGTATTCCTATGCCTTTATCATCTGGTGATTAATAATTGTTAGTTAATTAATTTTTATTTTTTTAATCAAAACAATTTCACAAATCAATTGGAGTAACTATTTAAGTGGGTTAAATTGATAGAAGTTTGATAATTAGAATAATTGTTAGTAACTGTTCTCTGTGGGTTCGACAACCTTTCTTATCACTTTATTACTTGATTGACCGTGTGGACTTGCGCTTATTTGTCATTATATAAATCGGACAACAATTTTTTGGCGTCATTGCTGAGGAACGGTTCTAATAATTATTTTGTTATTAGTTTTTATCAATTTAGTTTATTTAAATATTTTTTTCTTTCTTTTTTTTAATTTTTTTTCTTTACGAGGTATATCATGGCTAACTGTAATTATCAATGGCCTTATACAAGAATGACTCAACCAAACACGACAGGGTTATATGAACTCGATGAGTTATCAGCACAGATGGATACATTTTCTATGATTTGTGATTATTGTGCTGGACCCCATCCGAGTCATCAATGCGCCATCAATTTCGAGTCAATACAGCACGGTGGCAACTTCGGTGACTACTCCAACAATTATGTGTATCCTAACAACTATCAACAGGATTGGGAGTATCATTCGAATTTCTCTTGCCAATAGCCACCCCCACAACGAGAAAAGAAACCAGTACTAGAGACGCTTCTGATTAAGTACATAAAAGAAAATGAGGTGTGGAAAAATAATCAAGAAGTGACTCTTAGAAATATAGAGAATCAGATAGGGCTGTTGGTAAGTGCCATTAACAATCACCCTCAAGGTGAATTGCCAAGTAACATGGTTCCTGAAACTGATGGGGTACCCGAGTCAATAGTCATTGATGCTGAAAAGGAGGAGACAAGTGGGGAGCAGGAAAAGGAGGCCGACAAAGATCCATCCTTGAGTTCCATTGTAGATAAGCTTATTTTGATAGTGCTCCATGTACTTTCTCCACCAAAGCTCAAGGCTCCGGGCAGTTTTGGAATCTCATGCCTAATTGGTAGTCATTTCGTAGGCAGAGCTCTATGTGACATTGGAGCCAATATAACTTTACATCCATGGTGGAATGAGACAAGGGTCCATGAAAAGATGGATGAAGATCCAGTTGTGTTCAAGAAGTTCCAATTCAATATTCTATTAACAGACACAGTGGAGCACACACCTAGTTACTTGAAGGTCTTAGAGGAGAATCTATTTATAAAGAACAAGCTATGTGAATTTGAAACAATGGCTCTCATTGAAGCAGAGTCTACAAATGTTACATTGTTATTAATGGATAGAGAGTTCCTCAATTTTTGAAGGGGAATTGGATAGAGAGTTGAAGAAGTCGGGCTGACGACTCTAAAACAAGCGCTTATTGGGAGGCAACCAAAGTTTAATATTTTAGTTTTTGGTTTTGTTTTATTTCATTAGGTTTCACAGTATTTAATAAATTTTCATTTATTTAGGATTTAATAAAATTATTTCTATCGTGGTTTTACAGGTTATTTAAGTCAAATTCAAGTGTGGCACCCAATTTGTTCCGTGTGCCTAGCCTATTCTCCAAACTTAACGGATATGGAGGAAGATTGCCATATTTTCAGGAAAGTCCTCTACTTTACTTTTTACTATTTCAGCCATTGAGGACAATGTCTAGTTTAAATTTGGGGCCATTTTACTGTCGTATTGCATATAGTTAATTAATTGTATTGTAGTTCGTTATTTTTACATGTTAGCATTGTGTTTTTGCATTTACTGTCCATATTATAAATGGTAGTACTTGCATATTCATATATGTGTTGTATTAGTATGTGTTCACGTAGTATCTAAGTTTGTCAGAAGCTTGTGTAACTGGTTAACACGTAGATTTGCTTATTTTAATTAATTTGGATTAAAGGAGTTCATAATTATCTTCTGGGTAGAAAAATTGAAGTTCAAATGTTAATGATATCTGTAAATGTTGACAAAAAGGCTAAAAGAAATTAAATAAACAAGTTTTGGGGAATCTATGGGGCATAAAAATTAGAAAAAAATAGAAAATCAAGAAAAATATTTATATATGCATTATTATATTGACTTGTTTGGTCCTGTGGACTTTACTACTCGGATAAGTAAGCCCTAGGGGCGTCTCTACACCCAGTGCCCTAAAACCATCTTGTTTGGGAGTCGTTGGTCGAAAGTTCACTAAATGGGTAGTTCTGAAAAGCCTAAGAGAATTAGACATTGCACAGTCAAGTGTTATCACGGGATGGAGTGTAAAACGCATTCGTGAAGAAATAAAGTATGAATAAAACTCCATAGGGACCCTCGAGCTTGGTAAATATGTGGTTTTGGCTGGAATTGTTGTGTTTACAGAAATAGTTGCTTTGAATGGTGAGTTTTACCTCCTAAGAAGTAAATTATGAAATCCAGTTTGATCTATAGTTGATTGGAGATAGTAAACAATCACACATACACACACACACACACATACACTGCATGGGTAATGATGGGTTTAGATTGTCGGATTGATTCCATTTATTGGTTTGCATTGATGAGATGTTCTGTTTGATTTCTTGAGGATATCTTAGAGGCTTGTTGTTAATATTCATACTGATTTGTTGACAGATTTATAGGATTATAGAGTATAGTTCACATTTGCATCATGGTTGTTTTTTTGTAGTATAACATTGTTTTGTTTTACTTGAAAGACAAGCAAATGTTTAAGTTTGGGGGTATTTGATGAATGGGTTTTATACCCAAGAATCGAGTGCATTTAAGCTTAATCTTTTAGTTGGTTTTTCAGTGTTGTATGTGAAATTTTGTACATTTTATGTTATTTTGTAGGCTATGGCATGACATTGGCATGAAGAAGCAAGGAAAAGCAATTCAGACATCTTTTGGACTAAAATGTGCAAGTAAATGCAAGAAGGGAAGATTGCAAGGCTTTTAACACCAAGTTGCATGCATGTTCTTAGCTTGGAACTTGGATTTTATTGTAGATCTACTTCTTATTTTTCTGGAACTTCTTGCATCGTCTCAATCGGAGCTGGGATGCGAGAGTTGTGACTTTTTTTTATTAACAAAGATCAAAGCTAAGAGTTGTCATGCTTGTAATTTACATAGCAGCCACTTGAAACCTAATTACGACCTTGATTAGACCCGAATCTGTCAATTCTCAAAGAATAAAAGTTGTAGATCTCGTCGATATCTTCGATTTGATAGGTGGCAGGCCCCATAACTCTTACCGAATCAAAAGTTATGTCTAATTTACCAAAGGACGTTGCAACAAAAAATTGACCAGTGCGGGGCGCGCCAAAAATGAACTAAGAGCAGTGCGGGGCGCGCTGGATCATCATATTTTCTGCTACAGTGGTGGGGCGCGCCCAAATTGTCCTAAGAGCAGCGTTGGGCACGCCACACAGCGAGGAGAGAGCTGATTTGAGTATTATGTTGTCCAAGTTGAGCTAGAATAGGATTGTTAGTTGCCTAACTTGCTATGGTTTCCATTAGGACTATAGGTACTTGATTATAACTTGGATTTGGGAGACTTCTTCTGGAATTTTGACTATAATTCATTGAGAGCCACCTTGTGGCGTCTTGGAGATTGCATTGGAGAACATTGAAGGTAGAGATTGAAGCTTGGAGATTGGAGATTCCTCGACAGAGTTTTTCTTCTTCTCTTAAATTCATTATCTGTACTTGAGATGTTATTTAATTTTAATCTTCTTGAGTTTATTATGATGATGAACTAATTACCCAATTAGGGGTACAATGGAACCTTTTGCAATTCAATAATTTAATTATCATTATTTTCACTTGTTGATCATATTGAGTTGATTATTATATTTTGTGCTTAATCTATTAATTGTCTAGCTAGCAATTAATTTGATATCTTTGATGGCATTGAAAGAGGAAATCTTAGATTATATCTGAATATAATAACGTATGAATTTTTTTATTCTTGTTAAGGATAACATAACAGTGTATAAGACGAAAGTACTTGTATGCCATGCGTAACTGTGTTAGGAGCTTGTGCTTAATGAATCTATTTTAAGTGTCTTGCACAAAAGTAGCAAAAATAACTGAAATAGGTCTTTTTATTAATCATTGATAGATGTTAATAAATTGATAGGCAATCCTAGTTAGCAACTCATTGGATTAAATATGTGGAAATATGGTAAGGAGATTATTGTAAAGCAATCGGGGAAATTATATTCCTATGTCATTATCATCTGGTGATCAATAATTGTTAGTTAATTGATTTTTATTTTCTTTTAATCAAAACAATTTCACAAATCAATTGGAGTGACTGTTTAAGCGGGTGAAATTGGTAAAAGCTTGATAATTAGAATAATTGTTAGTAACTGTTCTCTGTGGGTTCGACAACCTTTCTTATCACTTTATTACTTGATTGACCGTGTGCACTTGTGCGTATTTGTCATTATATGAATCGGACAACAAGTCCCCGGAGTATCACAGATAGCTGTCCAATGACCCAAATTTGTCAATCAAAAAACTCATGGACACTGCATGTCTCGAGGAAATCTCGTCCAGGGCAACTCTGCGCCTCAAGCCTATCAAGGTCATAAACTGCCAGCTCAAGTCACCGACAGCCATTCGAGCGCAAGGCCTATCCAATGGCAAGTTTGTAAGACGCTCGTACTCCTCCAATGTAGGAGTCAACTCCTGGGTATCAAATCTGAAGACCTGCCTATCTGGTACCCAATGTGCCAATATGCCCTCTACAAAGCCCGATGGAACCTGAAACGTCAAGAGGGTCATAGAGTGTCGTAGTAGTTGATCAACTGTCACCCGATCTTGGGAGGACAAACTTTCATACCACAATCTCAAGGAAGATGCCACCAACACTGGTGGGGTATGCTCAATCCGGTTGACTGTGGATGAAGACATCTGTAGGGCCATGTCATAAGACCATCTAAGGGTCAATGTTAAACTCATTTCTGGAAATGCATGTCTATAACATAATGCATGCATAATAAACAATAGATGACAATATGATGTAGGGATTGGAAAACAGTATACATACATTCTTAAGTACATCATCATCTAAATACATCATCTTTGTATACAACTGAAAAATATAGGGAAATGGGGCACATCCGCTCAACATCTAATAGAGGCTTATCAAAAGATATAACGAGAACTGGGGCACAGCTGCTCAATATCTAACAGAGGCCAATCAAAAGATATAGCGAGAAATATATCAGAAGAAGTCAATGGTGTCGATGTCCACATCATCCAACATGTCCATCTGATGTAACTCCTCCTGAGTTACTGAATCTCTGCCAGAAGGGATATCAGGCCGATACAACGGAGGATCTGCACTGACAAAACCATCTGAATATGGGCCACCTAAAGGGCCAACCCTAGAGCTGGAAGGATCAAAAGTATTTACCTCGGAAGGATCTCTCTCCAAATGTCGGGTAAAGAAATGTGCCCGGTCTAACTGATGGGTCAAACTATCAATCTGGGTCAGATGAGTAGGCTCTTAGATGCAGGCAATCCAATCCGTCATTATGACAGAGCCAGGAACCATATCCCCCATAAACTGTGTGGCGCGGATCTGGACTCCAATGGTGCGAGGGAACCACCAGCGGTAAAAAGCCTCCTGAGTGAAAGGTCCCTCTGACAAAGTAAAGCCATCAACACCCATCAATGGGACATCAATGATCGGTTGCAATAAAGGCCAATGATGCCTGATAGGTGGAAGGATCGGAATGCGAATCTCTCATGTGGTACTCCTAATAGCACACTCTCTTAAATAGAGCTCCCAACCTCTGACTGTAAAGAGAGGAATCTGACAGGTGGACAATACATACTCGACACCAGTCGGGAAACCACCCTCGAAGCCAACTGTCAAGTGGTCCTCAGACTAAGGAACCCATGTAATGACATCAGCTGTTAACAACTCCAACTGTAAGCGCGAATGGGTAAAACCCTTAGCTACAGGAACCTCTACTAAAGTGGAGTGATGCCATCGACGTCTTTATGGATAGGTGTCTAAACCTAACATGCTAACGGGACGAAGACATGGGAGCCTCTCGTAGGCCCAAAACTGCCAATACAAGATTAAATATATGTGGTCAGTCAAACTCTCAACCCAAACAAGGGAAATCATAAGAGAAAATACTCACCAGCAGGAATGGGTAAAACCCTAACCAAGCCTCCATCACACCCTCTGAGCGTAGGCGCATCCCCCTGAGGAAGTAGGCAAAGGTGTAGGAACCCCAATCAAACTCTCCAATATGGTCCACCTTCCGAGTGGCGTTGACTAAAGCGAATGACACCGTTGAAGAGATATCAGCTAGGAAACAACCCCTACAGAAGATCAGGAACAATAACTGAAGGATGCGATCTCTAACCCTTTAATCATCGAGTAATGGCTCAGTCAAAGCCCCACTCATGACATCTACACTCAAAGGACCGGTACAGACTGTCCTACCCTTGAACGCCATATCCGGGACTCCCAATATGGATCTAACGGCAGTCAGGGAAATGTCAGCCACAAAAGGCACTAGCGCTCCAAAAAACTCCATCCCAGTGATGAAACGCCAATCCATCAGTGTCATCATCACCTCATAATCCAGCAAATGAAAAGACCTAGTCTGGTGAAACCAGTGCTAAGACAAAGCCCTGAGATAACCCTAGGGACAACGACGGGGGAGGATGGAGAAGAAAGCCTCTAAGCCCCAAGCATGCACAATCTCTCGATACTCTAGATGAAGAGTCTGGTATAGAGAATGTATGCTGAACCAGTTCCCTCGAGACTGCGTAAAGTCAAGAACATGCATTATAATGCAAATTAACATCAGAACCCTTGACCCCCCATAAATGGGAAAAGAAAGATCAACATGACTTTTACCTCGTTCACATGAAGATAGATCGAGGGGTGACAACTCAAATCATCCAGAAGCTCTGGAATCGTCACATTTATAGCTGGAAGCTCCTTGCGGGGAATAGAAGAAGAAGGAGTAGGATCCGCAATGGGTACATCCTCCTCCTCGTCCTCAATATCTGGTCTCTCAACCCAGATATGACGAATCACTGACTTTGTCAACCGAATAGGTTATCAGACTGAGTGAGACTGAGGGACATCTGAAGCTCTCCTCCTCACACCTGAAGAGGTCCTACGAGAGCTACTCGACTGGTCTAGATCCATAAATCTGGACAAAAGTCTCCAAATCACCTCAGAAAGGGTGTGGTAAATTCTAACCTGGAGCTCATTAAATGCATTTTATATCTATATGCATGAGTGCATTACTTTAACATAAGCATGAAGTAGAGTTAAAAATGCATGTTCATTTAATGCCTAGACTCATGAAAAAATTTCGCCAGTCTCCTTTGTAAAAAGGACTATCCATATGCGCATAGGCATGACTAGGTGGCCATTCAGTAGCACACCAACTCAAAGTCATAAACATCCTATATGCATGAAAAATATCAAAGTTATAATCGATAAAGGTAGCCTAATTACAAGGATTACTTTTGCTTCAAAACCTTTGCTCATTTGTCCTCAAATAGGATGAAAATATAGCAAAAAAAGGTGCCAAATTGATTGTTTCAAAAGTCAATTTTATTCACATCAATACGTTCAACATGGTAAAATACTAACATTTACTGTGTTGAATAATTTTTATCAAGTCATATGAGTATGCATATTCACTACTACGTGTTTTGAAGCATTTCGTATGATATCTCACTTTTCAACGGTCAAAACTGGAAAAGAAAACATGTAAACGTTACCAGGATAGTGCAAAACGATTGTATGGTGATGGATTTTGTAGAAAACAGCCCGAACTCAATAGATCTGAAGATGAAATCTCAGATTTTCTATGCAGCTCCAAGTTAAAAATGACTTGTGAAAGGGAAAGGTAAGTAAGATATAACCCATGGGTGGTCGCGGGTGTACTCACGACAGTCGCGAGTCTACCTATGACTATCCTAGGTGGTCCCCACCCCTTCTGGCTTGATCAAATTTAAGTTGCAAATGAGGTCTCATAAGCTAAAAAGTCAAATCAGGAGAAAAGATGCTACGCGATTATGCGGAAAAGCCTGAAATCCTGATTTTCAACGACCAAACTGTGGGTCTATATATCAATCATTGGTATTTTGCCCAAACACAGGATTCACAAAAAGTGATGATCATAGCTATTAAAAGCTACCCTTGGCAACACCTCGCGAAGGTCCAATACCATCAACCTGGGTGTAATTGCAATCAAAAGCATACATCTCGTCAAAAATTCATCCCCAGCGGAGATTTCATACATCCTTAGCCGTTGCAAGCCATTTCAATGAGGATCAGGCAGCCTTGACATCACCAGTCATTGGCAGTAACTCCGGTGAAGTATCGGAGATGGTCCGATGATGTTAGCCGTTGAAAGCCATTTCAACGTAGGTCAGGCAACCCTAACATCACCAGCCGTTGGCAGTAAATCCAGCGAAGCATCGGAGATGGTCCGATGATGTTAGCCATTGAAAGCTATTTCAACGAGGGTCAGGCAGTCCTGACATCACCAGTCATTGGCAGTAACTTCAGTGAAGCATCAGAGATTATCCGATAATGTTAACCATTGAAAGCCATTTCAATAAAGGTCAGGCAACCCTGACATCACCAGCCGTTGGTAGTAACTCCAGCAAAACATCGGAGATGGTCCGATGATGTTAGCCGTTGAAAGCCATTTCAACGAGGGTCAGTCATCACTGACATCACCAGCCGTTGGCAGCAACTGCAACGAAGCATTGGAGATGGTCCGATGATGTTAGCCGTTGAAAGCCATTTCAACGAAGGTCAGGCAGCCTTGACATCACCAGCCATTAGCAGTAACTCCAGTGAAGCATCGGAGATGGTCCGATGATGTTAGCCGTTGAAAGCCATTTCAATGAAGGTCAGGCAACCCTGACATCACCAGCCATTGGCAGTAAATCCAGTGAAGCATCAGAGATGGTCTGATGATGTTAGCCGTTGAAAGCCATTTCAACGAGGGTCAAACAGCCCTGACATCACCAGTGTTGGCAAAAAATCTAACAAATCACTAGAGGTGGTCCTATGATTCCATCCGTTAAAAGACATCTCAACGAGAGTCAGGCAGCCCTGATAGTACAAACCGTTGGCAGTAACTCCAACGAAGCATCAGGAAGACCTGACGATTCAAACCGTGGAAAACCATCCCCATCAGAGAGGACCGATGATGGAATCTGTTATACAGGTCCTCAGCAATCAAAATGCGATTTCCCAAAGAGTCACTTGCACATGAGAATGACATCTTTAATGGAAAACCTGTAATGAGGATAAAGGACTTTGGTGATAACACCAATGTCAACATCATGTGGCCTTAATTATGGAGAAACCTCCATTCCAAAGATTTTAATGACATCTTCGCAACTCGTCGGCAAATCGGGCTCAAATAGCACTGATGGACAGTTCAAACCACTGGCGATAACCCCAACGCAGCATCAGGAGATTCCTGTGATAAGAGCTTTATTAACTATCAGTCGAGTAGACATCCAAGCAATTCAACAGGGTTATCATTAACAACTCCATCCCCCGACAGAAGCGGTGGGAGCATGCAATTATCACATCCTATTGGAAACCATTCCAACAACAGACAAATAACATTTCCACATGTTTCATTACATGTGCATCATGTTTATCTTGTCATATGTTAAGTGTCTAGTAGTCTTTATCCTATCCATGCCATTGCATCGCATGAATATGATAAAGAGGAGAATCTGTAGACACTAGAAATTTTGCGTTCCTGTTACTAACCCTGCAAGAGGGCAAAATCATCTTCTAGAGATACCCCTGGAAGTCAAATCAGTTTCAATCCCAGAGATAACCCTGGGAGATTCAATTCTAACCTCAGAGATAAACCCGAGGGATGTAGTCCAAGTTCCAGATATAACCCCAGAAGAGTCAGTTCCAACCCTGGAGACAACCCTGGGATACTCAGTTCCAACCCCAAAAATAACCTCGGGAGGTTAAGCACACCTCAAAGATAACCCTGAGGACATTCAACATTCACAGCAGCCCAATCTCAGAGATAACCTTGAGCAACGACTGCTACATCTGCGCAAAAGCTAGAGATAACCCCAGTGGGGGCAAAATCATCATTTTACCACCTCAACATCACATTCATATCGTCTCAACACCATTCAATCCACACTGTGTAGCAAGGTGTTCCACAAGAACCATAGCTTAAATCCCGAGTGAGAACTGCACAAGACAGTATAACGGATAAACTTTGAAGACTTGGAGATCTGGTCATGGACCCATCTTCCCAGCTTCGTACAACCTCTAATCCCATGTCATTGTGTAGCTCTCGACAACAACTTTCTGAAAAGGTACATCACTCTTTTATCAGAAGCCCATATTAAAAGTTATGAAGGTTCGAGTGGACATCGCGTAACCAAAGTGTACGTACTTCGAGACAACAGGACCCATATGGCCCAGGGCAGCCCGGGCTACGGCGGGTAGACCCGCGACCATCTGGTTTTTAAATATGAGCTCTTGGTAGCTCATTTGAAAAAAAAGAAAAAAAGAGAGAAATCTCTGTCCATTTCAGCCTGTAACCCCTGCTAGAATGCTCTAAACTGAGTGATTCTTCTTTCTAAACACTTTTAAGCTCGTGTTTTGTAACATACTGAAGTTTAATCAGTGAAAACTGAGTTTTAAGGCATCAAAAGCTATCTAAAGTCTTATTGGCAGCCCACTATAAGATTTTTCAGGTTTTTAAGCTTTCTACTACTTTTATATATTTATATCTACTAACGTTGAGAGTCGCATTGAGTGGGTATGCTCGAATCGTCGATCCGTGGTTTTTTATTTCTATATATATATATATATATATATATATATATATATATATATATATATATATATATATAGCTCTTCTAAAGCGGACCAAAGAACGGACCAAGGCAAAAAAACACGCGGGTCAGGTTTAACCTGGAAAAACATGCGGGTTAAACCCGACCTGCGTGTTTTTTTGCCTTGGTCAGTTCTTTGGTCCGCTTATTTGGTCCGCTTTAGAACTGCTCCGTATATATATATATATATATATATATATATATATATATATATATATATATATATATATATATATATAAATCATCGAACTCTGATTCGTGAGCCTGGATATATTATTACAGCTTTCATATATATCCAGGCTTTCATATATATATGAAAGCTGTAATAATATATCCAGGCTCACGAATCAGAGTTCGATGATATATATATATATATATATATATATATATATATATATATATATATATATACATTTTTGTTAGGCCCATGTATTCTTGTAGTCACTTCCACAAGTTTGACGTAAATCGCGGATCTCTGTTTGACACAATTGACAATGAAACTCCATGTATCGAAACGATCTCCTTGACGTACAACTTTGCCAACTGATCAAGATTAAATCTAATTTTTATTGGCAAAAAGTGTGATGATTTCGTCAGTCTATCCACTATCACCCAAATTGCATTGTATAAAGTCTATTGTGATATGCTTCCACTTCCATTCTAGTATATCCAATGGTTGAAGTAATCAACTTGGTCTCTGATGCTTGGGTTTTACTCTTTGACATATCAAACATTTTACGACACATTCTGCAACATCTCGTTTCATATTCGGCCATCAGAAATGCTATCGTAAATCATGATACATCTTCGTACTCCCTGGGTGAATTGAATATCTTGAGTTATGAGCTTCAGTCAAGATTTCATCTTTAATTTCAGGTACTGCTAGAATCCAAATCCTTCCCTCGAACCTTAGTAGTCCTTCGGCATCGATCTTGAACCTCACCTCACCACCCTTGAACACTCTTTCTTTAATTTTTGCACATTCCTCATCTTGTAGTTGAGCGTTCTTCACTTTGTCCACTAAAGTTGGACCAACTGTGACAACCCGAATTTTTATAAGTTATTAAAATAAGAATTTAATAATTAAAATTCTTATTATGAGATGTTTTGAGTTTGAGTATGTATATATACGTGTTACATATTTTGAAATATGTGTTATGGTGTGAAGAGAAATATATATTCATATATTGGAAAAGTGAGGTTTAATAGTTAAGTTAACTATTGAAGAAATTAAATGAATTTTATAATTAAGTTTAAATATTTATTGAACTAAATAAATATTTTTAAATAATTTATTTATTGAGAAAAATAAATAATTTATTAAATTGTGGTATAATAATTTAGTTACATGTGTATGGTAATTAAGTTAAAGCAAAGGTAAATTTTATTCTTTGAAGATTTAATTTAATGAATTAATTAAATTAAATGAGTTGTTTAAGATTAAAGAAATTAAATAAAGTGATGTTTCTAATTTATTAATTAAATTAGACATATGTAATTATTTATTAATTATAAGTATAATTATAATAAAAATTATAATTATTATAATTACCATTATAAGTTATTTAAATTAATTAAGCTAAAGTCATTTAAATGAACTAATATCAAGTGTGACAAAAGTAACTATATAATATAAATAATATAAAAATAATCTAGTTTAGGGGAATTTTTGGTTAGCCAAACAAGGCCTTGTGGCCTTTGGCTTATTTCAACTGACGTCTTTTTATTTTTTTAGCGGAAGAGTACGTGGGAGTGACCATTTTATTACTTCGCGTCTTATTCTTCCAAGGCCAAAATAGCAGAGGGTTTAGAGAGAGAGCTTGGAAGCAAGAGATAAAACACTGTAATTTTGAGCTTCTGAGATTGTCAAGAGGAAGAAGGAGAATTTCTAATCCTTAGCACTATTTCTCGCTAGCAATCAATCAGGAATTTAAGGTATAACCTACCCATAATTCTAATTCTCAGTTTTGAAATTTTCATTTTCTGGAATTGGGTTTTTGACAAGTGTTGATTGTAAGATATGGGTTATGGGTGTGTGATTGTATTGTAGAACCTGTTATTGACATGTATATATAAAAGGGGTAGCAACCAAACACGTGAAATTGAATTGTAAGAAGAAAAATATAAAACAGTGTTTATGTTTAAAAAATGGCTTCCGAAAGTATAAAATTTCATGATCAATATTTGTTATAATCTACAATTTAATGTTAGAATATGTTTGTATGTTAATAAACGAAAGCGGTGCAGTTGGAATCGTGTCAATTGATTAAGAAACGAATTTGTGGTGATCAATGTCGCTAAATATGTAAAAAATGAAGAAATTTGGAAATTAGGGGTTTTGATTCCTCAAATTTGTGTAAATGTGATGTTTATATAGTTAGAATGGTGTATGACATGTGTAACTATGCTATTACAAAGTTATAGTTGTTAGGTTTCATGATTTCTGTAGGAATTGGGCAGAGTTGCTGCTGCAGTTTCTGTCTGTGCTTGGCACAGCTGTGTCGGTGCCACAGGCAGAAATGGCGCAGCTGCGCTGGCGCAGTTGCGCCTTGGGGCATCGCAACTGCGCCGTGCCCAGAGCCCAGGCAGTGACTTCTGCCTATTTGCAGGTCATGCATAATGGACTTATGTTAGCTAAGCAAGCATGTTAATGATGTTAAGACATAATAGAAACTACAATAACAGATTGTAAGGTGTTGTAATGCAAAGTGTAAAGATTTTAAGTGATTGCTTAATTAAGTTATGCAATGGAACTAAATGTGATGTTTTCAAAGGTAAGAAATAAAGGATAAGGTTTATGTTGGTTTATAGTGAGATATAAGTTGAAAGAACGATTTGAATGTTAACTTGATTAGTTAATCAAATATATGTTTAAAAGGATGTAAATGCGCGTTAGAAGACATAACTGTCAATTATAAGGGAAGCGTAACGAGAGAGGTTATATAAGTTAGTTGTTGTTAACAAGTGTAACACATCTAATATGAGATAATGGAGTCTATGACAACTTTGCTGAACGTTAAGTGTCAGTTACGAAAGAAGTATAAAGAAACATAATACAGATTACGTAATGATAGGTGTCATACGAAGAGAAGTAAACACCTGAAGTTATGTGTTAAGTTTCAAAGAGACACAAGTTATAAAAAGATTAAGACTAAGAGTCATTGTGCTTTCATTATATGTGTAACTAATGCATGTGAATATGAACCTTTGAACTATTGTAGGATGTACGCAAAACATTTAAGCTATTTTTCGGTAATTAGTAATCTACGATCCATGCAAGTCTTTCAGTTCCTATTTGCTATGTGAACTTGATGATTAACTATTTTAAATCTTTATTGCAAATAACATGATGTGTTATATTTATGTGGAAAGCATGAAATGTTAAAGTTAACTTATGACTACGTTGATTGAGTAAAACATGCTGATTGAGTAAGGAACTCAATCTTTATACTTGTTATATGAACTGTAGCATGTTTGTTATGATAGTCCAATGTTTAAGAGATATATGTTGTGCATGTTATTATATGCTACGTGATGCATGAAAACTGTTAGATTTTGCTGGGCTGTCGAGCTCAACCTTGCAAATAACTATTTTTGCAGGTTAAGGATTAAAGATAACACTATGTGCTAATTGAATGAAGTGGATCAGAAATAATATACGAAGATTTATATTTTAGCTAAAGTTTCTATTTCCTTAAACCATGATTAAGACTCATGAGATGTATTAAATGTTTTATGATGTATAGTTTTATATTGAGTTGTAAAGCTAAAATTAGAGTTATCTGATGTGTAAAGGTTATCGGATTGAAATGTAAAATTTTATATGATAACAGTGATAATGCGAATCATAAAATAAGATTTATTCAAAGACATGTAGTTCATAAAGGTTTTGATTTAGGGAATTAAAGTAAGAAGGCATAAAAGTTTAAATTATTCCGCATTTTATAAAGTTTAATATCGAATAATGATGTAAAATCAGAAGTTAGATGTATTGTTAACGACCGAAGTTGAGAATTAAATTGAATTAAATTTTGGGGTCGTTACAGTTGGTATCAAAGCTATAAGCATGAATTTGCGAAGAGCCCCGAGCATTTTGCTAGTGACATCCCTTTAAGGGAAGGCACTGAAGCCAGACTTTTCGTAGGGGACGACGAGCCAGTCGGTAGCAAGTTGATCGGTATCACCGTGGGGTGCTATGGTTGGAAGTACCATGAGTGTTACAGTTGGTATCAAAGATGTAGGTTATAAACCTTAGGTAGGAGTACCGTAGGCTATAACCTTAGAAAAGAGATGTGAAGATAATGAAAGATTAAGCTCAGATATAGTTTGAACAATAAGAAGTAATTTAAGAAACGTATAGAGAAGGGATTAAAACATGCGTGAGAGGATTCAAAGAAGAATCTCATAGAGTTGTGGGTTACCCAACTTCAATAATAAGGATATAAGGTGATAACAAATAGACAATGTCTATAAGAAGAGATTGGTAAGGAAGTTAAGAATAAAAAAGTTATAGCTAGGTATGGTACAATTGCACTCTTTAGTAGTTGATGTATGGTATCTGGGCTAAACGATTTGCTCTGCTTCTGCAGAGCCTCAACACAACCAATGTCAAACCTGTATCTGGACCAACTACAAAGCTCTTAGACATGCAAACAAACTCAAACAACAAAATGGCATGCTATTCTATATCAATTAACAGAGAATTCCTGAAAATTATAAGAATTTAACAAGCTCAAATTTAAGAACAAAAAGTCAGAAATTATACCTCTTGAAGCCTAAATGAATTCCCTCACTTCTCTGATTATACTCTATAAATGCTCAGTAACTCACACTCTCTAATGCACTTATCAGTGAATCTCAACAACAGAGAATGAGAAGAAGAGGGTGCTTTATATAGAGAATTTGTTGCCCAATTTCTAGCTTTGCACCATGGTTTGATTCAATGGAAGATGAAAGGAAACAATGGATATACAAGAGTTGACCAACCACCACCTTCATAGCCATCATCACTGCTAATCTAGCCTGCAACTTCCAACTCATGTTTACGTATATAGAGTGAAGCTACTGTTCTAGTACTGTGATGGTCACTTAATATGGGACAAGGCTTTAAATCTCAGCACTTAGTTATACAATGCTTAGTTTGGTTCTTTAGAATTCCAAAATGTAATTTTAATGTGTTAATGCTACTACATAATGATAAGTTAGGGATTATTTATATATCCACATCATATAATCCATGTACATTAGTTCAGTCCAATTAATATTTATAACATGTATGAACTCAATTTAATTGGTCACTAATGATTCAATATCTCCTTAAAACTTTATTATTCCAATTAGACTCACTTATTGAAATAATTTATAATTCTTTGATATAGTGCATCCTTAATATTCCCACACAAACTTATTATCACATAAGCAATTATTTATGTCACTTATCATTTCTTCCATTTTACTATATAGTTTCTATATATTATATAGTTACCTTAAATTGTCACACTACACTTTCTTTTTAATATAGGTACTATATATTACCATTTATCCTGCACACATCAATTAAATGAGTACGCATAATTCTAATTATGTAAATTACTTTACTCATTAGTATACTATTATTAACAATAACAATTAATTAATAATATAATATTAATTAATCAATCACTTCTTAATTTATCTATTCCTTAATTAAATTACTCCATTCTCATGTCACACAAGGCATTTCACAATTCTCATCACAACTCCACATTTCTCTCAATTCTTATAAATTCAATTTGAATTAATTGAATTACTCATCTCACAACACATCAGTATTTATATTTGTAACAACCCGATGTTTTCTACATAAATAAATAAAAAATTTTGCGTATAAATTTTTTTTTAAGGATGATGATTTGTACAAGATAATGTGTATGTGTATTTATGTGGTAAATAAAAATATATTTATTACATAAATATTTACAAATAATTTTATTTTAGAATTATTGATTATTATAAAGTACATTCTTATAATAATTAATTCTATAGTAGAAATGTTTTATTAATTATTTTCCATGAAAATATAAGCATATATTATTTAAATAATATGTGAAGTGATTTTTAGAATAATTATAATAATTATTTTATTATATGAATTTTAGTACAGGCTATTAAGTTAATTATTTTACCTTAATTATTAAGGTTAAATATGAAGAATAAATCAGATATGGAATCCAAACCCTAATTTTTGATTATTGTCAAGGTATGAAAATAATAATATAATATTAATTAGATTTTGATTTTTCAGTGCTATGAATATGTACTGTATTTCCGTATTGATAATGATAGGTCAATTACAGTGTATTATGACCAAACCCTAGTAATAATGTTAAACTCTAATTTGAGATCCAAATTAGAGTGCAAGATTGATTTATAAGTGTGTTATATAATTTATGTCGGGTATTAAATGTATTAACTAGGTGAACCCTAATTAAAATTCTAGAAAACTCTAATTTTTAGAAAACCCTAATTCATATTTCTAAAATCCTAAATAATTTTTGGAAATGAGGAACCCTAGTTTGAAATTTAAATTAGAGTTCGAGATTGGTAGTAATTGTGATAAGATGTTTAATTATCAAGTATTAAGATTATAATTGTTAAACCTTAAATTTTTTTTAAAGCCTAATTTGATAATTAGAAAACTCTAATTATATTTTAGTAACTCTAATTACCAAAATTGTAAACCCTAATTGCTAAATTAGCAAGGTTAATGATAATTATATGATCTAAACCCTAATGTTACTATATAAGGCAATTAGATAATTAATCATAATTTGGAAACCCTAATTTCAAAATTTTAGAAACTAAAATTTAGTTAATTTTTATTTGATTTTATTTATTTTTGTGCAAACTCTAATTGCTAAATCTTATTATTATTTTGTGCTAAACCTTAGGGTTAAACCCTAAGGGTTTGCCAAGTTTCAATTATGCCATTAAATGAAAATACAAATGACCATTTTGCCCCTAGTGTATTTTTTTAGCTAACATGTAGGTTTTGACAATAGGTTGAGTGGGTGAACCACTTCAACCACCCCATGTGCTCAAAATAACAGCAACAAGCATCATACATCAGCCATTCCATGCATCTAGCTTGCTTATATATAGATTGGAGAGAGAAATAATTCATTTGTTACTTACATTTTGCCCAACTCTCAAACTAAGCTCTCTCTCTCTCTCTCTAACCTCCAAAATATTCAAGTATATCAGTCCTAAATCAAAGCCCCACGATCAGCTATAACAAATCAGAAGTCAGAAATCAAGAATCGTTCATAGAAGGTATAAACCCTAGCCATGATTTCTGTCCAACGATCTGTTGTTAGATGTTAGATTTTTTGTGTTAAACATGTTAAATCTAGTGTATAATGAGGATCTGGGTTGATAGATGTTAGATCCATAACATCTAGAGGCTCAGATTTGAAGATTTAAAGAATCTGGAAAAATATTTTTTTGATGTCTCACAACGAATGTCAGACGTTATATCTCTATGATTTTTAATGTGTTTTGTATTTTGAAAGTTGGTAGTTGTAGTCTAATATGTGCTCTTGGATCTGGGCTTGAAATCAGACTTAGATCTGTGTTAGATTGTTTGATATTGTTGGTCAAAGGTCGTTGACCGACCATGACCAGACTATTTCTAGGGTAACCCAGAAATGGGCTTTCAGTGTCTGACAAGTTTTTGTTGGTCTTGGATCTGTAAGTGTGTTGTTGTTTTAATTCTGTTTTTGTAACTAAGTTGTAGTTGGGTATGTGTACTATGGATCCATGCTTTAATATCACTAAATAATCAAGTGGATTGAACATAGTGGCTGGTCAAACTAGCCGAGTCGAGCATGATCTATGTTTTCTGGGTAACCTAGAAAACATATGAACATGTCGATTGACATGGTTTGACTAGATCATAACGGTTGATTAAATTGATGTTATTTGTATTTTATGTAATAGATCTACTCTCTTGCATGCTAGCTACAATCTAGGACTCTTAAATCACTAAAATATTGCACGGATTTCAAGTTGTGGAAGCCCAAAAGTGTATGCTCGAACTGTTCTTCATTTCTGGGTAACCCAGAAATGAAAAACAACCTCTGACAACACTTTTGGAGGCTCAGATCTCCTTGGTTATAGGTGTTATGATTATTTTTGTTGTTGTATCTTGTATACGTACACTAGTACTACAGGATCTAGTTCATAGTTAGTCCAGAAACACTTTGTGTGATGAAAGATTTGTGGTCAAACATACCAACTCGGTTACTGACTTGATTTCTGGGTTTGGCCAAGAACACCAAGAACACCTATAGCGACGATTCTGTCGCTATAGGTGGTCTTTAGCGACAGATAATATATTATTTTCTGAAAATTAATTAATAAATAGAAAAAAATAGTTTTTAATTATTAAAAATACAAAATAAATTATTAAAAATTATTTTAAATTTCAAAAATTAGTTTTTAATTATTTTTAATATATTTCATGAATATTTAATATTTTTGAAATATTAAAAGTATTTAATTTATTTAATTATAATATCAAATAAATTATTTAAAAATAATTTTAATATTAGAAAAATCATTAAAAATTATATTATGATATAAGAAAATATTTTAAGTTATTTTTAATGACTTTTAATATTTTTTGATAAATTTTATTAATAAATTGATATTAATGGTAATTAATTTATCTACTAAATGAATTAAATAAATTAATTAAAAATGATTTTATTATATTAAAAATTATTTTAAATAATAATAAGGTATTTAAAAATATTTTAAGTTATAAAATATAACTTTTAATATTTAAAGATAAATTTTATTAATTAATTATTATTAATGATATTAAAGTTATTTAATAATTATATTGAATAATTTAGTTTAAAAATAATTTTAATATTATAATAATCATTTAAATGAAAATAAAGTGTTTAAAGATATTTTAAGTTATAAAACATAACTTTTAATATTTAAAGTATAATTTCATTAATAGTTTAATATTAATGATTATTAACCTATTATTAAAAATAGTAAATTTATTAAATAATTATATTAAATAAATAGTTTAAAAATGGTTTTATTAAGTTAAAAATCATTTAAAAGTGATAGAAATGAATTAAAAATATTTTAAGTTGAATAATGACTTTTAATATTTTGATAAATAAAACATTAATATCTTAATATTAATGGTAATTATTTAAAAAAATGATTTTAAATATTTTAACAATCATTTAAGGGTAATATTAATACTTTAAAAGTATTTTGAGTTATTATAAATAACTGTAACATTTTGGAAATGATTTCATTAATAGTTTAATATTAATTAAATATTAATGATAATAGAATTGATTAGTAATTAAATCATTTTAATGTGATTCCGATGTTTGAAATTTCGTGATAAATTATAATAAATGTTTTAAAATTATATTAAGTCATTTAAAAATAATATGACTGATACGTACAGATATTGAGTTGCAGAATAGAGTCTTAGACTCGATAAATACTCGATAAAGTTGTCGGTACACCGACATGTTTCAGAAATTGATCTGGACTTAGATAATGTGATTAGATAAGTGATTATTTGTGATTCAATGGTTGATAAATCTATGTGCCAATGTGATTAGGATATATGCTGACTGCAATAAGCAGTGTTATGTGTTATAGTATGTTGTTCTAATAGAACGAACGATCTTATTAATGATAGGTCGTGAGATAAGCGATAAATCTAAATTGCAAACTGTAAGCAGCGCTTCAGGCAAGTATCTTACCTTTGCATTTTCTTTATGCAATGGACATGGGTAAGAATGTTTCTAAACTATATTATTACTGTACATATTATTAACCTTATATTATATACGCTCATTGCTTATCAACATGTTAGTATATGGTAATTCAGATATATATATATATATATATATATATATATATATATATATATATTCTGTTCTTTAATTTCTGTAAATGGTTAAACAAGTGTCCCCACTTGGATAATCATTGTATTTAATCACATGTTGATATACCTTTGTCAATTACCCGTATATATATATATATATATATATATATATATATATATATGTTGAATTATAGATTATTGTTGAAACAAGATAAAACCTTTGATTTAGAACCCAAAAAAGTATGAACATCCCTACACGGGAAAACTTTTTATGCACCCAAGGTGGACAGAGTGAACGATATCCTCGTTCTTGCATGTAGTATTGATCAATGTAGGGCATAACGGGCTGATCTCCCCCCGTGCCCGTAAGTTATGATGGTTTACAGATGAATTTCTGTTTAACCTTTTTAAAAATAAAAACAATGTTCATGGCATGTCACCATAACCCCAATTATAGTCATTATGTAGTTTCAAAAATTTGAAAGAGAGTTGTTATGTTATTATTATCGGTTCAGAATACTTCACAACTATTGACTTTTTGTAGAAGAATAGTACAAAGAAAACATTTAAATCCTTTCAACTTATACAATTGCTATTACTTGCTGGGCATTCAAATGCTCAACCTTGCTTAATTTAAATGTTTTCAGCTAAGTGTGAACGACTAGAGAGCTCTGCTAAGACTAAGGAAAAAGGGAAAGGTTGCTGATTGAATGCAAATGTTATCTTGTGTAATAGTTGATATTAATATTAAGACAAGTATGATATATATATTATCTATCATGGGTTGTAATGAATGTTTAAAGGTTACGTACTTGGGAGCTAGACTCTGATAATTATGTAAATTAAGTTTGACTTTTATATTATTGTTATTATTATTAGTATTATTCCGCTCATAAAAATGGTATCGTGAAGAACCGAGTTCGGGTTTCAAGTACCCAAGTTTGGGATCTTTACAATATTCAAATAAATATTCATTTTCTTATTATATTAAAATAATATTTATTCATGAAATTCACTATTCTTACATCCTCCCCCCTTATGAAAATTTTGTCCTCGGAATTGGTACAAGGTTACACAAATAGATAGGGATAGTCCTTTCGCATCTTATCTTCTAATTCCGACGTGGCCTCCTCGACATTGTGGTTTTGCCAAAGTACTTTTACAAAAGATATAATTTTATTTCTTAATGTTTGCTCTTTCTTATCTAATATTTGGACAGGAACTTCTTTATATGCCAGATTCTTCTCCACTTGAATGGGCTCGTAGGAAATCACGTGTTTGTAGTTAGGCTTGTACGGACACAACACGGAGATGTGAAACACGTTATGGATGTGTTCCAACTCAGGTGGTAATGCAACTTTGTACGCCACTTCGCCCACTCGGTTCAATATTTCGAATGGTCCTATGAACCTCGGACTCAATTTTCCCTTCTTGCCGAATCGTATTTTTCCCTTCAAGGGAGATACTTTCAAGAATACGTAGCTTTCGACTTCGAACTTGCGGTCCTAACGATGCAAATATGTTTACTTTTTCTGGCGATCTTGTGCAGCTACTAGTCTAGCTCTTATCAATATCACCACATCTACAGTTTGTTGTACTAACTCCGGTCCCAACATTCTTCGTTCCCTGACTTCAACCCAACACAACGGTGTTCTACACTTTCTCCCGTAAAGAGATTCATACCGTGGCATGCCGATACTCGCATGGTAACTATTGTTATATGCAAATTCTAGTAGGGGTAGATGATCGTCCCAACTTCCCTTGAAGTCCATCATGCAAGTTCTAACCATGTCCTCTAGCGTTTGTATCGTTCATTCACTTTTTTCGTCTGTCTGTGGATGATAAGCAGTACTCAACCTCAGCTGTGTTCCCATCCTTTCTTGTAAGCTTTTCCAGAATTTTGACGTGAAGCCCGAATCTCGGTTAGAGACAATCAATACCAGCACTCCGTGTCGCGAAATAATTTCCTTTATTCTGTCCAACAAGGTTGAAAGAGTTTCCACTATAAACAATTTTTCTTTAGACATCCCCGGTCCCTTTACCCCTATTTCCAATTTCTCCATTTCTCTTATTAACTCCTCCTCAGTTGTTAGTTAAAACAACTTCTCCCTTCCCTTTCTGCTTAACGCATCGGCTACTACATTTACCTTACCCGGGTGATAAAGAATATCGCAGTCGTAATCCTTGATTAATTCTAACCATCTCCTCTAATGCATGTTCAACTCCTTCTGTATAATCCTTCAGTATCGTGATGCGTACGCAATGACCTTGCCATGCTGCATTAGCACACAACCAAGTCCTCTGTGCGATGCATCACTATATATAACAAATCCTCTCGTATCATCTGGTAATGATAATACATGCGCTTCACTTAGTCTCTTCTTCATCTCTTGAAAACTTTCTTCGCACTTGTCCGTCCACACGAACTTCACCGTCTTCCTCGTTAGATTGGTCAACGGGTTGCTATCTTAGAAAAATCCTGGATAAATCTAGCTAACCCTAAGAAACTTCTTACTTCAGTTGGCGTCTTCGGTTGTTCCCAATTACTCACTGCTTCTACCTTTGCAGGGTCTACCAAAATTCCATCCTTATCCACCACGTGTCCTAAGAATTGAACCTTCTTCATCCAAAATTCACACTTAGAAAATTTTGTATACAACTTCTCCTTCCTTAGCGCCTCTAAAACCATCTTCAGATGTTTGGCATGTTCTTCTTCCGTCTTTGAGTAGATCAAGATATCATCGATAAAAATTACTACAAATTTATCTAGGAATGGCTTGAAGACTCGGTTTATCAAGTCCATAAATGCTGTCGGAGCATTTGTCAACCCAAATGACATTACTGGAAATTCAAAATGTATGTAATGAGTTCGAAATGTCGTCTTTGATATGTCCTCCTCCCGTACCTTTAACTGGTGATAACCCATTTTTCGTAGATCTATCTACGAGAAACACTTCGCTCCCTTCAGTTGATTGAAAATATCATCTATCCTCGGTAATGAATATCTATTCTTAATCATTACTCTGTTTAATTCTTGATAATCAATACAGAGCCTCATCGATCCATCATTCTTCTTAACAAACAACACTGGTGCTCCCCAAGCACACACACTCGGTCGTATGTAACCTTTATCCTATAACTCTTATAATTGTATCATCAATTACTTCATTTCTACTTGCGCCATACGATATGGGGCTTTCGAAATTGGTGCAGTTCCCGATGCTAAGTCTATTAAGAATTTGATTTCTCTTTCTAGCGAAAAACCAGGTAGATCGTCCGAAAATACATCTTGAAATTCTCTTACTATGGATATATCCTTAATTTCTACTCCTTTTTTTCGAGTATCCACTATATAGGCTAGATAACCTACACATCCTTTCCTTAACAATTTCTTGGCCTACATCATCGTAAGGCAACATGATTGCTTAAGCGATGAGCTACCATAAAACACCACATTAGACTTATTCAGAGTCTGAAGGTTTACACTTTTATTCTGATAGTCAATTATCGCAGCATGGTTATACAACCAATACATACCCAATATTACATCAAACTCTCCCAATCTTATCGGAATCAAGTCTACGCTTAGTTCATGATCTCTAATGTTTGTGTGATAATTTTGGTACACATATTCTACGAGAATTACCTCCTTATTCGTAACTTCTATGTTCAAGGGATTTCCTAATCACTCTTGGGGTAAATTAAGTCGACTAGAAAATTCCTCAGATACAAAAGAACAAGTGGTATCTGAATCAAATAATACATAGGCATTTATATCATTGATCGGGATGATACCTGACACCACGTCCTTCGCCGCTACAACATCCTGGACAGTCATATTAAACGTTATGGCAGTGGGACGGTTGGATGGCGTCGGTCTGCCAATCATTAGTTTGCCGCTTCCCCCTTGCTGGCCGCTTCCTCCGCCACTTCCTTTCTTTGGGAGTCTTTAATCAGGTGGTCCACCGAGCCACAAGTGAAACAACCTTTGATCTTCTTCGGCTTCGGGCAATTTGGTGAAATATGCCCCTCTTGGCCACAATTGTAACAAATACTATGCCCCTTCCAACATTCGCCCTGGTGATACCTCCCATACTTTGGGCATCCCTCTGCCTTCTTCTTAAACTCTCCACGAAACTTCCCTACTTAATTGTTGTGATTCTTGTTGTTGTTGCTGCTGTTGTTCTCCCATTTTCTCTTTCCTAGGTTGCTTCCCCCGCTGCTGCTTCATCCACGGCTTTCTCCTACTGTATTCTTAGTCTTATTCTCCTTGTTGTACAAACTCAAAGATTCACTACCTCCCTCTGCAATTATGGCCTTCTCCAGCAATGTCGCAAAAGTATTGATATGAAGAACTTACACCTTGTTGAACAACCAAGGTTTCAGTCCTTATTCAAAACGCCTAGCTTTCCTCTCTTCATCTACTACTTGGTGTTCTGAAAAATAAGCTAGTTCATTAAACTTGGCCGCGTATTACACCACCGTCATATCTCCTTGCTTAAGTTCTAAGAACTTCATCTCCATCCTATTCTTCATGCTCTTCGGGAAGTAATTCTCGAAGAACAGAGTCTTAAATCTCTCCCATGCTATTATCCCTTCTCCGGCCCTTTACTGATTCGCCTCCCACCAGTAGTTCTCTTTTCCCCTCATCATGTAAGTTGTAAACACCATCTTCTGGTCTTCTCCCACACGAATGATGGTGAAGGCTTTTTCCATCTCTTTGATCCATGTTTGAGCCACGATTGGATCCGTAGTACCCACGAATTCTGGAGGTCCTACGCTCTTAAAGTCCTTAAAGCTTGTCACTGGAACTGTTTGGGGAATGGGTGGTACTGGTTTGTTCCTTCCCCTAAGAGCTTCTCCTAAAAAATCTACTAGCCTTTATATAGGGTCTACTTGACGTCTTTCATCATTGACCGACTCTTCAGGTATGGTTAGTCTACGTCTAGGTGGCATTTTTTGCATCACAAAATTTCCATTTTTATTATCTTGTTTTATTACTTAAACATTTCTCAACGAAAAAGGAATAAAATTTTATAACGCATTTATGAAATAAGATCATTTATATTCATATGCCAAATCATTACATCAATATGATTATCCCTAGCATACTTCTATAAATGACAACACATATTCCCTAATATCATAAAAGACGGGGATAACCACTAAAATACTACCCCTCCAACATTTTTCAAAAGTTTGGGGTTTACAACTATCCCATATCTTACACAAAAGACTAAAATTACATTGTTATATATTCATCACATAAATAAAATACCACAACTACTAATTTCTAACACCTAGACCTCAATCTAACATTCCATGCTCCATAACGCTCTAGTACTTCTTCTGAGTGATGTGCGCCACCAAATCTCGGCTTATGGTGTGTCGGGTCTGTCCCTGCTCTACCGGGTAGTGATTTACCCCATTAATCAATCTCTCCATGGTCGTGCGCAAAGCATAGCCCATCTTGTTCATCTTCCTCCTCTTGCACCTTACCTCATCTTCTAAGTCATTAGCCCGATCATTAGCTTCTTCCCACTTCTCCTCGAAGTTGATCCTATACATTGCTTCCATCTCTAGCTGAGTAAGGAGAGCTTCCTTCTCTGTCCTCTCACTCAACTCTCTCAAATCAACCTCTTCCAGCCTCCCTGCCAACTCTACATTTCTTGCCACCGACCTGTGAAACAAAGTTTCCATCTGGATCCCTGCCTCCTTGCGGTGAAAAATCTCCACTTCCATCTCTTACATCAATAACTTTCTCTGATGGTCCTCGTCCCTCAGTTTCTAGAACTCAGACTCCCTTTCTTTAGCCTCCACCTTTAACTCCTCGACTCTACATCCTAACTTTAAAATCTGCTCCTCATACTCCCCCAGCTTTCGATCCTCGAATGTAATCTCATCAGAGTCCTCCATGGGATCACCCCCAATAGGCTCCTCCTCCATAGGATCCTCCTCTGGATCAAACTCTTCGGGAAATGGCTCCATCTCCTCCTCCTCATCATCATCATCGATAGGGGCCACTGCTGATATGGGCTTCGCTATCAATGGTGCCTCATATACCATGTGTATATCACGCGGCTCCTCCTCTACTACTCGGCTAGGTTCTTTGTTGCCTCCTTTTTGGTTTAACAAAATGGACTCTAACTCATGCAAGTATACATGGATCAACAAATAGTACAAAGTAAGAAAAGTATCGATCCACGGAGAAAGGTGTTAAATCTAATTTATCATGCACAAACTTAATCACTATTTCTATATGCTCAAACTATCAATCAATAGATGAATTAATATCTAAATTATTTATCAACACAATAAATAAATAATATTAAAAAGATGCAATCAAATTGGAAAGATATGGGAGTCTAGTATCATCTAATGCTTCATCTAAAATGTATGCCTCATGTAATATCTACTAATTAAATGCGAAAAGCTAGTCGAGAGCACATAAGTGAAATACATCCATTTTTCAATGAACTATGCCCAATTTACACGAAATCCACAATTGATAGAAATCATGTAAGCATCATAATTACTAAACTCACTATATGTCTATGTGAATTTACAGCAAATATGATTTAAGCTCAAACTCTCTTAATGACTACACATGGTGAAACAATATATGCCTATCTGTGTCACGAATCACAAAACCTAACATAAACAAGCCTCATGAATATATGCCATTATGGTCTAATCTATACTTATATTTCATTTTTCAAATCCATACAAGCAATTAGTGTGAATGGTGATAAAGCATTCAAACATTTAGCACCACGATAGTGGGCAATCTAATATTAAATATCTAACATCACAGTCAGTCATACAAGTTTAAACAACACATTCAAATCCATTAGAATCTCATAATGGAAATTAGTTCATTTCTGAAGCAAAAGGCATTATGGGATTAAAGCAAAACATAGAATTAAGAAATGCAATCAATAGATATAAGAGAAATGATAGAGCAAATTTGATCATCTCTGTTGCAAAGTCTGTTTCCAGGCTTGTTTAAATCCACACGAAATCTCCAAATTTGACAACTATAATTATTATGCAATAAAATTAAGGAGAGGAGCTTAAAGTAGTAATCAAATGCTCTAACTCTCTCTAGAGTAGTCTAAACCTAAGAATAGTAATGAATATATCAAAAACTACGTCTGGTAACCAACCATATCATCTCAGGTGAGCAAAACACGCTCAAATTCAAATTACAAAAAGTCAGTAGTTTTAAAATGAATAAGACTCGGGCGGTCGCGCGACATTATAGTGCAATTCGGGCGCGGGCGCGCTGTGAGGTTGTCTGCCGAGTGCATGGCGCGGACGCGCCATGATCCTTTGTTGTTGAAGCGCAGTCGCGCGATGGTGTAATTCTGGTTCAGTATTCCTGTGGCGCGGGCGCGCCATGTATAGCTTCACTGGCAGCGCGGCCGCGCTGCTGTTTCTTGTTTACTTTTCCTTTCCTCTCTTCTTCACTCTATCACTTCACTGATTCTCCTTCTTACTCGCTCACGTCCACCTTGCCATGTTCTTGCTAGCTCCATGCCATCCATGCCATTCCATGCCATATGGTGCTGTAGGAGTTCCATCAATGCATACTACAAAATAAACACAAAAAGTAAATAAAACATAACAAAACTACTTAAGTTGAGCATAATTCTAATAAGTTGGTAATCAATAAGTAGGTATAAAACCTACTTATCAAATACCCCCAAACTTGAATTATTGCTTGCCCTCAAGCAATGCACGCAATAATAAAATAAACAATGCAATTACATACTATGCAAACTACACTATGATGCTAGTGAGTCCCAAGATTTCCAGTCATAATAGAATTCCAATTAAGTGTGTCTCAGAGAATTATCCAGATTCAAGAATAAAGTATCAAACTAAACTACAGACATAACATCATACAATCGAATAATCCAAACTCACTATAAAGATGTTGTGTATGTGTGATGTGTTCATAAATAAGCTTGACCAAGGCAAAGATTACACATGTTATACTGCTCAAAACAGAAAATTAGAGTTTAAATCAAGAATCACATATACTAATGAGACATCAACTACTCCAACACATCAATACAAACTAAGGTTCAATAATGGGTTTATTCTGCTTTATTTTTACTAATGAGGGCGATTTTTGCACTTTCCCGTGGTGTTTATTTATTTTATTTTTTTAGCGAGTGCATTTTACGCTCCATCCCGCCCCACCACAAGCTTCAATAATTCAACTTGGGAAGGTTCCAATAATAATTTTTTCTCTTTTTGTTATAGCAGGCATACCCATGTGTTCCCAAAGTTTGATTATCAGTGTTTTCATAATCTATGTCTACTTTCTACACAATTCCATCTTTAAAAACACATTTTTTACTTAGCAATCAAAACACGTCATTCTTTGACCAACAAGCAAACTTGAACACCTATGTGCTAACCGAAAGCATCTAAACAACAAACAAGAATTAAATCATGTAAAACATTATAACCGAGCTCATGTTATCCACCAAATTCAAGAATCTATCAAATTACAAATTCATCATTGACTAAACTAGAATTCCAAAAAACTAGATACTTGGGATATGTAATTAAACACACAACTAAAACATCTAAAAATCACTAAAATGCAAAAAAGTTGCTGCATAATTAAACTAAACACATAAACATTTAACACTTATACTAAATATGTAAAAATGATACAAATTAAACTACATGCAATTAACTAAATGCTCTACACTACTAAACACCCAATACCCCCAAACTTATAATATTCATTGTCCTCAATGAATGAAGGTAAAGGGTTACAAGGAACTCCCCTAATTATCAGTTGTACCACCCTCTTCGGGTGGTGAATCCGGCTGTGGAAAAGGCACTGCTGTCCCGAACTGTGGCCACTCAAGCATGGTTCCTTTCTGTGCAAAAGCCTCGGCTAGGGACCACGTTAATCCATTGGCAAACGCTAAAAAATTATCATACATCGCATCTACTTTTCTCTCCAACCTTCGGGGACGATGAATATCATTTACAGCAGTGGCTTGGGTTGACGTACCCGCTTCAGTTGTTCGCGTGGGCTGCGGAGATGGCACCAATGATGCGGCTGGAAGAATGAAGCCATTTCCCCTTGAATGTGGTGTACCTCATGCCCAATCATCAAACTTGGCAATCGTAGCGTGGGTGATATCTTGGCTTGGGTTCTGCATTTGTTCATTATCCCAAGTGACCATTTGTCATGCACAAAGACTAGCTACAACAGACACATGTGGGATGCTTCCTGTGGTGCTCCCCCTTATGTAGCGTAACATATTCTGATAAATAAGGTTGCCCACATCGATGTATTTAACTTTTACTATTCCCCACAAAATAATTGCTCTCTCAGTTGTGATATCATGCTGATGTGATGATGGCATAAGCTTTGCACAAATAAATAAATTCCAAGCCTTGACATATCGATTGAAGGCTAAGGCTTGAAAAGTTCTAAGCTGATTCGTGCCTGGCTTGTAATTCCACTGTGTACCCGATATACATAGGTCAGTGAGAACCCTATCCAAATCAGTCTCGAATCGTGCAGCCTCGACCCAGTTTTCATGTTCAGTTGGTGCATCGAGTATCCTAAAAACTTCTCTAATTGCTTGTGAGTGATAGTCCACTTGAAATCCTCTAACAAAAGATAGCCCACTCATGGTTTCTTTGGCATTATCATAAAACTTTCGAATAATCCCCATAGGTGTAGGCATAGGAGTAGCAGTCACTCCAACCCATCCTCTTTCTCGGATCATATCCCAAAGCTGGCCATCCTGCTTCTCAGGCTTGAAACCTCGTTCCCTCACAAAAGTCTTGGCTATTATCCTATAATACTCTGTCTGGGCATCAAGACTGATAAACTTTGTATGGTCGATCGTATCTTCACTTTGACTACTTGAAGATGATGATGATGGAGTGAGGTAACGTGCTCTTTTTGGTCCCATTGCAATTGATGAAGAAGAACCCTTACTGAATAAAAGAAATTGACTGAGAAAATATATGCTCTGCATTCTATCACCCCCACACTTGCTATTTTCTGTCACCCTAACAAACCCTAATATTTCTCTATAGCAAGAGGAGTTTGAACGTGGGTAGGAGAATGGAATGCGTAGATTTTATAGGGAATTGAGGAGTTAAGATTTTGAAATGGAAAAGGTTTAGAGAATGTGTAGAGGTAGGCGTCGATTTTGAAAAGAGATGGGGAGACGCACATTTGAGAATGTAACTGATATAAGAGTTGGAGTGGGATGCAGTTTTAGCTTTTAAAGTTTTTTCTGACTCCAGTCTCGAGCGCGGCCGCATGGTTTTTAGAACTACTTATTGTGCGGGCGCGCGGCTACCACGGCGCGGGCGTACTAAGATTAAACGTGGAAAGGGCGCGGGCTTGCGGTGATCCAGATCGAAAAGTAATCAGGCGCTGGCGCGCCTCTATTAAAATGCTTAGCTGCACGGTTGCGCCTCCCTGTACCCTGAACAACACTGAATTGAGCTTGAAGTAGGAACCAGTAGCTAATGATATTCTGCACTAAACCTACAAATAAAGCATTTACAAATATGAGATATAACAACTTCTCAAATCAAAATATGTACTAATAACATGTGAGAATGAATATATCAAAACGAATGCTCTATATGCTACTCCTAACCACAATGAGATGCACTTTCAGCTCTAACAAAACTTATATCAACAATTGTTATGCTATCAAGAATTAAACATGACGAAAAGAAAGTAGACATGATTCAAAAAGAATTAAACATGAGGTAAGGATTGAAACAATGGGGTGCCTCCCATTGAGCACTAAGTTATAGTCAATTAACTTGGCTATCTCTGATCCAATCATGTAGAAGAAAGAATTGAGGTGACCTTCTGCCTGTCAACCTCACCACCAAAATAATGCTTAAGTTGCTATCCATTGACCTTGAAAGGCTTGTTCGGGAATTTATCAAATAACTCGATTTCACCATGTGGATAAACCGTCTTCACAGTAAATGGTCCTGACCATCTTGACTTGAGCTTCCTGGGAAAAAGTCTTGAATTGAACAATAGAACTCTTTGCCCCGGTTCAAACACTCGTTCCATAATTTTGCAGTCATGCCATCTCTTCGCCTTTTCCTTGTATAGCTTGGAGTTCTCGTAGGCTTGTAATCTGAATTCGTTCAACTCATTGAGTTGGAGTAGACATTTTTCTCCTGCAGCCTTCAAGTCAAAATTTAGCTTCCTAATTGCCCAATACGCCTTGTGTTCGAGCTCCGTGGGAAGGTGACAAGCCTTTTCATATATAAGCTGAAATGGTGACATTCCCAAAGGTATCTTATAAGCGGTCCTATAAGCCCATACTGCGTCGTCTAGCTTCAATGACCAGTCCTTTCATGTGGGGTTCACAATCTTCTCCAAAATTCTCTTAACCTCATGATTCGAAACCTCTGCTTGGTTATTAGTCTGGGGATGGTAAGATGTAGCAATGCGATGACTCACCCCATACTTAGCTAACAGAGCTGTGAACTGACAATTACAGAAATGGCTGCCCTCATCACTAATAATGGCCCTTGGAGTCCCAAATCTCGTAAAACTAGTCCTTTGTAAAAATCTCAAGACCACCCTAGCATCATTAGTTGGAAGGGCTGCCACTTCCACCCACTTAGAAACATAGTCGACTGCCAATAAGATATACAGGTTCCCACATGAAGTAATGAAAGGCCCCATGAAGTCTATCCCCCACACATCAAAAATTTTAACCTCGATAATTATGTTCAAAGGCATTTCATTTCTCTTTGATATATTCCCGACTATTTGACATCTGTCACACTTTTGAACAAAACTATAAGCATCTTTAAAAATTATCGGCCAATAGAATCTTACCTACAAAACTCTAGTCATTGCCCTCTCACCACCGTAATGACCTCCATACAATGACGCATGGCAATCCTGCAGAATACCCTCTGTCTCGCTGTATGGGATACATCTCCTTATCATCTAATCGGCACATTGCTTGAACATGTATGGTTTATCCCATATAAACCACTTCACATCATGCAGAAACTTCTTCTTGTAATACCCAGTCAAGTCAGAAGGGATGATCTTGCTTACTAGGAAGTTAGCAAAATCTGTGATCCATGACACTTCACCTTGCACCACAAATAACTGCTCATCTGGGAAGGACTCATTAATCACAACCTTGTCATTTATGTCTCTTCCCGGATTTTCTAATCTAGATAAGTGGTCCGCCACTTGATTCTCAGTCCCTTTCCTGTCCTTAATTTCCAAATCGAATTCTTGCAAAAGAAGTATCCACCTGATTAGACGAGGCTTTGCATCTTTCTTTGCCACTAAATACCAAATTACTGCATGGTTTGTGTAAACTATGACCCTCGTCCTAATTATATAGGCTCGAAACTTTTCAAAAGTATACACAACTGCTAAAAGTTCCTTCTCTGTGGTGGTGTAGTTTAACTGAGCATCATTGAGGGTCTTGCTCGCATAGTATATCACATGAAAGATCTTGTCCCTTCGCTGGCCCAAAATAGCTCCCACAGCTAAGTCACTTGCATCACACATCAACTCAAATGGTAGGTCCCAATCTGGTGCTGTAGTTAACTTTCTCTTTAAATGCTCAAATGCAATCATGCTGTCTTCATTAAACTTAAACTGTGCATCCTTCTCCAATAGACTATAAAGTGGCTTCGTGATCTTAGAGAAGTCTTTAATAAACCTTCGATAGAAGCTTGCATGCCCTAAAAAACTGCGAACACCTTTAACAGAAGTAGGTGGAGGCAAGTTTTCAATGGTCTCTAACTTGGCTCTATCCACCTCTAGTCCTTTCTTCGAAACTTTGTGTCCCAAGATTATACCTTCTTGTACCATAAAATGACACTTTTTTCCAATTTAAAACCAAATTCGTTTCAACACATATCCTCAATACCATTACTAGATTCTCTAAACACAAATCAAATGAATCACCGAATACTGAGAAGTCATCCATAAACACTTCTGCATTGTGCTCCACCATATTCAAAAAGATTGCCATCATACACCTCTAAAATGTGGTCGGGGTATTGCACAACCCAACATACATCCTTCTGAAAGCGAATGTTCCGTATGGACATGTAAAGGTTATCTTTTTCTGGTCTTCCGGAGCTATCACAATCTGATTATAGCCTAAATACCCATCCAAAAGATAATAGTACTCGTGACCTGCTTGTCTGTCCAACATCTGATCAATAAACGGCAGTGGGGAGTGATCTTTTCTTGTATCTTTGTTAAGTCCGCGGTAGTCCATATAGACTCTCCACCCCGTCACTGTCCTGGTCGGTATCAATTCATTATTCTCATTGGAGACTACGGTCATTCCCCCTTTCTTTGGCACACACTGTACCGGGCTCACCCACATGCTATCTAAAATCGGATATATTATTCTTGCATCCAACCATTTCAGAACTTCCTTCTTGACCACTTCCTTCATAATTAGATTTAGCCTCCGTTGTTGCTCCACTGAGGGTTTACTATCATCTTCCAGCAGGATCTTGTGTATACAGAACGATGGGCCGATTCCTTTTATATCTGCTATGATCCATCCAATGGCTGATTTGAACTATCTTAGAACTCTTAGCAGTTTTTCTTCCTGACAAGATGTTAGTGTAGAAGAAATAATAATAGGTAATTTTGAATTATCATTTAAAAATGCATACCTCAAGTGGTCCGGAAGAGGTTTCAATTCAAGTTCTGGAGGCATCTCAAGAGATGGCTTGAGTTTCAATTATGTCTCTCCAGCAATCTTTAGCGGCTCGACACGAGTCTTGAATCTTCTAAACTGTGGTGCTGTGTTAAGTATTTGAATAAACTCTACAATATCCTCATCTTCCATCTCTGAGTTTCCCAAAATAGCACTCTTCAAAGGCTCATTTTCCACTAAATTCTCTACTTCATCATTCAATATCTTGTCCACCATATCAATCCTAAAACATTCTTCTTCGTCTGTAGGAAACTTCATAGCCTTAAACACGTTAAAGGTGACTTCTTGATAATAAACTCTCATTATCAACTCACCTTTCTGAACATCTATTAAAGTGCGTCCTGTGGCTAGGAATGGTCTCCCTAGGATGGTAGGTATGCTTCTGTCTTCTTCATAATCTAAGATGATGAAATCAGCTAGGAAAATGAATTTGTCCACTTTAACCAGCACATCTTCTATAATACCTCGTGGATAAGTAATGGACCTGTCAACAAGCTGTAGAGAAATATTCGTCGACCTTGGAGCCGGCAATCCCAACTGATTGAACACTGACAGAGGCATTAAGTTGATGCTTGCCCCTAAATCACATAAGCATCTATTGAAACATGATTTCCCTATTAAACAAGGTATCGTGAAGCTGCCCGAATCCTTTAGCTTCGGAGGTAACTTGCGTTGGAGCACAGCACTACATTCTTCAGTTAAAGCTGATGTCTCGAAATCTTTTAATCTCTTCTTCCTTGACAAGATACCTTTCATGAACTTTGCATAACTTGGCATCTGCTCCAATGCCTCAGCGAAATGCATATTGATTTGTAGCTTCTTGAATACCTCCAAAAACTTGTTAAACTGCTTATTTTCCCTTTGTTTTTGCAATCTTTATGGATATGGAACAGGGGGTATACAGGTAGTTGTCTGGTCACTAGTTTCTCAGGTGGCTCTTCATTATTCTTCTCCACTCCTTGCTGTTCAGAACCTTCTTTGATCACAACTTCATCAGAAAAAATTTCTTCATCGCGCGATCGCGAGTCTTCCCTTTGTAAAAGTGGCGCGGGCGCGCCATGCTGCAATCATGCAGTCTGCTTCCCTGATCTTAAAGTTACAGCCTGACACTGTTCCTTACCCTCTCTTCTTGGATTTATTTTTATATTACTTGGCAAAGACCCATGTGGTCTATTGTTCAATTTATTTGCCATCTGGGCCATCTGAGTCTCCAAATTCTTTATAGCCACTGCTTAGCTCTTGATCATAACCTCAGTATTAGCCATATACTTGAGCATCATCTCCTCTATTTCTGACTTCTTTTCTATCTGAGGTGCAGATGGTGGATGATGTTGTGGTTGCTGTTGAAATCCTGGAGGGTAGGGTGGTTTCGAAGCATATTGTTGGTGAGATGGTGGTTGATATTGTGGTTGAGACTGAAATTATTGTTGTGGCTGATGTTGTTGATTGTTTTAATTATTGTTCCAACTAAAATTTGGATGATTGCGATTGTTGGGGTGGTAAGAATTCTGTTACTAATTCTGAGGCTTCTGGTAGTTGCTCACAAACTGCACTGACTCTGCAATGATAGCACACTGATCTGTTTGATGTAACCCAGCACATATCTCGTATACATAAGCATCTGGCTTCACTTTATTCTCCACTAATGAATCAAACTTCTTAACCATAGATGTAATTTAAGCTTATAGTTGTGTAATAGCATCCACCTCTAACAATCCCGCTACTTTAGGCTATGGCATCCTAGCTGTAGGATTCTGAAAATCATTAGCTGCCATTATTTCTATAAGATCATAAGCCTCTTCATAACTCTTAGCCCATAAGCCTCCTCTCGCAGTAGCATCCACTATCATCCTAGACTGCCAACTCAATCCATTGTAAAAAGTATTGATTACCATCTAATCCGATATTCCATGATGGGGACATTACCTTAGCATCTCCTTGTAGCGTTCCCAGGCTTTATATAAGCCTTCATATAATGATAGTGAAGGTTTTTTCCATCTCTTTGATCAACGTCTGAGCCACGATTAGATTGGTAGTACCCACGAATTTTGGAGGTCCTACGCTCTTAAAGTCCTTAAAGTTTGTGACTGGAACTGTTTGGGAATGGGTGGTATTTGTTCGTTCCTTCCCCTAAGAGCTTCTCCTAACAAATCTACTAGCCTTTGTATAGGGTCTACTTGTCGTCACTCATCATTGACCGACTCTTAAGGTACGGTTTGTCTACGTCTAGGTGGCATTTTTCTGCATCAGAAAATTTTCATTTTTATTATCTTGTTTTGTGATAACCCGAAAATTCATAAAATTTTGAATGATTAGAATAAAGGTTAAATAATAAAACCTAGATGAGAATTTGAGAATTTATTTAAAATTTTCAAGTAAAACCTATATGATTTGTTATTCAAATGAGAATAGAGAAAATATGGGTTACAAAATTCCAAAACCCTATAAATGAATTAATATGTAATTGAAGGAATATCAAGAATAAGGTATTACGATACCTGTAAATTCAATGTTAACTAAATAGTCTAAGAAATGTTATATAAGTACATATAGAAATTTTATTAAGGAGATAAGGTTTCACATGAAGAGATGTTATGTGGTTAAACGAAGATGAGTATATATATATATATATATATATATATATATATATATATATATATATATATATATATATATATATATATATACTTAGTAAGGTGCTATATATATTTTAGCAAGAGGAATGATGAATAAAGTTAATGATATAGGGATCAAGATAAAACTATGTTAGTAATTAACATAGTTTGACTGTTGGCCTTGACTGGCAAATAAGAATTTGAATAAGTATTAAGTCGTTAGTTAATACGATTAGTAATAAGAAAGGAGTAATTTAAAACTCAAAATTTGAGTTAGAGATAGAATTTTGAAGCACGGACTGCTCGGTTGCGTTCGGAACGTCAAGTTTAGTCAGAATGAACAGTAAACAAAAAATGTGTAAGGATTGACTTTTGGTCAAAGTCAACAGTTGACTTTTATAGAAAAATGTCAAAATTAGAGTTAGAAGTGAAATATGTTATGATTATGTGAATTATGTGTGTGATTAGATAAATATACATTATATAATGTGTATACATTTATTTTGTATGTAAAAGTGAATTAAGAATTAAGTTATCTAACCTAATATATATATTAGGTGTGATAATTAATTAATCTAAGAGGTTATGATAATGGAGAATATTAGTATATAAATTATATACTAATTTTAAGATATTTATTTTATACATCTCAATTAATTAATTTTATAACCTAATTATAGCAAGTCTAATTAGGTTAAGGAAATAAATGTGCACGAGTAAGGATTTATGTTATAATTAAGAAAATGAAAACCCTAATTAAATAATTAGGAAATGGTAATATTGAGAGTGTTGGAAATATAATATTTTGTTATGGCCCAAAGAAATTAATTAAAAGTCCAAAGAGATTAAATATGGTGGCCCGAGAGTTGGCCCAATCAATAAATTTAAAAATCCCATAATTTGATCCAAGTATGGGGGACATTTTTGGACAAGAAAAGGCAAAGGAGGGACATTTTTGGGCAAAGAAATTAAACCAAACTTGGTAGATAAAAGGGCCACATGGCCGGCCCAAACAAGAGGAGAGAAAGAGGAAGTGAATGTAATGATGGGTTACTTTAGTGGTTCACCCACTCGCACCTACTCCTCCTATGTGTCATCTTTTTATTTCACCAACATGTTTGTACAAGCTTGCAAGCAACATTACATTTTGAGTGGGAGAGAGAAGTGCTAGATATGTTGGTAGATTATGGTTAGATATACCAAATATATCTATAGATTTTTCCAACACTTCAATCATATTTCTCTTTCATCTTATTTCTTCTATTTTGCTAAGAAAACTAAAGAGGGAGAAAGAGAATAGAGGGGCCAATTTTGGCAGCCCTAGAGAGAGAGAAGAGGGGAGATTTTGATTTTCATACAACCAATATCCATCTCATATTTTACAAGGAGAAGAAGGAAAAGCTAAGGTATAACAAAATTTCTACTTATGTAGTCTAATTTTCTTTTTGGTTTGATTTGATTTTTGACAATATGAAGTTATGATCTTGAGGTTTAAAACCTTAGATCTATGTGTTTATGAGTGTTTCATGTTTAGATATACCCATATTAGGTGTTGTTTTAGTTGGAAATCAAAAGTAAAGAAAAATGATTTTCTAGTTTATAAACCCTAAAATTTCTATGTACTTTGGATTTCTACCATTTTTAATCTACACCTTCTTTTTGAGATCTGTCAAAGAGAGGTGCTAGATATGTAAGTTAACTACTAAACCCAAGTGGTAGCACTCAAAAATGTTGTGTACACAGTCCGTAGTTACTGATTTAGCAAAAATAGTTTTGTGTCTTTTAAGGAAAAACAGACTGCTTTGGACAATCAAGGGTAGGGGCTGTTTTGTCATTTTTTGGTCATTCAAAAATTCTGGAAAAATTTGGGAGGATACTATGATAAGTTTTTTAACATCTCCAAGTGGAATCACTGAAAAAAGAGTTGTGGATTTCTGTATGGACTATTTTTAACAAAGCACGAAAAACTGTAAAATGACTAAAAGCTACTGCCAAAGATTTTGCAAGGGCTGTTTCAGCCACTTAATTTGTGAAATAAATTCTGCCCATTTGGGATATGAAAATATACGGTATTAAGTACCTCCTGTCCAAAAATGAGCTCATTTTGACTTAAAATGACCAAGTTATGGCCATTTCATTTTTTGTGATTTTTCAACAAAAACGGCTATAACCGAAGTTCTATAACTCTGATGGCCACAAAATTTAAACTGGAGTGTCACGTTAACACGTATAAGATTGTGCCAAGAGATGAAAATTTCTGGAGTTGAGCATGATGGGGCTAAATTCCAGTTTGCTGGATAGAGTAATTTGTAAATCTAGTTTATTGGATTGGAAAATATGATGAATCCAGCTTGTTGGATTGAAAACAAGTTTACTGAATTGAAGGATTATGAATCCAACTTGCTCGATTGAAAATCTATTGAATCCAGATTTCTGGATCTGGAATCCAGTCTGCTGGATTGGCAATTTGGTTGCTAGATTTAGAATCCATGTTGCTGGATTAGTATTTGACTTATTAGATATTAAAGAATAACTTATGAAATGAAAAAGCGAGTGTTAAATCATAATGTATATGATATAGTGATTAAAGAATTATTAAATGATGTTAATAATGCTAATGTTGTAAGGTGTTATCTAATTATATGATTAAGTGTTAGATAATTGATTAATAAAGAAATAGTATTATGAGCTACCAGGTATGTTATGCTAATTGAAAGATCAATCTCATAATTGATAGGTCTTTCATGAGAGATTAAATTAGTTTGCTTAGCGGTAATCAGCGGTGCAGGCAAGTTTTCCCTAACTCAAACTTGAGTTGTATGTTCAAAGCATATTAGTGAATAATTGTTGTTGATTTTTCACGTCTATATTGATTATTGATTCGCACGTTGTGCATATTGTAAATGTTCATCATGTATGAAAGGCTGATCACCTTCATTACCATTTGGTTCAGTTAATCTGTTCATGTTCATTCTTGAACATTCATTTTTATTGACTTGGTCATTCAGCTAAGAAAATTTGTTCATGCTCTTTCACAATGTTTATGTTGTTGAAAGATAGCTAGCTTATTGTTCAATTCTTTCAATCATGATATATCCTCAAATAAATTTAAACTTGCTACGTAAATTTGTTGCTCACCCTTGCTATATCATGATAAAAAAATTAGATTAAGATGAAATCTCGAGTAAAGACAGAAGCAAAGACAAAGTGCAAGATTAAATTATGGTGCAATTATATCTATTAAATTTTCTGAGAAAAATAACATTAGAAACTTTTTTAGATATTGAAGGTATGTATTTAGTTAAGGTTGTAGACCTTGGGAATGATGTGTAAAAGTTTAACGTATAAACAATTAATGTTTATATCGTCCGCAATAGTTATAGAAATGATGTACCGGATCTTAGGTAAAAAGTACCCGTATTTTGGGATGTCACATGTTTTATTACTTAAACATTTCTCAATGAAAAAGGAATAAAATTTTATAACGCATATCTGAAATAAGATCATTTATATTAATATGTCAAATCATTACATCAATATTATTATCCCTAGCATACTTCTATAAATGACAACACATATTCCCTAATATCATAAAAGACGGGGATAACCACTAACATACTACCCCTCCAACATTTTTCAAAAGTTTGGGGTTTACAACTATCCCATATCTTACACAAAAGACTGAAATTACATTACTATATATTCATCACATAAATAAAATACCACTACTAATTTCTAACACCTAGACCTCAATCTAACATTCTGCGCTCCACGACACTCTGGTACTCCTTCTGAGTGACGTGCGCCACCAAATCTCGGCTTATGGTGTGACAGGTCTGTCCCTGCTCTGTCGGGTAGTGATTTACCCCATCAATCAATCTCTCCATGGTCGTGCGCAAAGCATAGCCCATCTTGTTCATCTTCCTCCTCTTGCACCTTACCTCATCTTCTAAGTCATTAGCCCGATCATTAGCTTCTTCCCACTTCTCCTCGAAGTTGATCCTATCCATCACTTCCATCTCTAGCTAAGTAAGGAGAGCTTCCTTCTCTGTCCTCTCGCTCAACTCTCTCTAATCAACCTCTTCCAGCTTCTCTGCCAACTCTACATTTCTAGCCACCGACCTGTGAAACAAAGTCTCCATCCGGATCCCTGCGTCCTTGCGGTGAGCAATCTCCACCTCCATCTCTTGCATCACTAACTTTCTCTGATGGTCCTCGTCCCTCAGTTTCTGGAACTCGAAATCCCTTCTTTAGCCTCCACCTCTAACTCCTCGACTCTGCATCCTAACTCTAAAATCAACTCCTCATACTCCTCTAGCTTCCGATCCTCGAATGTAATCTCGTCAACGTCCTCCATGGGATCATCCCCCATAGGCTCCTCCTCCATAGGATTCTCCTCTGGATCAAACTCTTCGGGAAATGGTTCCATCTCCTCCTCCTCCTCATAATCATCGATAGGGGCCACTGCCGATATGGGCTTTGCTATCAATGGTGCCTCATATACCACGTGTATATCACGCGGCTCCTCCTTTACTACTCGGGCAGGTTCTCTGTTGCCTCCTTTTTGGTTTAACAAAATGGACTCTAACTCATGCAAGTATACATGGGTCAACAAGTAGTACAGAGTAAGAAAAGTATCAATCCACAGAGAAAGGTGTTAAATCTAATTTATCATGCACAAACTTAGTCACTATTTCTATATACTCAATCTATCAATCAATAGATGAATTAATATCTAAATTAATTATCAACACACTAAATAAATATTATTAAAAAGATGTAATCAAATTGGAAAGATATGGGATTCTAATATCATCTAATGCTTCATCTAAAATGTATGCCTCATGTAATGTCTACTAATTACATACAGAAATCTAGTCGAGAGCACATAAGTGAAACACATCCATTTTTCAATGAACTATGCCCAATTTACACAAAATCCACAATTGATAGAAATCATGTTTGCATCACAATTACTACACTCACTATATGTCTATGTGAATTTACAACAAATATGATTTAAGCTCAAACTCTCTTAATGGCTACACATGGTGAAACAATAAATGCATATATGTGTCACGAATCACAAAACGTAACATAAATAAGCCTCATGAACATATGCCATTATGGTCTAATCTATACTTATATTTCATTTTTGAAATCCATACAAGCAATTAGTATGAATTATGATCAAGCATTCAAACATTTAGCACCATGATAGTGGGCAATCCAATATTAAATATGTAACATCACAATCAGTCATACAAGTTTAAACTACACATTAAAATCCATTAGAATTCCATAATGGAAATTAATTCATTTCTAAACCAAAAGCCATTATGGGATTGAAGCAAAACATAGAATTAAGAAATGCAATCAATTGATATAAGAGAAATGATAGAGCAAATCTGATAATCTCTGTTGCAAAGTCTATTTCCAGGCTTGTTCAAATCCACACGAAATCTCCAGAATTGATAACTATAATTATTATGCAATAAAATTAAGGAGAGGAGCTTAAAGTAGTAATCAAATGCTCTAACTCTCTCAAGAGTAGTCTAAACCTAAGAACAGTAATGAATATATCAAAAACTACGTTTGATAACTAACCATATCGTCTCAGGTGAGCAAAACACGATCAAATTCAATTTACAAAAAGTCAGCAGTTTTAAAATGAATAAGACTTGCGCGGCAGCGTGGCATTATAGTGCAATTCGGGCGCGGGCACGCTGTGAGGTTGTCTGTCGAGTTCATGGCGCGGGTGCACCATGATCCTTTGTTATTGAAGCACGGCCGCGCGATGGTGTAATTCTGGTTCTGTATTCCTATGGCGCGGGGGCACCATGTATAGCTTCATTGGCAGCGCGGCTACGCTGCTACTGCTTCTTGTCTGCTACTTGTTTGCTTTTCCTTTCCTCTCTCCTTCTTACTTGTTCACGTCTACCTTTCCATGTTCTTGCTAGCTCCATGCCATCCATGCCAATCCATGCCATTCCGTGCCAATCCATGCCATATATTGCTATAGGAGTTCCATCAATGCATACTACAAAATAAACACAAAAAGTAAATAAAACATAATAAAACTACTTGAGTTGAGCATAATTCTAATAAATTAGTAACCAATAAGTAGGTATAAAACCTACTTATCATTCTCCCAAGTCAGTCATCCTACAACCACCAATATAAGATAAACAAACAACAACTTCATCAGAATGTTAACTAAAACATAAGTTCATTGTATGGAATAAAACTATATTCCATAACACACCAAGTCTTTCTCTAGGAAAACTCAACATGAGTTTCATCCCTCTCTATCTTCTAAGTTCTCCTAAGTTATAATCTAAGGACTCTCGCTCCTATGGTTTATAACTACAGCTTTGATACCAACCTGTGACACCCCCAAATTCAGACCACTTATATCTCGAATTCGGTATATCACGTACTATAAATCTAATAACAAATCAAAATCTCATACAACAGAAATAATAGAATAAATTACATTATTATAGTATAATTATTCTCATCCCAAGGGTTCGTAACTTAAACATCTCTTACATACCTTAAACATAATTAAACATAGTTTAGATATAACTAATACATAATACAATATTTCTTAACATAATCATAATATTTCTAATTAAACAAATATAAAGCTTCTCTGTGGCCTTGGCCCTTATCAACGCCCGAGGATCTGCCTTGCTCTGCCTTAATTGAAATGTTTTTGGGGAAAGCAAGAGTGAGCAACAAGTTTGGTCAACAAGTAATATAGCAATAAGGGTGTTCATTATAGTTTTAAATTTCTTAAGGGTACAATAATAATGATAGTTCAAGGATAGCAAGAAGTATCAATGGTTATCAACAATAGTCGCTAAGGACAGAAAATATCAATAAGATTCAATACTTAATCATTTCGAGATTTCAAATTATTAATACTGAGCAGTCACTAAGGACTATGAACTTCTACTAGAATTAACAGTAATATACTGATAATCTAACAAAAATGAGTACTACAGGTGATCAGCTTAAAGTACCCTACGTTATGCATATCGTTTAATCGTACTCAAGTGCCTCATATACCATGTATATGCCACGCGGCTCCTCTTCCATCACTCTACTGGGTCCTCCCAAGTTAGTCATCCTACAACCACTAACATAAGGCAAAATAAACAATAACTCCATTAGGATGTCAAATAAAACATAAGTTCATTGTATAGAATGAAATTATATTCCATAAAACACTAAGTCTCTCTTTATGAAAACTCTACATGAGTTTCATCCCCCTCTTTCTTCTAAGTTCTTCTAAGTTATAATCTAAGGACTCTCGCTCCTAAGGTTTATAACTACAACTTTGATACCAACCTGTGACGCCCCCAAATTCGGACACTCATATCTCGAAATTGGTTCGTCACGTGCTAATTCTAATATCATATTAAAATCACCTACAACGAAAATAATAGAATAATTTACATTGATATAATATAAATATTCGCGTCCCAAGGTACCGTAACTGTTACTACAACAATCCAATGGTTAAACTTAAACATAACTTAAACATAAATTGATCATCCCTAATACAACATTATAATAATATAACAATAAAAATTCTTCTACCCCTAAAGGACTAAGCTATTACGTAGCCTTGCCCTTTCCTTTATCCTTGCCTGATGTACCGCCTTGCTCTGCCTTAACTGTAATGTTTTTAGGGAAGCAAGAATGAGCAATAAGTTTGCCCAGCAAGTAATATAGCAATAAGAATAAACAGTTATAACGTTTGAATCTCCAAGATATAACAGTAAATGATAATTGTAACGCCCCAAAATCTGATCTATCTTCACACCTGGGTTTCGTACGTTACGAGTACATCATTCATCCAACATACATCATTATATACTGAAATATAACAATATACCTTCTCAAATCCCAGGTTCTAAAAACCTTATAACCTCTTTCATTACAAATAATGATAAATACATTATTCATTTCGTCTTACAAGAGTGACTTTTATCTGCCACCAAGGATACATAACAGTGCATTATACTAGTCTATAGTTGAATTTCATCTTTCTACATTACAAGTCTTCACTTGATCTTCTCGTTCATTCACATTTTGAATGACACTTCATCTGGATACCGTCAGCTAGATCTTTATAGGATCCTTAAGTTCTTCTAACATCGTTCGCTGAAAAAGTTTTTCATTTAAAGCAAGTGTGAGCATTCAATTGCCCAGAAAGTCATAACCGTTGAACAAATAACTTCAAGACTTTAAACATTTCTTTAGAACTTCGATAACCGAACAAAGGTTATGAAGCAGCTTGAATAATAGGAATAATCTTGATTCCTATCATTTTAAAACAATATTTATGACGTCCCCAAATTCGGGTCCCAAGAACCTCAGACTTGGTACATTACTGTACTTCATCATCATACATATTTTATCATCTAATTGCGGATCAAATAAACATATATTGTTTATTTTACATAATTCTATAATATTTTCCCAAGTTTATTAACCTTAACTAAATACATACGTTCAAAATTACAAAGGTTTACAATAAAATAACTAAATAGTTATTATTATAACAATCTATTACTGTATTTTGCCTTTGTCCCTGTCCTTCTTCAAGCATTCGCCTTTATCTAAAATTTATTGTCATGATATAGCAAGGGTGAGCAACTACTTTGCCCAGCAAGTTTAAATTCAATAAAGATATATCATGATTTAAAGAATAATAAGCTTTCAAGTTTTCAATAATTTAATAATTGTGAAGAAACATGAATCAAGATGTCAATAATTGAATAACTGAACCAATAACGTTTAAAGTCAACAAGGACTAGAAATAACTTTATCTGAACCTTAGGGTAATGAAGGTGATTAGCCTTTCATACCTGATGAACATATACAATATGCACTAAGTGCAAATCAATAATCAGTTTGGATGTAAATAATCATCAATAATCATTCACTAACTTGCTTTTAAATATAACTCGAGTTTGAGTTAAGGAAACTTGCCTGCATAGTCGATTACCGCTACACAATTTAATTTATTCTCTTTATTGAAAAGACCTATCAGGTATAAGATTGATCTTTCAATTAGCATATCATACCTTATTTCATAATACTATTTAACACTTAATCACATAGTCAAATATTAGATAATCTTAACACCATATTCATTTACTTACTTATAATCTCATCACCTTATATTAACTTGTCTAACCTTCACTCACAAAGTTAAGTATTAGACGTTACACCTTAGTCTTAGTATTATCATTATACTTTGATAATCTTTTCATCACTTATAACTTATACTTATAAGTTTTTCCTTTATATGTTATCTTAATAAGCTAGATAACCTTTAAGTAAACTGAAATATCATTTCAGTAAACCGGATTACATTTCAGCATCCTTAAATTACTATTTTAGCAGACCACAAAATATTTCAGCAGACTGAAACCATTTCAACAATCCAAAATCCAATTCAGTACCCTGAATTCTCATTTTAGTCTATTACAAGCATAACATAGTTCATTGAATACCAAATTCAACAATTATATTGAAAAATAACATAAATCTCTTATTTTAATCTCCCGTCGAATATTATTAATTAGGTAATAATATTTTACGCTAAGGTTATTAACATTTTAATAACATTCCAGTCAAATACTACTAATAATATCGTAATCCAATATTATTAGTCATATAACAACAATTTAAGTCATTAATCACATTAATAAACAATTTAGTTCAATTATTTTCCTTTCCTTAATTAACTCATTAAATATTCTAAAATACCATAAACATCACAACACTTCACACCCGACCCAAAATTTCATCAAAAATCTGCATAAGCTATACTTAAGGGTCTAAAGTCATAAAATCGTATTTTTCATATTTTTGGACATCATATATTTAATTAAATTCATTTATCCATTTATCATCATTGAGGTGAAAAATACCAAATCAATCCAAAAAATATTTTTTTTCTGGGATTTGACAGAATATAGTTCCATATTGAACATATATTTTTTTTCGGAATTTTTAAAATAGATGTACTATATTTAAATAGTTCATAATAGCCAAATATTCTCTGATTTTTCATAAATCGAGATTAACTCCAAAAATTATGAAATTTTTACATTATGTTCCTGTTATACACATGTACTTCCAATAAAAAATTTGTAATTTTTGGACTTATACATAGAGAGTTATTCGGATGGCTTTATAACAATAGCCCTTCACCGTAAAATCCATAACTCTCAAACCGTATAGCCAAAAATTCTTAAATTTTTACACAACCTTCATAACTTCTGATATTAACACTCCAAATTTTTCTAGAATTTTTAAAGCATAAAAGGTGGACGAAAATGCCCCCGTTTCAGACTTCCTTGAAACAGTACCAAAAAAAATGAGACAGTTTTTACCAAAATCCACACCATGACTTTTAGAAATGTGATTTTTGAGTTCTACCACTTGGGTATACTAGTCAACACATATATCTAGCACATCTCTTCGACGGATCTTAAAAAGGAGTTATAGATTTAAAACGGTGGATTTTCAAAGTAAATAGAAATTAGGTTTCATAAACTAGAAAAAAAATAATTTTCTTTTCTTTTTGATTGAAACCAAATCAACACTCATTATGGGTAGATCCATGCTTGAATCCATGAAAAACACATAGATTATAAGGGTTTGAGCTTCAAAATCAAAAACCCCCCTTTCATCAAATTATAAAAATAAAGGAAATAAAGCTTAGGATTTATACATTTATTCTTCTCCTTCTCCTTCTTCTTCTTTTTCTTCTTCTTCTCTCATGGAGATTTTCTCTCCTTATTCCTTCTCTCATGGTTGCCGATCTCCTTCTCTCTCTCTCTCCCTCACGGTTCCTCTCTTTTTCTTTCTTTCTCTTTCTTCTCTTCCTTTTAACTTTCTTCTTTCTCTTCTTATCCTCTAATTGCCGATTTTTTTTCTACTTCACAAGTTCGTCACATGTGGCCACTTTATCTACCCAATCTTATTTTATTTTATTAATTTATTAAATGCCAATCACAAATGAGCTAAGCTTTGGGCTTTTAATTAATTCCATTGGACTAGCAATTTTACTTGTTTTACTTACTAACAAAAATTAAATTGGGCTTCCTCTACAAATTAAATTGGGCCAATATAATATTTGTCACATACATAATATATTGGGCTAGATTAAATAATTTAATCACCCATAGTCACTTTATCTACAAGTCTCATGCTTAATTAATTAATTGGTCTTGTTTAAATAATATAACTTCCTTAGTCCATTAAATTTAATTCTCTTAGACCCTGTTTAAATTCTTGGGTTATGACCTCATTATAGTCAATTACTTTTAATTCTATTCTACCCTAATCATTTAATTAGGGTTCCACTACACCTTTGTAAATAAATTCCTTACTCATGCCTTTTTAATTTCATAACCTAATTAGACTTGGTTATAAAATTAATTATTTAAGATACATAAAATAAATCTCTTAATGTTAGTATATATATTTATATACTAACATTTTTCCATATTATAACTTCTTAGGTTATTTAATTATTACGCCTAATATATATATTAGGTTACATAATTTAATTCTTAATTCACTTTTATATACAAAATAAATGTATTCACATTATATAATGTATATGTATTTAATCAAACACATAATTCACGTAATCATAACATATTTCACTTCTCACACTAATTTTGACCTTTTTTCTATAAAAGTCAACTGTTGACTTTGACCAAAAAGTCAACCCTTACACATTTTGTATTTACTGTCCATTCTAACTAAACTTGACGTTCCGGATGCAACTGAGCAGTTCGTGCTTCAAAATTCTATCTCTAACTCAAATTTTGAGTTTTAAATTACTCCCTTCTTATTGCTAATCGTATTAACTAACGACTTTATAATTATTCCATTAACATCAAATTTTACAGGTATCGTAATAATACCTTATTCTTGATATTCATTCAAATACATATCAATTCATTTATAGGGTTTTGGAATTTTGTAACCCATATTTCTTTATTCTCATTCAATTAAGAAACCATATAGGTTCTTCTTAAAAATTTTAAATAAATCCTCAAATTCTCATCTAGGTTTTATTCTTTAACCTTTATTCTAATCAGTCAAGATTTTATAAATTTTCGGGTTATCACAATATTCACTTTCACTTTGCAATACTTTCATTCTTTTACCTTTTTTCATACACATTCTATCTGGCTAGAACCATTAGCACAGACTTAACAATAACGGATCATGTATAAACAGAGCATTCTCTTATTAAACGGTTTAATCACAGAACAGATCATCTCATAGAAACGCCGAAGTGTTCACATTGTGGCACAAGGCCTCATACATTCTACCACCTTATGCAAATATCACACATTCGCACATAGATAGAACTTCTCAAGTTCAACATCTGAGAAGTTTAAGAAACTAGCATTCATTTAGAATATGAATGAAGTTAATAAACTTGCCTTACGCACAGCTATAACTTACGCTGAACTGCTCATTCCAATCCCTATATAACACATAAGGAGAAAACATAAACATCAATTAGTCATATACTTGACTTACGCATTGGTTTACTTAACTTTACTTCTTCGAGTTTGCGTTCTTGAAATATAAGTTTACGCGACCAACTTTCATTACCGACTTACGACTTCATGACATACGGAGATGTCTTACTCAAAACGTTCATCATCTTTGATGATTTACATTCTTATCTTCTTCTTATAATTCCAATATAACTCAACACACATCGCTTCTTTGTTAGTAGTCCATATGGTACTCTGAGTGGTTTCCCACAAATAACCAATAAACAAGTTCCTGTCTCATCTACACTGCCATCACAGTGAGTTAGATCGGTTGTCAGTTTTGTATATACCTTTACTCTCTGAAGAAATTGTTTAGCCCAACTCCCATACGTCAACCATCAAAGATTATGATTGTACCACAACCTAACTTATCATAACTTATCCGAACCATTAACTATAACGTTTGTTAAGTCAATTTCTTATTCCTTACGACTTTCTGGCAACGAAATGTCGTACCTCAGGATTCATTCTTTATCCGACTCACATTCAGCTTTCAATAATCTTATTACCGTTCATTACGGCTTCCTTGATAATTTATATCTTATTTAATAGTAATACTTTCGTTATCCATTACATGAACCCCATGTTCATTACTCGTTCTTAGTGTCAAAGCCATATTGATCATTGTATGCTAAGACCGATCGTTCATCTCAACAACGTTGCATTCACAGCGTCTATATGCTTTACACTTATCCCTCATTACCACAACATAACACTGAAATGTTATTCATTACATTATTGACTTAACGTCTAAGGAATCACAATCATAGCAATCCCTCACGTTCATTCATCGCGACTACGGTCCCCGGATATCGGTTCTGTAACCCACACCTACAATATTTGCCTTTTAATCTCATTTAATATTTCTGTTCAACCTTTACTACATGTTTAATTCACTTGATTAAGTGTTACATTAATTGGACATTATGTTCTTTATCGTCCCTTACGTTTCCCCCAAGAGCTGAGCAGTTAAAAGCTCATCTTTGGCTTTTTCCCCACACCGGTGCTGCGGCGCCACTCTCTTCTTTATCTCTCATGCTACGGCAGGAGTTAGCAGTGCACAACCTCCCCAGCCTGGTGCTGCGGTGCTGCCTCTCAAGGCATAGCTGGCGCTGCGATGCCGAGCCTAAACCCCAGAAAATTTCTCTAAGTGTCAAATCCAATTTGAGATGCTTACTTCCTGATCTGATAACTTCTGCGTTATAACTCGGAACAAGATAATTCCAAAGCCATTCTCTTCCTTATCTTACGTACTTCAATATCCCTCAGACAGAACTTTGTTCTGAATCAATTCACGTGCCATTTGATTGGCTTAATCTTCACCCTTCGTTCATTTTTATGCTTTTAATGTTCTTCGTTCGTTCGTCCATAATTCGATAATCTGAACTCGAAACTTGTTCGTTCTTGAGTCTATGACTCACATTTTCTACGTTTTCTTGCTTCCTTATGAAACCCTACACGTTCGGGTTCATTTACTAACTTTCGAATTCTCATTCGTCTTTTACAAAATTTTCGCCATAACTTCGTTATAGCTCAGTTTTAATCTGTTCTTCATGAACGTTTCTACCGTTCCTAACCAAGCAATAAGCATCTAACTTATACGCGATGGTTTTAAGCTTGTCCATCAACAACAATTATCCTATGATGGCTTTAAATTTGTCCATCAACAATGTTCTTCGCGTGTTCTTCGTGTTCTTCGTTTGTTCTTCACTTTTAATCGATATTTTGGATTACGATTTCACTTTATATTGGAATTTGATGTTATAGAATATCATTCCTTACTTATTTCACCTACTTATTCATATAATCCACTCGGATCGTTCTAATTCATTACGAATCTTATACATCCTTAAGAAATTTATAAAATAAACTTCTAATTCTTATTTCTTCATTTTCTTACGATTTCAACCATATGAAATCATCCCTAACATCATCTACTTTTTATCTTCACTAAGTTATGTTTTTAAACATAGAAACTTAGTTATGTTTTTAAACATAGAAACTTAAAGAAAATTTATAAGAGACTAGGTTTCGAATTACCGTTCTCCTTTAATTTTCTTTCGTCGGACAAAGTTTGTACACGAGCAAGCTTTTCCTCCTTCTCTTTCCTCCCATCCGAACTCTCTCTCCCTCTAAAGTGTTATAGGATTTTCAAAATCCAAAATAAATAAATTTAGCTTCCTATTTATAGATTTTTAAAGCTAGGGGCAAAATAGTCATTTTCTCCCCAAACCTCCTTACTATTCAAGTCTTAAGCACTAAGTTTACTTGGCCTCCACATTTACTTAGCCATTAATTCTACTTAGCCCTTAAGTTTACTTACTCATCACTTTACTTAGCCCTTAATCATAAGCACTTTACTTAGCTATTAAGTTTACTTAGTCATTACTTAATTTATCCTTTACTTAGCCATTAAGACTAATGTATTCTACGCATTTCATTCTCGTATTCTCTTCGTATATAGTTCGTACGATATTCATATTATATGTCGTAATAATCTTCGTACTATACTCGTATAATAACTAGTATTATACTCGTATTTCTTACGCATAATAACCCTAATTATTATACGAAATCATTAAATTCTCGGAACTCACTTTTCCTAACCCTTAGGTTTTAAGTCCGCAGACGAAAACTTCATTTTTACCATAACTGACATATTATTGAATATTCCATTGCGTCTTAGAATTCTATCATTACGTATTTCTCAGAAATTCAAAATAAATCTTCGACCAGAAACGGATGAATAGTGCCTATTTCGTCTTTTTTCCCAGATATATTTTATTTTCGTCTTGAAAATTCTTACTCATTAAATCTAGCTCATAGCCAGAATCCTCCCGACTTATAATCATCATAGGTTATAGAACGATTATTAAACGCATAACACAGAATAGTATTTATAAAAATTTATTTTATTAATAACTTCTTTAAACTTAAATTCTGGACGATTCGAATTTTCGGGTTGTCACAATAATTTAAGGATATCAAGAAGTATCAAGAGTTTTCAACAAGTGTCACTAAAGACTGAAGGATATCAATAAAATTTTAAAGTTTATTTATTTCAGGGTTCAATAAGAATGAATACTGAGCAGTCTCTAAGGACTAAGAACTTTTACTAGAATTAACAGTAATATACTGTAAATCAAATATAAACGAGTACAACAGGTGATCAGCTTAAAGTACCCAACGTTATGCATAACATTTAAACATGCTAGTATGTGCCAACGTCAGTTTCCCGACAATTATATAATTTCCCCTTCAATGAGGGTTGTCCATCTCAGCAGATTTTCGAGAGTCCGCACCAATTCAATTGATTTGGATAGCTTTCTAACACATGATAATGGTCTAGCCGAATTAAAGGCTTAGACAACTTTTATAATGCATTTAAGAATGATAAGTTCAATGCTTGCAACAACGTCAAGGTATACAAATGATTTTTGAATAGTAATAGATATTTGCTCGATATAAATATGGTTGATATGGCAACAATTAGGATTATACAATATATATACAGTGTAAGAATTTAAGGAACTTGCAATAATGTAGGAAGTTTAAGGTTAGAGACTTGCAATAAATGCGATTATTCATTGATAATTAGAGAATATGGAATAATCAACAATAATTATCCATTAGCATACTTTGAAAAAAATGATAACTCAAGTTGAGTTAAGGAAACTTGCCTTTTGCGTTGATTACCACTTATAGCACAAACCACCTCAATGAACTATATTATCCTATTTATGTATGTATTGGTATTCATTAGTCACGCATACTTTGACATATATAAAAACATGTACTTATCACATATATTTCTATCCATGTATTCTATACACATTATAACTCATAGATGTATAATCCACATTATTCTTACTTTTGATAACTTTAGAAACATTTTAGCAATTTTAGTCCCATATACTCATCTCCGGTTTGCATACGTGGAATATTACTTAAGTCACGTATTCTAGTTCAAGTTGGTTCGCACATATATGTTAAGGAACTTTTAAACTAGGTTCTGCCTTTTCTATTTACTTTCAACAATTATTACTTTTACCCATAACATTTCCATTTTACAGTTCAAGAAAGTTCATTGTGTCAAAGGTTAACCATAACATTCATTAACCACACAATAACGCTAAACAACCTTCCTTATGCATGCTTGCTTGTATTAGATTTATTTGCACGAAGCTAGTAAAACTCTCTACTTTGAAACTCATTTTAGTTTATGTGTGAGTAGTTTATAACTAAATAATAATATTTATCATATTAATCCACCCTTATCCAAAGTTACGACGCTATCTTCGAATCTGAAGACATCTCGCCATGTCCGAATCTGAAGACATCTCGCCATGTCCGAACCCAAAGACATCTCGCCATGTCCAAACCCAAAGACATTTTCGAAGTTAGCTCTTCAGAATAGCTTCGGTTTTTGGGGGTTATAACTACCTCACTTATCCCGACTCCTATCTAACTCCTCCTCAAACTCCATAGCTAGTTGTACTATGTGTCTAACTAGACGTGGGATCATGTCAAATACCTATCGAGGCATATAGTAACCTATTATTCATATATTCACAATATTTAACGAGTTTGGGTTTGCTAGCTATGAGGTAAGGACCCGAAAGGAAAAACAATACTAAATTAAATCATAATAGTTCCTGAGGCATGCCATGCAATTAACTTGGGTCTATTTTACTTTGGCAGAGTCTAAGTTCTTGGGTTTGTTGGGTTAATTCATGGGTACATAGATAGCCTACTTATCACTTTATTCAAGTATCTTAGTTAGTTTAATGCTTATAACGTTTGGCCTTGGATACAACTATCATGATGACCAATAACACTCTACCATATGCATACTACATTACTTAACCAAAAGAACTAAATGACTAAAGTTGATAGGTAATACTTAAGGTAACAAGGTCATACATTTATTTCTTCACAGTCGTTCCTCCTAGATTCTGCCTTCCCAAATCAGCAAGAGCTTCCTAGGTTTCCCTCTTTCCTCTCAACTCTCTCTCTGGCTCTCTCTCTTATACTAGAACTTAGTAACTGAAATGTGGCGAATTTCCACCAACACTCCAAGGCTCCTATTTATAGGAAAATTATTATCCAATAATTGGGGTATTAACCAAGGGTAAAAATGGAGTTGGTGCAAAGTTCTACCAACCTGCATTATTCCTACACTAGTCCTAGTGCTTGCACCATCATTTCCCCCATATGGACTTTGCTTGTGAGCTCACATAGCTTGAAAGATCAACATTTTGGCATGGGGAAGGGCCTGGTCGCTCATGGGGCTCGTTGCCCTATGTTACATTTTATTTATTCCACATTTTGTACCATAAGCTAGTATATTGGCTTCCGAATTGTATACATGTACATATACCCATAGAATTATATGACCCAAGTGTATTGGGCTAATCCAATAAAATGCCCATTGGGCTACTAGCACAATTCTAATCAATCTTGGATCAAATATACTTATTTAGTTTCTTCCCAAGTTAAATCAAGTTTAGGCTATGCACAAATACTTATACACATTGGGTTAAACATTAGTCCACCAATTCAATTTCTTGGGCTAAACTCCCAACTTATGCAAGTATGTTACATTATTAAGGTTGAGCTTAGATATATCCTAGATCCAACACTTCATTAAGTTATCCATCAATTAATCTCATTAAGAAATTAATTATATCATAAGAGGCTTAACACATAAGCTTAATTAATCATAACCAAGCTTATCAATATCATCAATATAATTCTTAATCGTTTCATACATGATTCAATTTGTATTAAATTATTAGACTCATGTCACATACACACACACACACACACACACACACACACACACACACACACACACACATATATATATATATATACACACACACACACACTCACAAATAATTGCAAATCTCTTTATTTTATTATTAAAATTACTTATAAAATTCTCGGGTATTACAAAAATTGTATTTAGGACTTAAAATATGTGTGTCATATTTTATACATCATTTAATAATTAATTTTGGTGAACAACAATAGGGTAATGAGGACCCGACTTTGAAAGCGTCAAAAATACACCAAATTAGAATGAGGAGGACATAAATCTTCTCGTGCTCCTTTGGGGACTTGAAATATGTGTTGCTGTATTTTATATGGCATTATAATAATTTAAGTATGAATATTTTCATATTATATATATTACAAAATTTGTATTGAAACTCACAGTATATATGTCATCGTATTTTACACGACAATTAATAGTTGTAATAGGAAAGTTCGCGTCAATAATGTTGTATTTCTAGAGACTCAGAATGAGTTGTGTGGACCTATTTTGGGGGCGTCACAAATACGTAGCTACGTGAAACTAAAAGTTTTGTCAAAATTCAACAAATAAAAAAAACTAAAGTCTAAAACTAAATTCCAGCAATTCCAAATGTCTTAAAAAAATGCTCAGCTTTTAACGATGTGACCTGTAAAAATTTATAAGAGGTGAGCGATGAAGCCCATCAAATGACAATTTTTACTATTTAGGTGGATCAAGTACAATAAATTTAATGTATCTTTTAATCTACAGCCTGACGACTAAGGTTATAGTAGCCCTGTAACACGGTCTAATGGTTCGATAATGTCAATGATACGCCCCCTACTAAGGTATCTTATCATGCACGCGCCCCGAAAAGCACCCCCCCCCCGAAGGGTATATAAAGGTATGCACCTTAGTAGGTCCTAATTTGTTCCAAAAATAGCGTAAACACTAACGAGTTCTATACATAGTCGGACTGATGTTTCTAAAAATAATTTCTCAATATTTTTTATACTCAAAATTATATTTCACGATTCAAAATCACATAATATCATTTTCTAAATAAAAATTCTATTTTAATACTTGACTCGAGTTTTTAACAAAATACAAGTGTAACATTTTCATTCAAATGGAAGCCTTAAAATAATGTATAACAATTTTTGAAACAATACATTTAGGCATCCGAATAATTACTAAAGCATACATAATTATAAACGAAAATTTTAAAATACTAAATAGCTCAGAAAGTCACTTACCTCGATATCGCTGAACACAAATTTAATAACCGAAAAATTCCTAAATATAAATTAGCACAAATGATAGAGGAGGTGAATACTTTCCTAATAAATTTAATGCGTTTTGTGAAGAAAATGACATAATTCATTAATGTACTGCTCCACGAACACCAGAACAAAATGGATTAGCCGAAAGACATAATAGAACTTATTTGGAAATGGTTAATGATATGTTATTGCATGCTGAATTAACTTTTAATTTTCAAGGTGAAGCTTTGCTTGCTTCTTGTCATATACTGAATAGGATTCCTATGAAAAGGAATCATATGTCTCCATATGTGTTATGGAAGGGACGAAAACCCAATATAGGATATCAAATGTGCTTTTGTAGGCAATGCATCGCATAGTAAAGCATATCGGCTCTTAAATTTAGAGTCAAATGTCATTATTGAATCTAGAGATGTTGAATTCTTTGAACATTTATTAACTAAAGGTAATAGGTTTCAAAACCCACCTAGTGATGAAGCACAAGGAAAACCATCTCAAGAGATTGTTGAGCATCCTAGTTCATAAATGATTGGTCAGCAATCAAATGAACAAAGGAAAAGTAAAAGGGTACGAAAATCAAAATCTTTGGGACCGAATAAGATCGACTCTCAACGTATTTCTTTTTACCTTGTAGAAAGTAATAGAGATGAAGTTATGAGAACGATCCTATAGTTCTTCAAGTGGAAGATGACCCAAAGACGTTTAAAGAGGCTATAACTTCTAGAGACGTAGTTTTTTGGAAGGATGCTATTAGAGATGAAATGGATTCTATAATGTCAAACCACACTTGGGAGCTTATTAATTTGTCTTCTGGTTCTAAATCTATTAGCTATAAGTGGGTCTGTCGTAGAAAGTATCATACCGATGGTACTTTACACACCTACAAGGCTAGGTTAGTGTCCAAAGGCTTTCGACAAAAATAAGGCATCGACTATTTTGACACATATGCAATAGTAGCAAGAATAACTTCAGTCTGAATAATGTTTGCAATAGCTTCAATTTATAACTTATATATTCATCAAATGGATGTAAAAACGGCATTTCTCAATGGATATCTCAATTAGGAGGTCTATATGGAACAACCAGAAGGGTTTGTCCTACCAGGAAATGGACATAAAGTTTGTAAATTATATAATCAAGTCTTTATATGGTTTAAAATAAACACCTAAACAATGTCATGAGAAATTTGATAAAACAGTTTTATCATATGTTTTTAAACATAATGTAGCTGATAAATGTGTTTATATCAGAACTTGTGATAATTATGTTGTGTTAATTTGCTTGTATGTTGATGACATGTTGATTGTAAGCAATCACATGGAAGGAATTACATAGACGAAGAGGTTTCTGTCTTCTACATTTAAGATAAAGGATCTTGGACAAGTGGATACAATCCTTGGTATCAAGGTAAAAAGAAATAGTGGGGGATATGTGTTGAGTCAATCTCATTACATTGAGAAAGTACTGGAAAAATTCAGTTACTTAAAATTTAAAGAAGTTAGTACTCCTTTTGATTCAAGTATTAAGTTAATCAAGAATTATGGAAGAACAATAGCTCAATTAGAGTACGCTAGTGCTATTGGTATTGTACAATGTAATGCACAATACCACATATAGCATTTGCGATTAGTAAATTCAGTAGATTTACCAATAACCCAAGTGTTGAGCATTAGAAGGCCATTGGGAGAGTTTTTCGATACCTTAAGAGGAATAAAGATTTAGGCCTACAATACTCAAAGTTTCTTGCAATACTAGAAGGATATACTGATGCTAGTTGGATATCGAGTTTGGGAGAAAGTAAATCCACTACAGGTTGGGTTTTTACCTTAGGAGGAGATGCAATTTCTTGGAAATCCAAGAAACAAACTTGTATAACACACTCAACTATAGAGTCAAAATTTGTTACTTTAGTAGAAACTAGAAAAGAAGCTGAGTGGCTGAGGGATTTTCTTATAGAAATTCTGTTGACTTCTAAGAATATAAGTTCAGTCTCAATTATTTGTGATAGTCAAGGCACTTTGGCTCAAGCATATAGTGAGATATACAATGGAAAGTCAAGACATATTAGTCTTCGACATGATTATTTGAGGAAATTAATCAAGGATGGGATTATTTTGCTCACATATGTAAGATCTAGTGGGAATTTGGCTAATCCATTCACCAAACCTCTGTCGAGAGATATGGTGATAAAAACCTCAAATTTAATGGGGGGTAAAACTCCTAAATTAATTTACCAATAATGGCAACCTTACCTAACACTATGAAATGGGTAGTTTTGGGTTCAAAGGGTAACAACAAGTTATTGAAAAGTGAATGCTCAGTACTTAAACTATTATGGCCATTTGAGATAAAAGTACTGGTTGCAATAGTTGGAGGGTTGAGATTTAATCTCTTAAAGAAGTTCAGTTAGTGGTGTTAAGAATAATCATGTGCATGATATTCCTATTTATACATGATTTGATTATGATATAAATGAATGAATATGCAAGTATGCTTGCATTAAAAAAAAGCTATAAAGTCCTTTGATATATAATAGGAACATATGTACTAGGACTTAGAATGAATTGATCAAATAAGTTAGGTTAATCCTACATAAACAAAACAACTTTATAAAGTCCTTAAAAAGAAATGATGTATAAGGACTATAAATATAGAAAGATCAAGCTTGTTAGGTTGATCTTATAATGTAATAGATAGGCTTGTCTGATCGTCGAGAACTACACCAGAAATCATAGTCTGCCCGGAGAGTCAAGGAAAACTCGAGAACTATCAAGGAGGAATCGTAGTCTGCAAGATAGTAGATCTCAGAGTTCCTAGACTGCCAGGAGAGATGAGGAAGGATCGTAGTGTGTCGAGTAGAACTTCCTTAGAGCCGTTGTCTGCTGAGGAAGTCATGTTCAGAATCTTAGAGATAGTCTGTCTAAGAGCAGAACGAGCATCTGCCAAAGCCAAGTCAAGAATCGTAGAGCATACTTGGAGTCGTAGAGTCTACTGATCATATCAGAGGAACAGATCGTAGTCGAGCCAGATCAGATGAAGACAACAAGCATAAAGATAGAAATCGTAAAGTGTCAAGATCTAATCTCAAAGTTGTAGTGTCTGCAGAACTAAAGCTAAATCGTAGAGTGCATAACTAAGGCTTCAACAGAGGTGCTCACAACGCCAAGGCAGAATTGTAGAGTAAACAAGATTCTCAACAAATGAGCACTCCCAGAATATCCAAAGTACAAAGTCTTTGGTCTGAGCTGCAAAGATACATTCCACCTGAAGGAAACCAGAGAGCACTCAACGAATGGCATGCAAGCTAACAGAAGATCCAAGAACCAACCCAATCAACATCCAGATTGAGTTATGAAGCCATTCAAGATGAAGTCTTTCATAAGTTGATCAGAAGGACTTCACCAAAAGTAAATGACTAAGGAGAGTCAGCAAGAGCAGTAGCTATCAAGAGAACAAAAGACAACGATCTTGGGGTTAACCAGGATCGTAGTGTTTGCCGAACAAAGCAAGAACTGATGTAGTTTACATAGAGATATTGGCCAGCTTCTGAAGAATAAGGCTAAAGTGATTAAGCATGGGTCAGTCCATTGATGATAAGTGAACGGGAGATCACAAGGAAAAAGCGAGTTGGGCATGCCACAAATCTGATATGTCTTGATATTCAGAAGAGGCTAGAACAAGAAGTTAATCTATCAGTTCCTGAGACCAGTTGAGGCAAACAGAAGTGTTGAAGTACTGTACAAGAGAAGGAAGAGGTGTTCTACATTTGAAGATCCAGTTAACACTCTTTAGAATCTTAGTGTTGTCTCAATCAGTCAAAGAGCAACATTCGACAAGACACACTACGCTCAGGTCCAAGAACTTATGCATCAAAATCATAGAGTTCGATTATCTGAAGATTGAAGCATTGGCAACGGTTCAATATAAAGACTGTTACTCGAACATTGTTAATTAAGGGCATCGATGCAAAAGGACAACTCCTGATGCTCTAATCGAGGATTCAAAAAGGAGAAATAAAGTTGATTATCTGCCCATGACATCAAAGTGACATCTCTGACGGGGTAGGTGAAACAGTAGACTGCAGTATCAGAAAGATGTAAAAGGGGATGTCATGTCACATCTGCAGTCTACATTAAATAACTTGAGATCTGCGAAGTAATTCAAGTAGCTTTCAATAGCTATATCCCAACGAGAAGATTGGTAAGGAGTATATATCAGCCAGAGCTTCAAAGATTAAGAGTTGCTGATGATGCGAATGTTACAGAATCGTTGAGCTGTTGGAATGCTATATTGTTAACTCTACGAGTTCTACCAGAGCTGAACAGAACAAGTCTCAATAACAGTGAGACTACGAAGGTGGAAGTGAAGCAGATTTGAAGAAGGACTTGAACAGACTAAAGCTTCACTCAACAAGGACGAGAATGCCACTGAAGATGGCAGCTAAGCTGAGAGCCGAGAAGGCCAAGAAGATAGCATTCAAAAGAGTGACAGAACACAAAGAAGATCCAGAGAGCCGCTCTATGAATCACCATGAACCAAAAGCTGAAATAGAACAGATGCAGAACCATGTCTACAAACCATTCAAGAATGGATCAGGGAATCCTAAGTGTCAAACGAAGTCTACCAAAAGCTCAAACACTTAGCAAACCCAAATGGTGATGGTGCACAGCTGACATCGAATGAGATGAGCTGAAAAGAATGAAGATCAACTGCACCAGAGAAGATGTGGTCCAAACTCTATGCAGAATGCAAAGAGGACCACGCTATGCTGCTAAGTACAGAAGGTGTTCAAGATTAAAGACATCTTAGCAGCTCAGCACCAACAACAACTACAACAACAACAAGTAGCCAAGGCCTGAGGGTTCCTTGTCCGGAGGGACTAAATAAAGTTCCAAGCCTGCTGGACTTTAAGAGTTCCTAGGGAACTAGAGGAGTTCCAATCCTGGTGGGCTTGAAAAGTTCTAAGTGAACTGTGACACCCCCAAATCTAGGTACCTCATTCCCACAAGATTTGGTGTTCACTTTCCATACATTCATACTATCTACCCAAATATGACAACATTTAAACCATAAATCCTCCCATTAAAGGGTTACATCATTAATCAAAAGTCTTCCCAGGTTGTCTAACCTTAAACATCAATCAAATACGGAAATAAAATAATTACATCACATCATTAACTAAAAAGTCTATCATCATGACAATAAATGAAATTACAAGTCTTCATCACTTATACATTTTTCCCTTTTCTTTGCTAGTTGTAGGTTCGTCGACCTTATCAACTTTAGCTGCAATGAGTGTATATTTTTGCAAGAGTGAGCAAAACAAATGCTCACTAGATATAACAATGAAAAATAATGGAATAATAACTGCCAATAAATAGGCTCATCAAAACTGAATAGTACTCTATCAAGGATAACCAAAAACTAGAATAAAAAATACGAAATATATCTGAGGGTCATAAGACCATGAACTATGTCCACAGTTACAAGTAATCTTTCAACTTTAACCTAAATAGTTATACTGTAGGGACTCCACGTACTTAGGGGGATCAGCCCTTCGTACCATGTATTATGCACAAATATCTAAACGCATTGCATATCCCCTATAATAGGGTTGTTCTTCTCAGTTTTAGAGTACAAGTCCGCACCAAAGAAAGTTTGGTTTGGAGAAGCTTCAAGGGTAATTTAGAATTTAACGATCATCAACTAGAGGACTAGTTGAATTAATAAGGTTTGATAACACAACAGTTTATCCATAATATCATAATATGGAACAATGAATAATCATAAGCGAACTAACTATTTATTAAACTCATGCTTAGAAACAACTACAAAGCATAAGTATTGAATAACAATAAACCTTGCTTGAATAATATTAAGCTAAGGCTGTGATCATATTAAACAAGATATAGAATTATTGAATATGCATTCAGTAATAGCAAGCTGAAAGTAAAACTTGCTCAATATGAAAATAACTTGTGCCAAGTAATTGAAATAAGATAATTCAACATTACGAATTGGAATTCAAGAAATTGCATTCAAGATACAAGAATGACATTAAAGAAACTTGTCTAACAATAAACAAGTTAGAATAAATCAATAACTATTGGAATTCAAAACTTGTTGGAATAAAGTTAAAGTTATAGCTTGCTTAAATAATGATTATGAATACAAGAACTTGCTTAATTAAAGTTTAGAGTAAGAAACTTGCTCAATATAAAAAGATAAGATTTAGAAACTTGCCTCGTGCGTAAGCTATAATATTAAAACTCACGTTCACCTAAACATAGTATTAGAACCACAATATCTATTAGATATACTAACACTCACTTATTAAATTAACACTCACCTCTAGCTAAACTTGTTATTTTAGAACAAGTTTTACGTTACCATGCACATTTCAGAATCACAAGTGTAATTTCATAACACTTATTCATTATTCACGAAGTTTCTTAAGTCATAAAATATCATTTTACAACATACTAATTTTACATTTTTAGAGTTACTAACCACATGATACTATTCTATTTCAACCTTTTCATTACATGTTTCTCACATTAACACATCACTAAACTAGGTTACATTAAGGTTTCGAAGTCTGCAAAAATAATAGACTTCACTGGGTCTGGCAGACTACTGGCGCGGTCGCGCCAGTATTGCCTTAGATTCCTGCGCGCCCGCGGGGCAGAGCGCCCGAGCCAAGAGGCCACACGCCCGTGCTATGCACCAGTTCTAGTTTTGCAGAACATGATTTTGACACTGTTCTTAACCCAACTAACATGAATTTCACCCACAAAACAGTAAAATAACCATATATAATTGTTAGGAATAAGCATGTGAATGATATTCCTATTTATACATGATTTGATTATGATATAAATGAATGAATATGCAAGTATGCTTACATTAAGAAAAGCTGTAAAGTCCTTTGATAGATAATAGGAACATATGTACAAGGAACTAGAATGAATTGATCAATTATGTTAGGTTGATCCTACATAAGCAAAACAGATTTGTAAAGTCCTTAAAAAGAAATTATGTACAAGGACTACAAATATAGAAAGATCAAGCTTGTTAGGTTGATCTTATAATGTAATAGATAGGCTTGTCTGATCGTCGAGTACTGCACCAGAAATCGTAGTTTGCCAGGAGCGTCAAGGAAAACTCGAGAACTATCAAGGCATAATCGTTGTCTGCAAGATAGTAGATCTCGGAGTTCGTAGACTGCCAGGAGAGATGAGGAAGGATCGTAGTGTGTTGAGTAGAACTTCCTCAGAGCCGTAGTTTGCTGAGGAAGTCATATTCAGAATCATAAAGACAGCCTGTCTAAGAGCCAAACGAGCATCTGCCAAAGCCAAGTCAAGAATCGTAAACCGCACTTGGAGTCGTAAAGTCTACTGATCATATCAGAGGCAGAGATTGTAGTCGAGCCAGATCAAATGAAGACAACAAGCATAAAGATAAAAATCGTAGAGTGTCAAGATCTGATCTTAGAGTCGTAGTGTCTGCAGAACCAAAGTTAAATCATAGAGTGCATAACTAAGGCTTCAACAGAGGTGGTCGCAATGCCAAGGCAGAATCATAGAGTAAACACGATTCTCAATAAATGAGCACTCGCAGAATATCCAAAGTATAAAGCCTCTGGTCTGAGCTACAAAGATACATTCCACCTGAAGAAAACCAGAGAGCACTCAACGAATGGCATGCAAGCTAACAGAAGATCCAAGCACCAACCCAATCAACATCCAGATTGAGTTGTGAAGCCATTCAAGATGAAGTCTTCCACAAGTTGATCAGAAGAAGACTTCAATAAAAGTAACTAACTAAGGAAAGTCAGCAAGAGTAGTAGTTGTCAAGAGAAAAGAAAATAATGATCTTCGGGTTAACCAGGATCGTAGTGTTGTCTCAATTAGTCAAAGAGCAACATTCTATAAGACACACTACAATCATGTCCAAGAACTTATGCATCAGAATCGTAGAGTTCGGTCATCTGAAGATTGAAGCATTGGCAACGGTTCAATCTGAAGACTGTTATTCAAACATTGCTAATTAAGGGCATCGATACGAAAGGATAACTCCTGATGCTCTAATCGAGGATTCAGAAAAGAGAAATAAAGTTGACTACCTGCCTGTGACATCAAAGTGACATCTCTGACGGGGTAGGTGAAACAGTAGATTGCAGTGTCTGAAAGATGAAAAAGGGGATGTCATGTCACATTTGCAGTCTACATTAAATAACTCGAGATCTGTGAAGTAATTCAAATAGTTTTCAAGGGCTATATCCCAACGAGAAGATTGGGAAGGAGTATATATCAGTCATAGCTTCAAAGATAAAGTGTTGTTGATGTTACAAATGTTACAGAATCGTTGAGTTGTTGGAATGCTATATTACTGACTCACGAGTTGCACCCGAGCTGAACAAAATAAGTCTTAATGATAGTGAGACTACGAAGGTGGAAGTGAAGCAGATTTGAAGAAGGACTTGAACAAACTAAAGCTTCACTCAATAAGGATGAGAATGGCACTGAATATGGCAGCTAAGCTGAGAGCCGAGAAGGCCAAAAAGATAGCATTCAGAAGAGTGGCAGAGCACAAAGAAGATCTAGAGAGCCACTCTACAAATCACCATGAACCAAAAGCTGAAATAGAATAGATGTAGAACCATGTCTGCAAACCATTCAAGAATGGTTCAGGGAATCCTAAGTGCCAGACGAAGTCTACCAAAAGCTCAAACACTTAGCAAACCAAAATGGTGTTGTACACAGTTGGCATCGGATGAGATGAGTTGAATAGAATGAAGATCAGCTGCACCAGAGAAGATGTTGTCCAGACTCTACGCAGATTGCAAAGAGGGCCACGCCAAGCTGTTAAGTACAGAAGATGTTCAAGCTTAAAGACATCTTAGCAACTCAGCACTAACAACAACTACAACAACAACAATTATCCAGAGCCCGAGGGGTCCTTGTCTGAAGGGACTAAATAAAGTTCCAAGCCTGCTGGTCTTGAAGAGTTCTTAGGGAGCTAGAGGAGTTCCAAGCCTGCTTGGCTTGAAGAGTTCTAAGTGAACTGAAGTTCCAAGGCTACTGGCCTTGAAGGAATCTTAGTGATTCAGGGTGCTGCCCTTCCTTAGTAGAAATCATGTTAGTTAAAGCAAAAGAGTGGATTAGGAGCTTGAGTCTCTGAACCGCTTAAAATCTCTCGTGTCTTTTACATTCAGTCATTTACTTTCTATCATTTACATTATGTACCTAACTACTATAAATGTTATGTATGTATTAAATTCGTACAACATAACTAACTCTACGAACAATGTATGTATGTTCATGAATATATCAATGAAGGGGATCTTTTACTTATTCTGTTGTGCTTGAAAAGATTCTTATGTTTGTCATATGCTAATTCATTAGTAATACAAAATAAACGAGAAAAGTATTTGAAATTAAAAAGGATCTATTCAACCCCCCCTCTAGATCTATTGTGTGCCTACTGGGAACTAACAAGTGTCTCAAATATGGTAAAGACACTAAAAGAACCTCACCTATATGAACTTAGAAGTGGTGCCACTTTGATTAAGATTTAGAGTTTATCTCATAAAAGTTTATCATGAATATTGAATCAACTCATGGCCTTACGAGTGTTGAGCGTGTGATTGTGTGGAATATGAGAATTCTTTGTGTTTATATGTGTGATGTCATCGATATTGTCACAAGGAATAACAAGTTCAAAGTATTCATGCTACTTGGGATTTCGACTTTGTTTTGTAGCATTTACACTAAGGTAATATTCAAATCGAAAGATATATTACTGTATTTATAAACATAGTTTGATTTTTTGGAGAAATATTCATATTTGAATAAGTGGGGGATTGTTATAAATTATTCAAATAAGAAAATAATATTTCTTATTTAAAAAAGATAGTTATTAAAAGGTAGTTATTAAAAGGAAGTTATTGGTAATTATTAGTAGCTATATACCAAACATTGTATTCATTCCTATATATCTCTTTTAAGATTTTTATATATATATATATATATATATATATATATGAATTTTCAAATTTATTTCTGCTCTTGTTTCATTTTATATATTATTATTATTATTATTATTATTATTATTATTATTATTATTATTATTATTATTATTATTATTATTATTATTATTATTATTATTATTATTATTATTATTATTATTATTTTATCTCCTTATTTCAACATTTTTCCAAAAGTATCGATCAAAACAAAGCATGCCTCCCAAGAAATACTCCAACATCACTGCTCCGCTGAGGTGCACCAATCGAGCCACCGCCCCCAAATCCGTAATTCCCTATATTCTCAATCTTAATTCTGCCTTCGTTAAATCTTCCACAACCGTTAACAATTCTCCGAAAATTAGCACAACCACCAAAGAATCACCGTCCCCTTCTACAACCTCCCATAAACATAAAACCGCACCAAAATCTTCTCATGCAACAGCCCCTACAATCTCATCTGAAACGTCGCCTAAGTCAGTTGCTCCTAAAACTAATCCTAAAGATGCTAGTGAAGAGCCTCACACCTTGCCCGTTCAATCCGAAGCAACCCCTTCTAACATGGATTCAGAAATTACATCCCAAATTGGTGTAAAGCAAACCCTAGTTGAGAAGGCCTCTCCGCCTACTGAAAAATTAGTGATTGAAGGTGGAAAAGTTTATCTGGAAAAGCATGTAGAAAAGACTACAATTAGTCCTAAAGAAGAGCCTCAATTAGTGGATGCATCTGACAGAAAATCCCTAAATATGGAATCGAAAATTATAGATCGAGTAAAACAAACCCTAGTTAGGAAGTCCTCTGCACAACCTGAAAATGTCGTGATTGAAGCTGAAAAAATTGGTGGAGCAAAGATAAAAACTACAGTGAAGAAGATAATTCGAATTGTGAAGAAAGTGGTGAACAAGAAAGTACCCAAAAAGATTAAGAAAGAACATCATGATTTTTAACTCATTAATTGATTAATTGGGGGCATAATTGTCTGAGACTTTCATTAACCCAGTCCGCTAGAATTTCTAGCTGACGAAGATTTCATTTATTTAATCTGGACCCTTGATAATACTAATGGAAGGTGAAGATGCTATATGCCCATTTTTGATCCATAGCAAATACTTCATCCGTTCTATATTAAATGTCCTAATTTTTTTTAAGGATGTTCCAAAATAAATTTCCTATTTTTATATTAGTAACTATATTTATCATATTCTTCCTTTTATATCCTCATAATCTATTTAATATTCTTATTGGGAATGTGAGAGTTATAAAAAAAATGTATCTAGAGAATAAATGACATGGATAAGAGTATTTATTAGGGTTATAGAAAAGTAAAAAAATAATTATTGGGTTCATAAAAAAGTGAAAAAGTAATTATTGGGGTCATAGAAAAGTAAAAAAATACTTCAATTAATACGTAATCAAAAAGGGTAATTTAGGTAAAAGAATACTTTATTAGTTAGCGTGTCGAAACTAATTAGGACGTTTATTTTGGAACAGAAGGAGTAGATACTATACATCATTGCCATATATATATATATATATATATATATATATATATATATATATATATATATATATATAATACTCTCATCCATGACAACTGGTTGCCACAGACACTATTCCAACAACCATGATTTTAATCGTTGATCGTCATAATAAAAAGTCGAGATTAGAAACAATTTAATCTTTTTCACTACAGCTTGTAGCGACATAAATATTCTTCCTTGTGGCAGCAAAAATTACCAAAAAGTCTTTTAATCCAACTTACCTACCGCTACAAGCTGTAGCAGTTGTGCAATTCATATGCAATCACTTTTGTCTTGTCCCATAACACTAGTCACTTGTATAAGATTCTATTTGATTATAAAATTATAAAATAAAAATATTTAATTCTATTTTCATCATTCCATTTTTTTTAGAACTAGAAAAGGGGGAAATTTTAAAAATAGAAGACTATATTTGATATTTATTTTATATCAAATAAACTATTTTTATTTTATAATTTTATTTGATAGAAGATTTTATTTGATTATTTATTTTATAATTAAATAAAAATATTTGATTATAAAATAAATAATCAAATAGAATCTTACACAAGTAATTAGTGTTATGGGACAAGACAAAAGTGATTGCATATGAATTGCACTGTCGCTACAACTTGTAACTGCGGGTAAGATGGAGTGGAGGACTTTTGATAATTTTCGCTGCCGCAAGAAAGAATATTACTATATCTACATCTTAGCTGTAGTTGCAGAGATTAAATTGTTTTTAACTTCAACCTTTTATTATGACGATCAACGATTAATATTAGAATAATGTTATAGACACAAACTATTCAACAAATATTTTACAAAATATTGATGTGGTATACTCCACCTCAACTTTTTATGTGTGGCCAAAGACTACATTAAAGTAATTTATTGATCAATATGCTAAGGTGGCGTATGTGTAACGACCCCAAAATTCATACAATTCAATTATTGACTTTGGTCGTTAATAACACGTCTAACTTTTGATTTTACATCATAATTCGATGTTAAGCTTAATAAAATGCGGACTGATTTAAACTTTTCTATCTTCTTACTTTAATTTCCTGAATCAAAACCTTTATCATCTATATATCTTTGAATCAATCTTATTTTATGATTCGCTTAATCAAAGTTATTATATAAAATCTTACATTTCAATCTGATAGCCTCTGCATATCAGATAACTTAAACTTTACATAATTATTGTGATTTATCAAGTACATTTCTCAAAACTTTTGTCTTTACCTACCTTTAAACCATACTTGCCTTATTACTCACCTTATCAAAGTTAATACATAAAACTTACACTTAGATTCAATACCCTTTCATACAATCAAATAAAACTTAAACTTTATAACTCAACATATATTAAACATTATACATTATTCAGAATCTTGAACATGGTTCAAATAATAATAATTCAATCAAAGTGTATAAATCTTCAAGTATCACATCTGATTCATGTCTTTCAAGTAACACATAACTTTACCTTGAATCTTCAACCTGCAAAAGTGGTTATTTGCAAGGTTGAGCTCAACAGCCCAGCAAAATCTAACAGTTTTCATGCATCACGTAGCACATAATAACATGCTCAACATATAACTCATAAACATTGGACTAACATAACATACATGCTACAGTTCATATAACAAGAATAAAGATTGAGTTCCTTACTCAATAAGCATGCTTTACTCAATCAACGTAGTCATAAATTGACTTTAACATTTTGTACTTTCAACATATATATAACACATCATGCTCTTTGCAATAAAGATTTAAAACAGTTAATCATCAAGTTTACGTAGCAAATAGGAACTGAAAGACTTGCCTTGATCATTGTTTACTAATAACAGTTTAACAGCTTACAACTATCTGCACTTCACGTGCCCTATACAATTATATAATCATTCACATTAACTATTAGTCACATAGCAACGCATAGTAATTGTAATGTAAACTTTACTCTATATCTGATAACCCTTCTTATTAATCAATACACAATGTTCAATTTGATTATGTTAACTTTCGACTTATATCTCACTATACTTCTTCTTAGTCATACTAGAAGTTCATTCAAATATTTAAGTCTTGCTAGGACTACTTATTGGTTTTATATTAACCCCATATCATATCTTATAATATTCATTTCATTTGACTTAAAACACTTTTTACATTCATTAACACTTGTCACGGCGTTTCGACGTTCATTCGTCACACGCCCAATTTGTCTCTCTTATGTGTGCTTAGTATGATTATACAACTTATCTAATATATTATTTATTAATGTTAAGCTTCATTATGCTTCATAATATTCATGTCTTATAACTTAGAACAACATCTTTTATCGTCAGAAGAACTACACTTGCATACGTGCATGCTCGACGCCATCTGATTGTCCCTGAAAACACAATTATCCTAAAGATGACAATTGTGACCCCTGCTAACTACCTCAAATTGAAACTCTTAAAGAATGAAAGTTGTAGGCCTATTCGTCCTCATTCTGGATCATCTTGAATCGCCTTAATCGAAGTTCGTATGAAAAAGTTATCCCTATTTTACTAAAATAGGTCAAAATAGTCACACCTGACACACTATGAGCACGGCCGCGCCCATTTCCTTCACAAATCCAGTGCGCCTGCACCATCTAGCAGTGCCCATCTGCGTACCCGCACTTCTGGGCAGCGCGACCGCGCTCGGCTTCACCCAGATTACAGTGTTTGCGATGTTTTTACTTCAAATCTTCATAACTTCTTCATTTTAAGTCAGAATTAGTTGGTTTTCAATTCTATGAACTCGTGAAACACTGAACTACTCATCTACAGAATAATTTTAACATTTCAAAAACTTTAATAAATTAATTTAAGGGTTCCAATTCACTGATCATGCTATACTTTAATGTTTTAAACATGTTTAGCGAATTCATTCACTACGAATTCGTTTCTTAACTAAATTGATTCATTCAATTTGAGTTCTTTTCGTTTTTCAACGTATTAACATATTCTAGACTCAATTTACGGTTTAGTTTACAAACTAATTACCAATTTTTGTACTTTCACAAGCTATATACATAACCATATACATTGTAAACGATTTTCTTTCTTTTTGAACATAATTAGCACACTAATTCCTTGTCTGGATGCTAATTCTAACATCACAAATACTTACAAACTCAATAATTCAGTTTGTATAACTATAATTCATCAAACATAAAATTTACAGAAAATTTTAAAAGTGAAGAACATGAACTCTTTTTATAAACATACAACTTAAGGTTGAGAGGTTATACCTTCAATTTCTTGGAGATAATCCCTGATAAAACAAAGTGAATTGCCTTGGAATCACATAAATTCTCTTTCAAGTTTTCTCAAACTCTCTCAAACTTCTCTATAAACTCTCTATTCTCTCTTCTTCTTAGGCTTAGGCCAAATCCTTTTCACGTAAAACTAAAACAGACGTTAACATAAAAAAAATAAAACTGACATATAATAATAAGGCTACTAAATACTTATCAGTTATTTTTATTTTAAATTTAAAAGCCATAAGGCCTTGTTTGACAAAACACTTTTAAAAAAATAAAGAATTAATATTCCTAAAGCCTAGTTTGGTAAATCTATTTAAAACTCTTTTAATTTACTTTAATAAATCATTTATACTATAGTTTATTATCCCACACAATTTACTTGGATTTCTATGTTCAATCTTAATTAAATAAACAAAATTGATCCAAAAAATTATAACTTTTATTATAATTTTACTTAATAAATTAACATATCACTTTAAATTACAAAATTAAATTAAAATAATATTCTAGGAAACTATATAATCCTTAACAACTCTCTAATTTAGTTATTAAGTTAAATTAGAGTATTATCTCATAAATTTAATTCATCACTCTTTCATCTTAATTAAGTTAATTTATATAACTCATGAATTATTTACTTACTAATAAATAATCTAACAAATATCTACTAAACAACAAACACATCAATTAAAAATATTTATTTAATTCAATAAATATTTGAAATTATAAATAAAATTATGGATTATTATTGTATGCCACATCATCAATTTGTAAAATATTTGTAGAATAGTTTATGTCTGTAGCACTACTCTAAATATTATGGTTGTTGGAATAGTGCATGTGATAACCGGTTGTTATGGATAAAGACCCATATATATATATATATATATATATATATATGAGAGCCCCAAATTCGAGTCATAAATCGCCACGGATCTGGTACAATCATTCTACGACTATTGCGGAAGATATAAACATAAATTGTTTATACATAAACTTTACACACTTTTTTCCAAGGTCGAGTAACCTTAACTTATACATAATTCATAAACTATCTAACATATAATGTTATTATCATGCATAACTGTTACAATTAAGCTGCACATAAAATCCCAAGCTGAACTTTACTTTGCTCTTTCCTGTATCCGACGTATTCGTCTTAATCTGTAATATTAATCATGATATAGTAAGGGTGAGCAATAAGTTTGCCCATCAAGTTTAAGTTCAATAAATTAAAGATATATCATGATAAAAAGAATTGAACAAAAGCTGGCTACAGTTCTACAATATAATTGCGAACTAGCATGAACAAATTTTACATAGCTGAACGAACATTGAACATGAACATATATATATATGGACCGAATGGTAATGAAGGTGGTCAGCCTTTCATACCTGATGAATACATACAGTATGCACAGAGTGCGATTTAATAATTCTTAGACATGGCAATCAGAAAAGATTAACCACAAGTATAATTGAATAATACAACTCGAGGTTGAGTTAGGAAAAACTTTCCTGAACTGTTGATTAGCATTACGCAATTTAATAAGCTTAGCCTGAAGACCAATTATAAATAATATTGATCTATAATTTAGAATAATATCATCACAATATTTAAATAACCTAAACACATTATCACCTAACCCTATCATTCTATAACACACATAAAACATATCCTCAAGTCAAACTTTTATAGTCTGAGTCGAGTTCGATACAATTCTGACATCCCAACGGCCTAGTCGGACAAAATATCGAGTTTAAGTTCAATTAAACTCTGCCTAAACACTCGACAATTATCTAAGCTAATTTATTATCAGTCAAAATATTTTTCATAAGTTCGTAATAATTTTCAAATAATTATTATCATATTTCATGATTTTTCAATCATTAATATCGTATTTATATGAATTAAATACCACATAATTCATTTATCATTAATATTTATTTAATACTAAATATTAATGAAAATCATAACATAATATTCTAATATATTTATAATATATCAAAGTATTTCTAATACCTTAAAATCATATTTATATGATTTTTAAACTATTAAATTCATTATCCGATAATTGCCATTAATATTAAATATTAATGTTTTTCATGACAAAATATCAAAAGTTATGTTTTATAACTTAAAATATTTTTATAACACTTAAATCATTTTTATATGATTTATAAATCATTAATTCTATTTTTTCATAATTTATTAAATATATTTATCAAATAAATTAATCATCATTAATATTAATTAATTAATGAAATTCATCACAAAATATTAAAAGTCATTAAAAATAACTTAAACTATTTTCTAACACCATAATATAATTTTTCATGATTTTTTATGTATTAAAATTATTTTTAAATAATTTATTTAATATTATAATTAAATACCATTATTATTTCAAAAATATTAAATATTTATGAAATATATTCAGAATAATTAAAAACTAATTTTTGGACTTTAAAATAATTTTTAAAAATTTATTTTGTATTTTTAATAATTAAAAATTATTTTTCTCTAATTATTTAATAAAATAATTATTTTCAGAAATTAACTGTTGCTAAATGGCCCTATAGCGACGAAACTATTGCTATACGTGTTCTTGAGCTGTTCTTGGCCAAACCCAGAAACCGATGTCAGTGGACAAGGTGCCACGTTTGACCGGTTCTAATTTATGGATCTTGATACTATCTAGTCTTGCAATGATGCTAAGGTTATAGTATTTATGTAATATTACAACCTCAAACATATTTCAGAGCCAAAACACTACACATCAGAGAGATCTTGGCAACCAAAAATCATGTCAAAGCTGTTCTTCATTTCTGGGTTTTCCAGAAATGAAGAACAGTCGCTAGGCCTTACTTTGAAGCTTCGAATCTATGCATTCCGAGCTTATATAAAGTGTTTTATTGGTTCAGTCATGTAGTATTGATGTCAGTGTACAATTTTATAACAATAGATCACCATAACAACAACGAATCCAAGAGACCTGGACCGGTCAAAGTGGTGGTCTGGTACTGCCCCCTTGAAGATCTGGGCTACCCAGAATCTTCATCCGGTGAGTTGGTCAACGTAGGTTTGACCATGATTAATCGCCATTCTGGTCATGTTCTGAGTAATCTAAAAGCATAGATGTGTAGTTCTCATGTCCGGCTACAAGACTAAAGCACTAACACGGACTAAAACATAAACATAAGCGAGATCAAGGCCCTGCAAAACGTTATCAGAATTTTCTAGGCAAAACTGGGCTGCCCAGAAACTGATTTCGTGAACGATCAACGCATTTTGACTGCTTGTAACATGAAATCTAGATATGATATGAGCTTTATTCCAGTTCCAGATTAAAGCCTACATGGCATACTACACATCCAAAATATGAAACACCCTAAACATCTAACACAGAAGAATCTAGAGGCCCTGACATTAGGCTGTCAGGCCTTATTTTTTCCAATTTTTTAGATTTAAGAAATATTCAATTTCGTGCACTTTGATGTTATGGATCTGGGATTTAATAACCCAGATCACTAAATGACACCTTAATACATAAATTTAAACAATAAACAACAACATCTAACATCAAATCAAAAGATTTCTAGGTTTAGGGTTTTTATACCTTTTTGAGCTTTGATCTTAAATCTGGTCTTGGGTTGCTGATCAAAGATTTCTATGAATTGATCTTAGCTTGGTTTATCACTCTCTCTCACTCTAGATTTCGAAAATTTTGGACAGAGAAAGTCTTGGAGAAAATGAGAATTAAAGTATGCATTTTCTCTCTCTTAATCTATATAATTGATATGATTCAATGTATTTGCTAGCAATTAATGACTGATAATTGACACATGGCTAGGGTGGTTCACCAACTTAAGATCATGGCAAGATTCACACACTAACCAATTAAAGAATACATAAAGGGCACTTAGGTCTTTTTGCTAACTAATGTAATGGCAAGTTGGTCCTTTGATGAAACCCTTAGGGTTTGAACCCTTAGGGTTTGACCCTTATGGTTAAAAATTAAGGTTCTAAAAATTAAATTGTTCTAGGATTTTCAAAATTAGGTTTTCAAAATAAAAAATTAATATTTCCAAATTATAAACTTTACACACTATCCCCAAGGTCGATAACCTTCGCATAAAACCTGAATCAATATCATATCTGACATACAATGTTATTAACATACACTACATTTACATTTTAGCTGCATATATACTCCAAAGCTTGACTTATCTTTGACTTTTCTTGTATCCGACGTATTCGTCTTAATCTGCAATGTTAATCATGATATAGCAAGGGTGAGCAATAAGTTTGCCCAGCAAGTTTAAGTTCAATAAATTAAAGATATATCATGATAGAAAGAATTGAAAAAGCTGGCTACAGTTCTACAATATAATTGCGAACTAGCATGAACAAATTTTACATAGCTAAACGAACATTGAACATGAACATATATATTTGGACTGAATGGTAATGAAGGTGATCAACCTTTCATACCTGATGAATACATGCAGTACGCACAGAGTGCGATTTAATAATTCTTAGACATGGCAATAAAAAATGATTAACTGCAAGTATAATTGAATAATACAATTCGAGGTCGAGTTAAGAAATACTTGCCTGAACCGTTGATTAGCGTTACGCAATTTAATAAGCTTTGCCTAAAGACCTATTATAAATAATATTGATCTATAATTTAGAATAATATCATCACAATATTTAAAATAACCTAAACACGTTATCACATAATCATATTAGTCTATAACACACATAAGACCTAGTATCAAGTCAAACTATTACAGTCCGAGTTGAGTTCGGTATAATTCTAACATCCCGATGACCTAGTCGGATAAATATCGAGTTTAAGTTCAATTAAACTCTACCTAAACACTCGAAAATTATCTAAGATAATTTATTATCAGTCAAAATATTTTTCATAAGCTCGTAAAAATTTTCAGATATTGTCGAATTAATAGCTAGTGGATTTACTGGTATTCTTAGATCTTGGTGGGAAAAACATCTCACAGAAGATATTAGGTTATCAATTGTCCATGCAGTTCAATTAGATGATGACGGCAATCCCATCTTTGATGAAGATGTTGGTATTGGTCCGCCTGATGCTGTTAATACTTTAATATTCACAATTATTAAACACTTCATTGGAACCCCTAGTAATATTACAGAAAGAATTCACGATCAGTTAAGTAATCTCACTTGTCCCACTCTAAGTGACTTTAGATGGTACAAAGATGTGTTTACTTCCCGTGTTATGATGCGTAATGATAGCAATAAACCATTTTGGAAAGAAAAATTCGTTAATGGTTTACTTTCTTTATTTGCTCATAAAGTTCGCGAAGAATTAAGTAAAAATTTAGGCTATATTGATTATGATAATCTTACCTATGGTGACATTATAAGTTATATTCAAAAAATTGGTTTAATAATGTGTATAGATTTCAAATTAGCCAAGCAAGCTAGTAAAGATAAGAAAAAAGCTAAATATGAGTTGGGAACTTTCTGCCAACAATATGGTTTACCCCCTATTGCTCCCTCTAGAAGAAAGCACATGCATAAACATATTGAATCTCGTAAAAGCCACAAACGTGATAAAAGATTGTATAGTCACAAAACAAAAATAAAAATCAAGACAATTATTATATTAAGCCAAAGACATCTAGTAAAAATTCAACTAAAAAACCTAAGAAGTTTGATAAAAGTAAAATTGTTTGCCACAATTATGGGCAGAAAGGGCATTACAAAAGTGAGTGCAAAATAAAACAGAAGTTATCTCAGCTTAAGGTTTCTATTGAAGATACTGAACAACTATTAGAATTAATGAGAATAGAGAACAACGTCAGTAATGATGAAGATTCTGATATTCCTTATTCTTCTAATAGTAGTACTGGCAACGATGAATCGAATAGTGACAATGAAGTTACTCTATGTGCTGAGAATTGTAATGAAAACTATTGTGTTAAAGGATTAAATGTAATTACCAAAGATGATGAAGAAAGCTCTTTGTTAATCGATTTAATCAGTAAAATTACTGATCCTGAATTGAGAGTTCAGTACACAAAATAGTTAAAAAACTTGTTAATAAAAGATAATAAAGACAAAATTATTAAAGCCAAAGAAAAGCCTATATTCAGCCTTAATAAAACTCTTGAAAGATTTAAATCTCCTGTCAAAGAAATTACCCGTCCTGAATTAAATAAAGAGGTTAATAAACTCAAAAGAGAAATCTTTAATTTAAAATTAGATGTTTCTAACTTAAGAAAAGAGATTGAAGATAAAAAAATCTGACCTTCAAGTACATGATTCTTCTTCTAGTGATGAAATCATGATGAACCAGAAACATTAGGTACTAAAGAAGAGCCTGATCTTTCTATTCAAGGTCTCTCACTACAACGTATTAAAGATATCACCATTCAAAAATGGTATATCTCTGTTAACTTAGTTATCGATAAAACTTTCTCAATAAAACTCCCTGCCTTAGTTGATACTGGTGAAGATCTGAATTATATCCAGGAAGGTCTTATCCCTACTAAGTATTATAAGAAAACTAGTGAAAAACTAAATTCTGTTAACGGTAGTCAGATGGAAATAAAATATAAATTGCCTAAAGTTCATATTTGTCAAGTTAATATGTGTTTTAAAACTTCATTTGTTTTAATTCGCAATCTTACAGATAAGATCATCTTAGGATTACCATTTATATATTTATTATACCCAATCACTACCAGTAATAAAGGATTAAGCTATGAACATCTTGGTAAAAAGATAACATTTAAATTTCTAATTAAGCTTAAAGAAAGGGATTTGAGTTTTATCCAAGATGAATCTATTTCCAATTCTTTAAATCTATTAAATTGCAAGTCTGCTCATTTAAACTTCTTAATGGAAGAGATTAAATACAAGCAGATTGAAGAACAACTTAAAGGTAAAAAAGTTTAAGAAAAGATTGTTGATTTAACGACTTATTTAAACGATAATCTATGTTTAGATTCTCCTAATGCTTTCTGGCATCGAAAGAAACACGTAGTTAGACTCCCTTATGCTAAAGAATTTAAAGAACATTTGATTCCTACTAAAGCTAGACTCATTTAAATGAGTCACGAACAAATGGAATTACGCAAGAAAGAGATTAATGATCTCATCAATAAGGGTTTAATTAGACATAGTAAATCTCCTAGGTTCTGTCCTGCCTTTTATGTCAATAACGAGACAGAAAAGGAAAGAGGTGTTCCCCGTCTAGTTATTAATTACAAACCCCTGAACAAAGTTCTTTAATGGATTAGGTATCCCTTACCCAATAAGGAAGATCTCCTTAGTAGGTTAAGTCACGCCACTATTTTTAGTAAATTTGACCTAAAATTAGGATTCTGGCAAGTTGTCATCCACCCAGATGATAGGTACAAAACCGCATTCACTACCCCATTTGGTCATTACGAATGGAACGTACCGTCATTTTATCATTGTTTATATCGATGATATCCTTGTTTTTTCAAAATCCATTGAAGAACATATTAAGCATTTGAATTTATTTTTCAAAACAGTTAAGACTAATGGTCTTGTTCTTTCTCCGTCCAAATGCAGTCTATTTCAGACTAAAGTTAGGTTTCTTGGTCTCAATATTTATCACGGGCTTGTTCATCCTATTGATAGAGCTATTCAATTTGCCGATAGATTTCCTGATAAAATTACCAATAAAACCCAATTACAGAGATTTCTGGGCTCGCTCAATTACATTGGCAAGTTCTACAAAAATCTCAAAAAGATTTGCAAACCTCTCTTTTAGCGTTTGCAAAACAATCCTCCCCCTTAGACCGATGTTCATACTTCCGTCGTCCAACAAGTTAAAAAATATGTGAAGGTTTTGCCTTGGCTTGGCATTTCCAATGATTCAGCTTTTAAAATCGTCGAAACTGATGCCTCTGACATTGGATTCGGAGGTATTCTCAAACAAAAGTTAACTCCTACCTCTTCTGAACAAATTGTCCGATTTCATTTTGGTGCATGGAATCCTACACAGTTAAATTACGGTACTATTAAAAAAAATTCTTTCTTTAGATTTATGTACTAATAAATTTCAAAGTGACTTATTAAATCAAAAGTTTCTAGTTAGGATAGATTGCAAATCTGCAAAATTTATTTTAGAAAAAGATGTTAAAAATATGGCCACTAAGCAGTCTTTCGCTAGATGGCAGACTCTATTAAGCATTTTTAATTTTGAGATAGAATATATTAAAGGAAACAATAATTCAATTCCAGATTTTCTTACTCGCGAATTTATTAATACAGGTACCATATTATCACTATGAGTGTGCGAGGAGGTTCTTCTTCTCGAGGTTAGGGCCGTCCTTCAGGCCCAAATAATTCATTTAAAGGAACTTTAGTTCCTCATCAAGTCAACCCAGTTCCTCAGCCCAACCCAATTAGTAAACTCCAAGTCCTTGGTACAGTCCTCAAGCCCTATTCATCTGTCTTAGCCAGTAACCCTAAACCAATTGATCCTTTCTGCAATCAAATGAGGGCATCTTCCTTAAATCCCAGTAACCCCTCTTCTCAGTACCTACTCAAATGCGAGCATCACTTGTTTCATATTGATCCCTATATGAAACCAAAAGATGACCCAATTAAGCTTGCTGCCCAATATTTTCCTTCTGGATGGCATTTTGTTCCTTGGGCTCCTTATAAATACCTTGTGTATTATAAGGATATCCTTCTGGAAACTGAGTCAATCTTTATCAAACCTATTTACACTAGGGACGATGAATCCAAAGTTCTCTACCACTCACTCTATATAAAATAAATCATTCATAGCACCGATTGGGGAAATCATCCTTCTGATCTTAGGCAGCACTCTAATCAAGGTAACTCTTATTGTTATTACGATTATATAGAGGCCTGGAATAAGATCTTCCTCTATCAAAATGAAACACATAGTCACACGTGGTTCATACAATTTGACCACAAATTCAAAAGTCAAATCCCCTTCTGGTTTATTCTTTGGTGGTCAAGATTTGGGTCTTCTTTCGACCTTCTCCCTGACCCTCTCAAAGCTCAGCTCAGTCATTTTTGTCACCATAATAAATATCATTCAAAGTTTAAAGGAATCCCAGTTTTTCTCCAATTCGTTAGTAAATATAAGATTCCTTGGATTTTTAAATGGTAGTATGCCATTCTTTCTCCTTTGGAAGTCACAACTTTTCAATCTCCGTCGTCTGGTAATCAGACTACTCAAACCACTCTTTCCCCAATTACTTATGTTTCCCGTCAATGCTTTGTCAAATGGTGGGATAAATTTGATGTAAATAGGATTGTAGGCCAAGTTCAAAAGGAATTTCCCTCGGTTCCTATTTCAGTCCTTCCAGTTACATATGTCCCTGCAAAGGGATCTTCTAGTAAATCTAAACCAACAAAACCTAGCCCAACAGGTTCTTCATGTTCTATTGATGTTACCAATGTCAATAAGACAACAAAATTAAAAATCCTTGTTGATGCTATCAATAAAAGAATTGACAAGTTACATGAAGAGGTCGAAGCTTCAGAATATTCTTCTTCCTCCTCTAGATGCGCTGGTTCTAATAAAGATGACGAAGATAACAATGATCCTTACGAAACAATCAATCGTCAAGATGCTTAGGACCAATTTGCCTGACATCTCAATCACACGCACCTGCCCCTGTAGCCACTTAGTCAAAAGTTGCTCCTGCTTTTCCACCGAAAGCAGCTATTAGTCACATGCACCTGCTCCTGCAGCCGTATAGTCAAAATAATGCTCCTGCTTTTTCATCAAAGCATGAGATTCGGCCCACTTTAGTCAAAAGGCGCCAAAAGCGTTCATGCATAGTAAAAAGTCAGCACTGTTTTACTGTTCATCCATAGTATTTATTGTCTGTAATCATTTACTTTTGTAATAGTAATCTTGTAACTGTTCTTTCCTTATTCTATAAAAGGAACTTGAACTTTGATAGTAAGGTAGACTTAAAAAGACTCAGAGTTCCTTCTCTGACGAATCTTTAGACTCTCTCCCTTCTCTCTTCTTCTACCATTCTAAATGTTCTAAGTTATCTTGTAAGTCACTTTTATTTTCAGTACTTGTAAATATTTTTTATTTTTTCAATTATCAAAAAAATTGTATTATTTTAGTAAATTGATTGTGTTATTTGTATGCGCCACTCTCCAATTTCTCCTTATCATCTCCTTCCGCGCCCAAATGGTATCAAAGCCAAGTTGTATTGTTGTTTCTAATTGTTGAGTCAGACCTTTTTAATCTACCATTCTTTCCTTCTTTCAAAACTTTCTACTTCTCATTGTTCTGAAGTCACATAACTTACTGTAGTCCACCCTGTTCGTGTCCAACCTTTCTAAGTCTCATGGGTGAGCAGTATCAGGCTGTAGAGCATAGGTATGAGTCTACTTAAGGTAAGAGGGTATGCATAAACGAACCATGAATAAGAACTATTTTTGAGATTAGTTAAGATGAGTCGATTATTTAGATCTAGCTCCTCAGTTAGTAACCGGTCAGCTTTGCCTCCTGTTCCAGACATAGTTAACTGGGAAGAACACAGTTATGAAAACATAAGTCAAGTTTTACATAATTGGAACATACCCAGAGTTTCTCCTAGAGAAATTTATCATTCAACCTTTTTAGATAATTTTAAAACTGGTTACAATGTCAAAACAGTTGAAAGGTTTATGCCACTAACAAAGAATATGAAAATTGTAGCCTTTTTTCTCCTGATGTTATTAAAAAACATAGGAAGAAAGGTTATAATTTTATTCATATAGGTCTTGTTCAAGTTGTAGTCAAACCACTTAATATTAAAGGGATTAATTCAAGTATCTACCTCTGTCTCAGAGATGGTAGATTTCTGAATTATCACCTTAGTATCATAGGCATAATGGAATCAAGTCTGCATAATGGTCCAATCCATTTCAATTGCTTTCCTAATTTCACTTTAAGCCTAAGTGATCACAATCTATTAAAATCTTTAACTTTAAATATTAAAACTGCAGGAGAGATTACTCAGATGATTGAGGGATCTCAGCCTTTAGCTTTGATTTATAGGATATATTATAAGACCATGAAAACCAACTTGAACATTCATGCTCTTAATAAAAGTCTTAAAGATCAAACTGTTTTAATTCAAAGTTAAACTAGTGATGCGAATGTTCAGATCCCAAGAACCATCCTTTGGAAAGACATTACGCTACCTAGTCAATGGATTCTACCTAGTGAAATACCCCAGTAACCTGTAGCTAACAACTTATTAAATGTTGAAAATATTAAGCAATTTTCTAATGGAACAGTAAAAATAAGTTTTGAACGCGCTAGAAGGCCAATTATTATTGAAGATTTTACTAGTTCTTCGGCACCTTCAGTTCATACTCAAAGAGATACTGAAGTACTTAGTAACCCTTCTATTAGATATATAAAATTAAAAGGTATCCTTAATCAAGGTCAAGCTAGTCATCCTTGTTATACTCATAATGATCATGTTGAAGAAGAAGGGCCTTCTTCCCCAATGTCTTTAGAGTTTCCTACTCAATCTGATTTTGAAGCTCCTATTAATAAGCAATTAAGAGTCATTAAAAAAGAATTTGTATTAGATTGGGATAATCTTGCTAAAGATTTCAATTCCAAGTCTAATAAAGAAAAAAGACATTTATTTCGTTCTAATCATCCACCGGATAAAGAACGAGATAAGATTGTTAATAGATGGAAGCGATTTATTAAAAATGAAATGATAAACATTACTTTTTACAATTGGTATGAACAATATCCAGGTAAATGTAATGTTTTATCCAAAACTCAATGGGTTAAAGAAGATAAATCGAAAGTTTCCTCTAGTTATCCTCCTTTAGAGACTGTTCTTATTCTAGTTAAAAACACTTCAGTTATCGCCAGTCTTTTCAAAATTTCGGATGGCAATAAAGATGATAAAAAAATTATTGAACAGAACAATTTTTCAAATCAATAGCTTGCAACCCTAGGTAAACAACTGGATAAAATCGAAAAAAAATTAGAAGAATCAGTTGTTAAAAAGCCAGATTCAAAAATTGAACACCCTTTACTAAAATTACCATAAAATAGAAGTAAATTAGGTTTACCTAATAAAGATGGTGAACTTACCCAACTTATTGACAAGTTATTTAAAAAAACAAAAAATTGAAGCCAGTTCAAGCGACACCATTGCTCTCATTGATCAGGTTGAATCTGATAATGAAAGCGATTGTCCTTCTAATCAGTCTGATACAGCTTCAGATCTTAATGATCAGCTAAAAAAATTAACTGTTAATAACACTAGTTTTACTAGGAATTGGTATTCTAGACCAACTCCTCTAAATTTACAGTTCGAAGAGAGAAATCTAGATAAACAATTCTTTGTTTCATCTAATAAAATTTATGAATGGAATATTGAAGGTTTTAGTGAACAAGAAATTTTAAACAAGTTAAATCACATGTCAATGGTAGCTAATAGCTATATTACTAAATTCAACAATCTCACTCAGCCAGTTACTGACAAATTAATAGCTAGTGTACTTACTTGTATTCTTAGATCTTGGTGGAAAAAATACCTCACAGAAGACACTAGGTTATCAATTGTCCATGCAGTTCAATTAGATGATGACGGCAATCCCATCTTTGATGAAAATGTTGGTATTGATCCGCCTGATGGTGTTAATACTTTAATATTCACAATTATTAAGCACTTCGTTGGAACCCCTAGTAATATTACAGAAAGAATTCACGATCAGTTAAGTAATATCACTTGTCCCACTCTAAGTGACTTTAGATGGTACAAAGATGTGTTTACTTCCCGTGTTATGATGCGTAATGATAGCAATAAACTATTTTGGAAAGAAAAATTCGTTAATGGCTTACTTTCTTTATTTGCTCATAAAGTTCGCGAAGAATTAAGTAAAAATTTAGGCTATATTGATTATGATAATCTTACCTATGGTGACATTATAAGTTATATTCAAAAAATTGGTTTAAAAATGTGTATAGATTTCAAATTAGCCAAACAAGCTGGTAAAGATAAGAAAAAAGCTAAATATAAGTTGGGAACTTTCTGCGAACAATATGGTTTACCCCCTATTGCTCCCTCTAGAAGAAAGCACATGCATAAACATATTGAATCTCATAAAATCCACAAACGTCATAGAAGAATGTATAGTCAAAACAAAAATAAAAATCAAGACAATTATTACACTAAGTCAAAGACATCTAGTAAAAATTCAACTAAAAAACCTAAGAAGTTTGATAAAAGTAAAATTGTTTACCACAATTGTGGGCAAAAAGGGCATTACAAAAGTTAGTGCAAAATAAAATAGAAGTTATCTCAGCTTAAGGTTTCTGTTGAAGATACTAAACAACTATTAGAATTAATGAGAATAGAGAACAACGTCAATAATGATGAAGGTTCTGATATTCCTTATTCTTCTAATAGCATTACTGGCAACGATGAATCGAATAGTGACAATGAAGTTACTCTATGTGCTGCGAATTGTAATGAAAACTGTTGTGTTAAAGGACTAAATGTAATTACCAAAGATGATGAAGAAAGCTCTTTGTTAATCGATTTAATCAGTAAAATTATTGATCCTGAATTGAGAGTTCAGTACACAAAATAGTTAAAAAACTTGTTAATAAAAGATAATAAAGACAAAATTATTAAAGCCAAAGAAAAGCCTATATTCAGCCTTAATAAAACTCTTGAAAGATTTAAATCTCCTGTCAAAGAAATTACCCGTCCTGAATTAAATAAAGAGGTTAATAAACTCAAAAGAGAAATCTTTAATTTAAAATTAGATGTTTCTAACTTAAGAAAAGAGATTGAAGATAAAAAAATCTGACCTTCAAGTACATGATTCTTCTTCTAGTGATGAAAATCATGATGAACCAGAAACATTAGGTACTAAAGAAGAGCCTGACCTTTCTATTCAAGGTCTCTCACTCAAACGTATTAAAGATATCACCATTCAAAAATGGTATATCTCTGTTAACTTAGTTATCGATAAAACTTTCTCAATAAAACTCCCTGCCTTAGTTGATACTGGTGAAGATCTAAATTATATCCAGGAAGGTCTTATCCCTACTAAGTATTATAAGAAAACTAGTGAAAAACTAAATTCTGTTAACGGTAGTCAGATGGAAATAAAATATAAATTGCCTAAAGTTCATATTTGTCAAGTTAATATGTGTTTTAAAACTTCATTTGTTTTAATTCGCAATCTTACAGATAAGATCATCTTAGGATTTCCATTTATATATTTATTATACCCAATCACTACCAGTAATAAAGGATTAAGCTATGAACATCTTGGTAAAAAGATAACATTTAAATTTCTAATTAAGCTTAAAGAAAGGGATTTGAGATTTATCCAAGATGAATCTATTTCCAATTCTTTAAATCTATTAAATTGCAAGTCTGCTCATTTAAACTTCTTAAAGGAAGAGATTAAATACAAGCAGATTGAAGAACAACTTAAAGGTAAAAAAGTTTAAGAAAAGATTGTTGATTTAACGACTTATTTAAACGATAATCTATGTTTAGATTCTCCTAATGCTTTCTGGCATCGAAAGAAACACGTAGTTAGACTCCCTTATGCTAAAGAATTTAAAGAACATTTGATTCCTACTAAAGCTAGACTCATTTAAATGAGTCACGAACAAATGGAATTACGCAAGAAAGAGATTAATGATCTCATCAATAAGGGTTTAATTAGACATAGTAAATCTCCTAGGTTCTGTCCTGCCTTTTATGTCAATAACGAGACAGAAAAGGAAAGAGGTGTTCCCCGTCTAGTTATTAATTACAAACCCCTGAACAAAGTTCTTTAATGGATTAGGTATCCCTTACCCAATAAGGAAGATCTCCTTAGTAGGTTAAGTCACGCCACTAGTTTTAGTAAATTTGACCTAAAATTAGGATTCTGGCAAGTTGTCATCCACCCAGATGATAGGTACAAAACAGCATTCACTACCCCATTTGGTCATTACGAATGGAACGTACAGTCATTTGGTTTGAAAAATGCCCCTAGTGAATTTCAAAATATCCTCAATGATATTTTGAATCCCTTCAGTCATTTTATCATTGTTTATATCGTTGATATCCTTGCTTTTTCAAAATCCATTGAAGAACATATTAAGCATTCGAATTCCTTTTTCAAAACAGTTAAGACTAATGGTCTTGTTCTTTCTTCGTCCAAATGCAGTCTGTTTCAGACTAAAGTTAGGTTTCTTGGTCTCAATATTTATCACGAGCTTGTTCGTCCTAGTGATAGAGCTATTCAATTTGCCTACAGATTTCTTGATAAAATTACCAACAAAACCCAATTGCAGATATTTCTGGGCTCGCTCAATTACATTGGCAAGTTCTACAAAAATCTCAGAAAGATTTGCAAACCTCTCTTTCAGCGTTTGTAAAACATTCCCTTGGACCGATGTTCATACTTTCGTTGTCCAACAAGTTAAAAAATATGTGAAGGTTTTGCCTTGCCTTGGTATTTCCAATGATTCAGCTTTAAAAATTGTCGAAACCGATGTCTCTGACATTGGATTCGGAGGTATTCTCAAACAAAAGTTAACTCCTACCTAATCTGAACAAATTGTCCGATTTTATTCTAGTGCATGCAATCCTACACAGTTAAATTGCAGTACTATTAAAAAAATTCTTTCTTTAGTTTTATGTATTAATAAATTTCAAAGTGACTTATTAAATCAAAAGTTTCTAGTTAGGATAAATTGCAAATCTACAAAAAAAAAATTTGAAAAAGATGTTGAAAATACGGCCACTAAGCAGTCTTTCGCTAGATGGCAGACTCTATTAAGCATTTTTAATTTTGAGGTTGAATATATTAAAGGAAGCAATAATTCAATTCCAGATTTTCTTACTCACGAATTTATTAATGCAGGTACCATATTATCACTATGAGTGTGCGAGGAGGTTCTTCTCGAGGTTAGGGCCACCCTTCAGGCCCAAATAATTCATTAAAAGGAGCTTTAGTTCCTTATCCAGTCAACCCAGTTCCTCAACCCAACCCAATTAGTAAACTCCAAGTCCTTAGTACAGTCCCCAATCCCTATTCATCTGTCTTAGCCAGTAACCCTAAACCAGTTTATCCTTTCTGCAATCAAACGAGGGCATCTTCCTTAAATCCTAGTAACCCCTCTTCTCAGTACCTACTTAAATGGGAGCATCACTTGTTTCATATTGATCCCTATATGAAACCAAAAGATGACCTAATTAAGCTTGCTGCCCAATAATTTCCTTCTGGATGGCATTTTGTTCCTTGGGCTCCTTATAAATCCCTTGTATATTATAAGGATATCCTTCTGGAAACAGAGTGAATCTTCATCAAACCTATTTACACTAGGAACGATGAATCCAAAGTTCTCTACCACTCACTCTATATTAAACAAATCATTCATATCACCGACTGGGGAAATCATCCTTCTGATTTTAGGCAGCTCTCTAATCAAGGTAACTCTTATTGTTATTACGATTATATAGAGGCCTGGAATAAGATCTTCCTCTATCAAAATGAAACACATAGTCACTCGTGGTTCATATAATTTGACCACAAATTCAAAAGTCAAATCCCCTTCTGGTTTATTCTTTGGTGGTCAAGATTTGGGTCTTCTTTCGAACTTCTCCCTGACCCTCTCAAAGCTCAACTAAGTCATTTTTGTAACCATAATAAATATCATTCAAAGTTTGAAGGAATCCCAGCTTTTCTTCAATTCGTTAGTAAATATAAGATTCCTTGGAATTTTAAATGGCAGTATGCCATTCTATCTCCTTCGAAAGTCACAACTTTTCAATCTCCGTCGTCTGGTAATCAGACAACTCAAACCACTCTTTCCCCAATTACTTATGTTTCCCGTCAATGCTTTGTCAAATGGTGGGATAAATTTGATGTAAATAGGATTGTAGGCCAAATTCAAAAGGAATTTCCCTCGGTTCCTATTTCAGTCCTTCTAGTTACCTCTGTCCCTGCAAAGGGATCTTCTATTAAATCTAAACCAACAGAACCTAGCCCAGCAGGTTCTTCATGTTCTATTGATGTTACCAATGTCAATAAATATTCAACAGCAAAATTAAAAATCCTTGCTGATGCTATCAATAAAAGAATTGACAAGTTACATGAGGAGGTCGAAGCTTCAGAATATTCTTCTTCCTCCTCTAGATGCGCTGGTTCTAATGAAGATGAGGAAGATAACAATGATCCTTACGGAACAATCAATCTTCAAGATGATCAGGACCAATTTGCCTGACCTCTCAATCACATGCACCTGCCCCCTGCAGCCACTTAGTCAAATGATGCTCCTGCTTTTCCACCGAAAGCAGCTATCAGTCACATGCACCTGCTCCTGCAGCCGTATAGTCAAAATAATGCTCCTGCTTTTTCATCAAAAGCATGAGATTCGGCCCACTTTAGTCAAAAGGCGACGAAAGCGTCCATGCATAGTAAAAAGTCAGCACTGTTTTACTGTTCATCAATAGTATTTATTGTCTGTAATCATTTACTTTTGTAATAGTAATCTTGTAACAGTTCTTTCTTTATTCTATAAAAGGAACTTGAACTTAGATAGTAAGGCAGACTTAAAAAGACTCAGAGTTCCTTCTCTGACGAATCTTTAGACTCTCTCCCTTCTCTCTTCTTCTACCATTCTAAATGTTCTAAGTTATCTTGTAAGTCACTTTTGTTTTCAATACTTGTAAATATTTTGTTTTCAATTATCAATAAAATTGTATTATTTTAGTAAATTGATTGTGTTATTTGTATGCGCTACTCCCTAATTTCTCCTTATCATCTCCTTCCACCCCCAATATATATATATATATATATATATATATATATATATATATATATATATATATATATATATATATATATATATATTTGAGTACTTATTTTATTTGTTAATTATAAAATAACATTAATTTCTTAAAATTTAATTTTTTTATAACTAATGTAAATTGAATACTATAAATGTTAGCATTCACCACTATTATATTTCTACATAATGTCATGGATGTGTTTGAAAAAGAATGTTACTTTAAAGTCGTTTTAAAAATGTCCTAAAAAAGGTGAACAAAATATATTTTTCATATAAATTAAGAAGAGATCGGTAAAGAAAAGAGAGTAAAAAAGTTTTAAATTTATCTTTAAAGGTCCCACAAAATTATATAAAATGATGAGTACTTTTATTTTTTTATATTATTGGACCCTACTAAATGGTATATTTACCATTCACTTTATGTATCTTAGCTCATCCTTTTGTGGACAAACAAAATTATAACTTCACTCAGTCTTTTGAGAACGAAGGGAGTGGGATTAATTTTTTAGGTTAAAGCCAGAGCAATTTTTATACTGGTAGAGTAAATATAAATTTAAAACTGGTAGAGTAAAACTAAATTTAAAATTTATAAAATGGGTAGTTAAGGTCCCATATTACAATTCATGTTATTTGTCAATTTACATAAATTGTTTTTAGTTGAATCGTGTAATTTATGACAAATGGGGTTTTGTAATTAGAGGCTAATGCAATCCCCAAACAACACACCAGCATGGGCCCAATTTTTACATTTTAGCCCATAATGTTTCGTCAACAATCAATACCTTATATATAAAGGAACCACAAATGATCCACCCAATTTGAAAAACAACTGAGTTAACTCAGTTAATTATAAAATTAATTCGGTCAATTTAAAAATCAGGTGAGCCATGTCGGTTAAAAATTACTAGTTCGATTTATTTTCCTCTTCTTCTAGCTCTACGGCTTCCTCATCAATTCCTTCTCCAATCTACCGTTTCCTCTTTTGTTTCCTTCTCACCTAAATTCAATCGACTCTTCTTCTCTTCTCACTCTTCAGTCGCCTTTATCGTCTTCTTCAATATCTATTATATATACTAAATCACAGTACATACCACAATATATTGACACATGTCCTTCTATAAATTTAACACATGTCCATCCTAATTAATGCTTCTTATTGCCTTTAACAAAAATACCCTTGGCAATTACTTAGGATATTATATACTGATCACCTTATTTTATGGATATTATCAACAGCCACATTATTTTAGGATCCATTAATTAGATAACTCTCTTAAGCAACAACCAGATTGGATCAATTTAAACACGATAGTGCCAACTTGTTTTTTATGAAAAATTAGTTTTAATTATTTTAAAAGTAAATTTTCTTAAATATTAGACTTTTATTTATTTTACCTATTTTTCATGTGCCTAATAAATTTATTCTATGATTAATTAATTACTTTCATAGTTCCATGCAATTAAAAATTATTTCCATATTCATTTTAAAACTTCAATCTATTAGCTTCCAAAAATTATTCCAATTATTTGAACCACGCTAATTGATTCTAAAGATATGAAAATTTATTTGCTTAACCAATTTATGGAAAACTCAATCAATTAATAAATTATGGAATACTTAAATAATATAAACCTCATCCCAAGATTTATAAAAATAATATTGGTTTGATATATGAAAGATAATAAATCTTTTAAAAATTTATTTTCTAACCAACTCCATCAATTATTGGAAGTACTAAAAATCAACATATTAAAATATTTTTATATTTATTATTTTATTCTTTGTGTCAATTACGCGACCAACACTTTTTCATCCAATTGAATTATGCTACTTAAAAAATAAATTCTTGAAGGATTCAATCAACAAAGTAATCAACAACTTTTTATAATTTTTATGGAATATAACATTCAATCAACTTATTACAAATTGATTTATTCCAATAAAGAAGTCATGGTTCTTAAGGAAATGATTCAAACAGAATTCACTAAATAATAGGAATTTTTAATATGGAACGAAATGAATAAAAAATTAGTCTCTTTTAACAACTCGGATAGACAACTCATTACCATTTCATTGATCGCTTCTTAAATCATGAAATATGATCTATTAATTAATTAGACCAATTACAAATTGAATCGGACAGTTTGAAAGTAAGCTTAGGCTCAATTAAAATTTCGATATTTCAATATTTATTTTAATATACCAATTAAATAATTCCATATTATGAACCATTAAGGTTCAGATTTTTCCATTATATTATCATATTAATTTTGAAAGATTAATATTTTGAATTTATAATCCACTAAATCAATACAAATCTAAACTGTTTTGGTAATGTCAACTGTTCTGATATTATCTTTTTTAATTTAATTATTATATCCTAAAATTACTATTTTGTAACCCCAAATTAATATTTTTATTTTATAATCCCCTAAATCACTGCAAATCTAAAATATTTTGATAATGTCAACTTTTCTGATATTATCCTTTCTAATTTAATTATTATCTCTTAAAATCACTATTTTTTTAATCCCAAATTAATATTTTGAATTTATAATCTACTAAATCACTATAAATCTAAACCGTTTTTGTAATGTCAACTGTTACATAATTACACTGATTTTTAAATTTTATAATATTATACATTTTATAATATTATACCATGCATATATATAAGTTCTAACATTACTAACAGTGACAACCCAATAAATCTATTTTTTAGAATTTTACAGTATTATATACCATTTATAATTTTATACCATACATTATCATACATATATATAATCCTGCACTAATATGTTTATTTTATAAACCCTAAAATTCACTACTTTTTTAAACTGTTACTAATTTAATTATGTTAAAACATAATTATTATATCCTAAAATAATTACTTTTCTAATATTATAACATTCATAATTATACCATACATTATATCATACATATATGGAATAATATTATAATACACATATATAATAAAATCACTACTTATCTAAACTGTGCAGATATTATCATTACTAATTTAATTATATTACAACATAATATTATATCATTTATAATTATATTACAAAATAATATTATACAATCTAAAACATTTAAAACAAAATTAAAATAACAAATAATACAAATCATAAGTTACTATGTTGATTTTATAATCCACTAATCACTACTTTTTCAATCTAAACAATTTTTATATTATCACAACGTAATTATTGTCTTCTAAAATCATTACTTTTTAATCATACAATATTATTTTAATTTTATAATCCCTTAAATCGCTATACATCTAAACTGTTCTAATAATGTTAACTGTTCTAATATTATCATTACTAAATTAATTATTATCTACTAAAATCACTACTTTTTTTAATCCCAAATCTATTATATATACTAAATCACAGTACATACCACAATATATTGACACATGTCTTTCTTTAAATTTAACACATGTCCATCCTAATTAATGATTCTTATTGCCTTTGACAAAAATACCCTTGACAATTACTTAGGATATTATATACTGATCACCTTATTTTATGGATATTATCAACAGCCACATTATTTTAGAATCCATTAATTAGATAACTCTCTTAGGCAACAACCAGATTGGATCAATTTAAACATGATAGGGCCAACTTACTTTTTATGAAAAATTAGTTTTAATTATTTAAAAAGTGAATTTCCTTAAATATTAGACTTTTATATATTTTACCTACTTTTCATGTGCCTAATAAATTTATTCTATGATTAATTAATTACTTTCATAGTTCCATGCAATTAAAAATTATTTTCATATTCATTTTAAAACTTCAATCTATTAGCTTCTAAAAATTCTTCCAATTATTTGAACCACGCTAATTGATTCTAAAGATATGAAAATTTATTTGCTTAACCAATTTATAGAAAACTCAATCAATTAATAAATTATGGAATACTTAAATAATATAAAACTCATCCCAAGATTTATGAAAATAATATTGGTTAGATATATGAAAGATAATAAATCTTTTAAAAAATTTATTTTCTAACCAACTCCATCAATTATTAGAAGTACTAAAAATTAACATTTTAAAATATTTTCATATTTATTATTTTATTTTTTGTGCCAATTACGCGACCAACACTTTTTCATCCAATTGAATTATGCTACTTAAAAAAATAAATCCTTGAAGGATTCAATCAACAAAGTAATCGATAACTTTTTATAATTTTTATGGAATATAACATTCAATCAACTTATTACAAATTGATTTATTCCAATAAAGAAGTCATGGTTCTTAAGGAAATTATTCAAACAGAATTCACTAAATAATAGGAACTTTTAATATGGAACGAAATGAATAAAAAATTAATATCTTTTAACAACTCGGATAGACAACTCATTACCATTTCATTGACTGCTTCTTAAATCATGAAATATGATCTAATAATTAATTAGATCAATTGCAAATTGAATCGGGCAGTTTGAAAGTAAGTTTAGGCTCAATTAAAATTTCGATATTTCTATATTTATTTTAATATACCAATTAAATAATTCCATATTATGAACCATTAAGGTTCAGATTTTTCATTATATTTTCATATTAATTTTGAAAGATTAATATTTTGAATTTATAATCCACTAAATCACTACAAATTTAAACTATTTTGGTAATGTCAACTGTTCTGATATTATCCTTTTTAATTTAATTATTATATCTTAAAATCACTATTTTTTAATTCCAAATTAATATTTTTTTATAATCTCCTAAATCACTGCAAATCTAAACTGTTTTGATAATGTCAACTTTTCTGATATTATCCTTTCTAATTTAATTATTATCTCTTAAAATCACTAATTTTTTAATCTCAAATTAATATTTTGAATTTATAATCTACTAAATCACTATAAATCTAAACTGTTTTGGTAATGTCTACTGCTACATAATTACACTGGTTTTTGAATTTTATAATATTATACCTTTTATAATCTTATACCATGCATATATATAAGTTCTAACATTACTAACAGTGACAACCCAATAAATTCGTTTTTTAAAATTTTACAGTATTATATACCATTTATAATCTTATACCATACATTATCATACATATATATAATCATGCACTAATATGTTTATTTTATAAACCCTAAAATTCACTACTTTTCTAAACTGTTACTAATTAAATTATGTTAAAACATAATTATTATATCCTAAAATAATTACTTTTTTAATATTATAACATTCATAATTATACCATACATTATATCATACATATATGGTATAATATTATAATACACATATATAATAAAATCACTACTTATCTAAACTGTGCAGATATTATCATTACTAATTTAATTATATTACAACATAATATTATACCATTTATAATTATATTACAAAATAATATTATACAATTTAAAATATTTAAAATAAAATTAAAATAACAAATAATACAAATCATAAGTTACTATGTTAATTTTATAATCCACTAAATCACTACTTTTTCAATCTAAACAATTTTTATATTATCACAACGTAATTATTATCTTCTAAAACCATTACTTTTTAATCCTACATTATTATTTTAATTTTATAATCTCTTAAATCACTATACATCCAAACTGTTCTAATAATGTTAACTGTTCTAATATTATCATTACTAAATTAATTATTATCTACTAAAATCACTACTTTTTTTTAATCCCAAATTAATATTTTAAATGTATAATCCTCTAAATCACTACAAATTTAAACTATTTTGGTAATGTAAACTGTTTTGATATTATATTTTCTAATTTAATTATTATCTCCTAAAATCACTATTTTATGATATTATCATTACTGAGCTATTATCATTACTCTCCGTTATTTATCCTAATTTTCTTATCAAATATCCGATCAATCCCCTTGTAGCAATTGTTGATATCACATATCCTAATTTATTGGAAAATTTTGAGAATGACTTTTATTTCCAAGACCAAGCCATCCTTGCTCCTACACTTGATGCTATAAATAAGGTCATGTGATGTATTTATGGCCAGGTGATGAAGTATCATATCTAAGATGTCCTATGTAAGGTTGATGAAAACTCAAACAACTATGAAGGCATTTATACCTTATAATTTTTGAATAGCATTACGACTTCTAGAATGTCAAACCACAAGATAACGTTGAAGATTGGGGTTCCTGTAATGTTACTCCGAAATATAGATCAGTGATCTGGTTTGTGCAATGTCACGAGATTAATAGTAACTCAATTGAAAAAACATCTGATAGAAGCAAAAGTAATTTCAGTCAGCAATTTTGGACATAAAGTTTTCATACCTCGCTTGGTCTTAACACCGTCGAACATTAGATTACCATTAAAATTCCAACAAAGACAATTTCCTTTGGTTGTTTGTTTTTTCATGACAATTAATAAAAGTCAGGGACAATCTCTCTCACATGTTAGACTGTATCTGTCACGTCCAATTTTTAGCCATAACTAATTGTATGTAGCAGTATCAAGAGTTACAAGCAAGAGTGGAGTAAAAATACTAATTTGTGACAAAGATGGACAAACATACAATACTACAAAGAAAGTAGTTTTTCAGAAAGTTTTTCACAATTTAATATAAAAAGGTTTGACTGTTTCTGGCTATTATCTTTTTGCTGCTCATTATTAGTGTAAACCCTGATTATTTTATTATTATATATCATGAAATTTTTACTATAATCTATTTGAATCTTTTTAGGTAAATCTATGATATGCATTTACAAAGCTATCTCGATCGAGCCAAATTCCAGTTGCAAAGACAAAAATAAACCGGCAAACTCTTAACACTACCCCTTACAAAATTGTTTAGTTTTTATTATACATTCAACTCAAAATTTTGTAAATACATGTACTGAGTAGAGTTTATGTATATTCATTTTTTTGTCTGTGTATATATATTCATGTATAACCATTGAAAAACTTTTAAATAAGAGTATAATAGGTTTGTCTTTTACTTTTTGGATGACAGTATTTGAAATTCTATGTAAGTCCATTTCGTATGTGTTTTACACTAATTCTTTTCATTTTTATTTAATATAGGAGCTAAATTCCTTTATGTTCAATTAGTTTTCAATCCGACAAACACATGAATTTTTAGCTAAGTGTGAGACTTTTTTTATCTCGGGCAATACTATTTCCTATAAAAGAGTTGTGGAAAGATAATTATTTATTTGGTTGATAGTTTAGGCAATGTTGAAATCAACTATTAAGTATGTCTAAATTCTTATATCTCACTATTGTCTAGATTCCTGTCGTAAATATTTATAAGATTGCAACGATTGTTAAAAAGATCAAAACTGGAAGAAGCTTAAATGTGATAATCCTGGTACCTATGGTTCAATGGTATTGTGACAATGAATTTGGTGTATGCAGTTCTTGGCAGAGTTAAATTTTTGTTGTCATGCTTCTTGCATTATTTCAGGTGCATCATGGATTTTATCCCGCTTAGCACAACAAAATTTTGCGGCCTACAATTCTAAATACTGTTGAAAGTGCAAAGGAGTTATATGAAAACCTTCAGATTATGGGACAATGCATTCAATGGGAGGGGCTATGGCTTCATTTTGGGGATTATATCCCACGGTGTTTATATTTATGACTTCTTCATTTATTGCATTCTATTATATGGATTGTGGCTTTGCATGATTTGTTAAGTACTAGCATCCGGTAAATCATTTTCATCATCATTAATATATTTTTTTGGCATTATGGTAATACTGTGAGTGCCTATACAATTGTCAAAAATTGACAAAAAAACTAATGAGGCAATGTATTCGTTCTTTAACTATAACTTTGTGTTATGTATGACACGATGCTATACTGCTATGATTTTGGACATGGTGTTTGTTTGACATGAAGATCCAACATAATTATTAATTCTCGTGTTTTTCAGTTTTCGCATGTAACATGTGATTTCCCTTCATGTCTGAGGACCGAAACTGAGACATTCTTTCGTTGTTTTCCCTTTCGTTTGGATGTTAGAATTCTGGTGCAAGTAAGCGTATACGAGACATGGATCTTCAAAATGCATCAAGTACATGTGTCAGATATTTGAGGCTTGGTGAGGTTTGTGTAATGTGTAACAGACTTCAAATATACCACTAGCAATCATATCAATATAACAATTCGATGACATTGTGCATGACACTTTCTAAATATTTGTTAGCACTTTAGAATAAAAGAGTTACTCATTTTTAACCATATTGGTTACATTATAAACATTTTTATCAAGACATTAATATATATATATATATATATATATATATATATATATATATATACACACACACACACACACACACACAACTGTTATGTAATGTTCTAGGGTTTAGCGATCAGATTAATTATATACTTGGATATGTATTTGCGCATAAATTTTTTATGCAACACTATATAACATATGCTATTAAAATTTGATAATCGCACAACAATCTACCATCTTCTTATTATATTTTTATTTATTAATTGCATGTATAAATTTATTATTAACAAACTGAATAATCCCGCTGCAAAGCGAGGGTTTGTATCTAGTTTTAAAACTTAAATTTGAGACACACAGTAAGGCTGCCCCCTAATTCTTCGAATTTCCTCCTCCTTGACGCCTCTCTGATTCATCCACGAACTCCCAAAGATTATAAGCAGCAGAGGTAACGGGAATTGAAACAAATTTATTCTCTGCCCAATTTTTGGGGTTTTAACCCTTTTATTTCCAGTCCATTATCTTTATCAGACTTGGAGCGAAACCCGCTGATCTGTTCACCATGGTATATTTTTTCACTCTTTTTATTTTTATTTTTATCTAATTAATTAGTATACACCCAGAGTAATTTGTAAGTTGAACTCTTAATCTGGCAAGAGTAAGCCTGATTATTGTTGTTATTTCCAGGCTATGAAGCTCAGAATCTAGCTCCTATTGTTGTACAACTCCACATTATATTTTATGGCTTCAAGTTTAAGTCAATCATGAAGCGATTATTTTATATCAATGATGACAATCTTTTCCAAGATCTTTATTGCGATAACCGCATATCAAACAGAAAATATACCATGTTGAAATTTCTCCCAAAAAAATTATTAGAGCAATTCAGGTAATTCTGAAACTCTTAGAATGTATACACTATTATAGTTGAGCTGAGCATTCAAATTTTAACAAATATCAAGTAGGCTTACATATCTATCAAATTATTGTGTTTTTTTGCTGCTTTGTTCTTTCATTCATGGCTTTTTATGTTAAAAGATTGCAGGATGCATCAAATAGTTTGTCTCTCACGCACTACTGTGTGTTTTGTGTGTGAGCTATTCATATATTATTTTACCTAATTCTTTAGATTGCATTATTTGGAGTGTAATTTTCATAATCAAGTTCATAATACATGTTTGAGTTTCAAAAACTTAGCAAAAAAATAGCATATGCTAAGGTTCATTAGCATATGTTTGAGATATTTTGAAAAATAGGTGAGCATATAAAAGTGGGCACCTTTACAGAATTTGGGGATTAGAGAAGATTCTCAGTTCGAAGCCAGCGATTTGGATCAACTGGGTTTGAACGGATAACCAAAATATCTCTCAACACCGCAAAGGAGGAGGTGGATTGAGAGATCGACACTGGCACATAAGTTTTGATGCTGTGAGTTGGTAGATTAACTAGAGAGATCGACATGAGAGAGGAGAAGAGATTTTGAAAGAACTGAAGGGAGAAGAAGGAAGCTGAAGAGGATGGACAGACGGAAACTAAATTTTAATTGGTGAAACTCAGTAAGAGTTAAGGGGCTAATAGAGTTTGTTTTAATTGTTCATTAAATATGGATATGCTTAATAAGGTTATGTTTTTTGAATTGTTAGTATGCAGGGCTGCTGCCATTCTTAGAGGGAAGGGCGGTGCTTGACTTCAAATGAAATTGGCATACAATCGTTTGGCACCCTTCCTTTTGATTTTACTCTAGTAGATTAACTATTCGTGTGCATGTCTACTTTCTAGATATCTAAAGCTTTACCATGTTCTTATATATAAGGTTGGATTTGAGTTTACTGTTGATTGTAGTTTCTTTAATTGTCATCGGTGGTGTACCTGTGTGTGTGGTCTTTTATGCATGTTTAATGCTTAAAGCTAATGTTCTTTTTAGTGGAATAATTTTTCAATTTACCAAAAAAAATAATTAAATGTCAATTCTAGCCTTACACTACTCATCCGCCTCCTTCTAAAATTATTCTATGATTAGAAAAAAAGAATTATATTTGGTTCCATATGAAGTTTTTACACGTGACTTAAATAAAACCCAACATTCTTAATACTCAAGATAGAGTAGAGGACTGAAGGTACTATTTTTCCTCTTGATATTGTCAATTTTATTTTTTATCAATCTTATACTAAATTCTCCTACTATATGTTCACCCGTAGGCACCATTTGCTAAAAAGGTATACATTGCCATCATCGTTCTCCATTCAGCTTAATTGATGACCACATATGATTTTCTTGAAAAGTGTTTGGTTGCTCTCAAAACTGCAATATATGTGTATATATGTATACATGTTGGATGGTTATTGTTTAATTTGAAGCAGAAACATTTGTGTCCTCAATTTTATTTGTCACCACAATAAGAATTTTCTGAAAGCAGTTGTTTTACCTTAACATTACGACAATTTGTTGGCTAATGGTTGTACTATAATTTAATAATTCATTTACAATTTTCTTGAAAGTGATCATATGTTGATTCTTTATATGTTACAGAGAATCTGAACATTGTTCAACCATAGTTGTAAAGGTGACAAGTCGAGTCGAGTCGACAGTAGCTCACTATAATCTATGGTGCGCCTTTTCTTTAGCCCTCCTAATATCTTATTTATTGCTCTATTGACATACCAAATCCAGTATATACCATACTTTAATTATCGAAATTTATAGCATCCTTTGTATGTTTAATTTCCGATTTATGATGTTCTTATGTGTACTTGGCTAATGTTGTTAGACTTGACAAAGTATGTCGCTTAATATAAAAGGGTAACTTTCATATTATCTTTGTTTTTTATATTGCGAAAAATTATAGTTGAGTGTAACAAGGGTAAATGGGAGAATGAGTTTTTCAAGAAGTGGAAGGGACCGTGGAAGTTGGACAAGCAGAATATCATTTAGTAAACTAAAATAGAACATTTCATGAGTTGCTGACTTGCTGGGTATATGACGATCAAAATAATAGCCACAAATTTGGAGAAATAAGCAGTAAAAATTATAGCTTCCTAATGGTTTGTCCAGTGTATTCTTTCTCTTAGAACCATCATGTTAAAAAGATTTATTCTTCATTATCAGTTAACCATTAATTGTAATGAGCAGCAGGGGTCTGCTTCAGAGTCACAATATAGACATCAATAACATTTTCATTATTATTCTGACAACAAATTCACCAACTGACATCCCCAAAAACAGCACCACCATTAGTTGTAAACCATAAATGCCCTCCATTTTAGCAAGAAAAATAATCCAAAACCCATTTTGGATCAACTGTTTATTACTCCTTTGTTTCGTAGAAGAGTTTAATTTTTTAAATGTTATGACACAATATCGTAAAGTTTATTGTTACAATTTTGTTACTATTTTTTTTGGAATGGGGCGAGAATATTTTTCAGTGCAAGTTGGTTTCTTGATTTAATGTTATGTTTGGTGTTTGCTTCATCTTCCCTTTAGCTCATAATCTTTTTGTTTTTGGGTGGTAGGAATTTGGATGCCAGGATGACAAGACGTTTTGTGAGATATTTGATGGTCATGGTCCATGTGGGCATTTTGTTGCCAAGACAGTTCGAGAATCATTGCCGCTGTCTTTGTTGTACAATTGGCAGGAGACACTTGCTGAAGCCTCACTTAACCCGGATTTTGATCTAGAGTCGGATAAAAGGCTTTAGAGATTTAATTTATGGGCATTCTTACTTTTAAGACTAAGAATTTTAATTGAACAGAGAAGTCGATGGAATTGCCTCCATATTTCCTCCAAATGATGGCCCTGGCAAATATGTGAATGCAAACTTTTACTTTTTACCAACTTATTGCTTAATATAGCACTGATGATCTTAGATATATGGCTAGCAGGTTGTGTATGTGTGGAATTGCATTACTATTCAATATCCATCGTGCTCAATTGTTCAACGGTCTTTGTGTTAATGTTTATATATACTGTGGCAAAAGATCTATGATTCCTTTCACTTAAAAATATCAAGTCTTATGACTGAGCTATTATATATGGTTAGAACTAATTAAGAAGCTTTCTTCCCTTTGCATCAAACCATAACACTATATGCTAAAATTAACTGTTAAATTGCTTTGGGAACAGTTTTAAAATTTTGTCATTAGTGGATAATGCATATTTTTTTTGTTTAAAGACCGAAAAGACTTTTCAGTTTTTCGAACTAGCCCGTGCAATGTACGGGCTATCAACTAGTTGATAAAAAAGCCACCACCATAGTATATGTGTAATTAATAGAACATACCATTTGTCAACCCCCCCCCCCCCCCCCCCGGATAAGTATTTGATTATAACAACACAAATTTAAATATATTTTTTTCATAATACTTGATTATTTGATCGCTGATAACTTTTGAAAATTAATTTAAGAAATTTTGAAACTTAAAATTAAGATGACTCGTTAAAAATTATTAAACAATAAATCTTAAGTAATATTTTTTAGATGATTTATAATATTTATTATTGTATTGATTATAATTAAAAAGAATTTATTTTAATTTAAGTTTAAAAATATTTTAAATTGACTTTAAAAAGTCAGCAATGATAAAATAATATGAGACGGAGTATATATAATATATTTGATTCTGCAACAGAATCACTAATGGAATAGGAGTGTTTATCTTTTAGAAACTCCAAATCTTTGGCTATAAATTGAGTTTTTTTTTTGTTTTTGTTTTTTGTTACGATTTCTTTTTTCAGTTTTCCTTGGGGATATTTGAATGTGATTTAATGCCAGCCCACTTCTTTCATTTTTCCTTTACAGTATTGTTGGGCCATAATACTTTTCATACTGGGCCAGACCGAATGGGCTTATCCTTTGGATTGTGTTATGGGGGTATTTCGGTTGGGTCCGGTTAGCCTGGACCGTCTCTCTGTTATTGGGCTTAGTCATTGGATCGGTCTATTACGCAAGCTGTCACTTATCCTGCCTTTGACCGGTAATCATCACAAAAAGTAGTGGTTGACTGTTATGTTTGCCACCTTCCTGCATGACATTAATGAGGATGAGACTCCGATTACCGACGGGAAGTAATAGTAGTAGCAGGTAGGGAAGTAAGCTACATACTTTCGGCTGAGGTGACCGGTGGTGAGGGGAGGTGTTAGGAGATAGTAGGTGGCACGGTAAACCGAGTCTAGAGAACGTATGGGGCAAGGATCACAAAGGAAAAGAGGTAACAAAACACAACACGCATTATTATTTTCTCTCACTCAGACACTAGTCAATATTTTTCCTCCATTGTTAACCTTGTGATCGCCTGTACGTACTATCACGCCGGAGCTATCCCCCGACGGTCAGGCCGTCAAGCTTCTGGTGTTGACTTGTTGAACTGTGTAGGATCAGAGCGTCTTACGTGATTGGGACGTGGGAGAAGATCTTGGCGTTAACATTGGCGCTAGAAGGAGGGCCGCGTTCTAGTGTCCTGAGTATTTTTCAATCAAAAATCGTGTTCGTTCTACGTCGGTGTTCATGGGGAAGAGTAGGACACCTACACCTGAGGGCAGCCGATGGCTGCCAGTGAATCGATACCGCGAGTATCTGTCAAGGACCGTTTGGGACCTGCACTAAGTGTTCATGCCAGCACGGCGTCCAAACGATCGCATGTAGATTCTCGTCCGAGGGCTGGTAGCAAAGCCAAAAGAAGGCTAGTTTTCCCAGCAGAGAAAGAGTCTGGTCATGGCCGGAGATGAGTAGAAGACACCTCGCCTAGAACTCGATACCGGGACGACCAAGACGAAAAGACTGCCCGCTTGGCTAAGATGGCAGACGAAGCTGATAGGGCCATGGAGGCACTGGTGAAACAACGACGGGATATAGCTGAGCAGATGTCTTGAATGGCAGAGTTGAGGGACGAAGCGTCCAGCTATGTCCAATCTGAAGAACGTGGGCATCGGAGTGGGAAAGAACCTGTTCATTCCGGGCGTGAGTCTCAGGGTCAACCTCGGGAAAGAAGAAGGTCCAGAAGCCCTACTCCTCAAAGATTGAAGATGGCACATCACCCTGTCGGTTCTAAGGAGCAGGGTCGAAGCGAACGAAGAGGTCGATCCAGGGATCGTACTCTAGAGAATACTAAGAAGGCGCTCGTTGTTGTGCATTCCCACCACGGCAGCCGGGTTCAGAGACGAAGCAGATCTAGGGGCCGTACACCCGAAAGTGCACCGAGGGCACTCAGCCCTGTGGACCATTGTCACCGTAAAAGCCCTTAGAAAGTTGGGGGTTCTATGGCAAGAGACCTGTCCATTCAGAGGAGGGATGAGTCACCGAAAAAAGTAGTATCGTTCCAACCCGAGGGCGTGGAGTATCTGGTCAAAGAGGTAAAGGAGCTTCGGAGACAGCTTGCCGAGGTGCAGAAAACGAAAGATACTTCGGGAAAGAAGGCATCCCCTTTTTCCGCGGAGATTTTGAAAAAAAGCTGACCCCACCAAGAAGTTGCCTCACATTGAAAGTTATGACGGATCGGGGGATCCCTATGACCATAGTCAGACGTTCGACCGACTGATGGATTATTACGACTTTAGCGATGCTGCTAAGTGTCATACTTTTGTCACGACACTCTGAAAGGATGCCAGGCAGTGGATGGGGACTTTGCCTTCGGATTCGATTTCATCTTGGGCGGATATGTGCAGTAAGTTCCACGCTCGCTTCGAGAGCAACAAAAGGAGGGGGAAACCAACTGGCTCGTTGGCTCAAGTTCGACAGTATTCGAATGAGTCTTTGGGCCAATATGTAAAGCGATTCTGTGATGCAGTCGGCCAAGTGATAGACCTGAACGATCTACAAGTCGTGGGACTGTTTCAGAATGGGTTAGATCTGATCAAATCGGAAAAGTTGGTGAAGAAGTTGATGTTTCATCACTCGAAGAGTCTCGCAGAAGCCTTCGACAGAGTGGAAGGTTATATTGTGGTAGAAGAAGCCATGAATAGCCTCAAGCGCCCTTCCTCAGATCGGCTTAAGGAGACAGATCGGGATAGAACAGAGGGGGACCAGAGTAAGAATGAAGGAAATAAAGGTCGTCATGACGGCATGTCAAAGAAATACAACAATAATTGGAGACAGGGTGGAGAACGCTCGTCCGCTCCCGCTCAGAAGGTAAATAGGACATATACTGCACTCAATGCTGACAGGGCTGTTATCTTGGATTAGATTAAGAATCAACCTATTTTTGAGCCACCTCGAGATAACATTAAGCCTGGGAAAGGGAATTCTCATAAGTATTGTGACTATCATCAAGCCTCGGGCCACGATACGAACGACTGTGTTAGTTTGAAGGATTTTATTGAGAGAAAGGTGCAAGACGGGGCTTTAGTTCATTATGTGGCTGCCAGAACGAATCAACAGCAAGATAGAGGACCTGTTCAGGCAGCCCAGCTAGTTCAGCAATTGTTCCCCGCTCCTGGACCGCCAGCAAGGCAAGTGATAGATGTCATCACTGGGGGTACTTCGGGCAAGCTTGTTGGAAAGAAGCGCCGAAGTTATCTGGATTCGGTCATGTCGATGGCGGGTACCCTCTCGAAGACTGACAGACCCTTCTCTGGTACGGTAATTTCCTTTACAGATGAGGATTACCCTTCGAAAATCATCGAACCGCATGAGGGATCATTGGTGGTGACGGCACAAGTGGGTTCGGTGGATATGAAACGAATGATGATCGACAATGTGTCTTCTGTGGATATCTTATATGCCCACGCTTACCAGAGGATGCATCTTGATGGGCAGAAGATGGAGATCGGGCATGAGGCCCCTTTATATGGCTTCAGCAACAATCCGGTCAAAGTAACTGGAACCATCGAACTGCCGATTATCTTCGGCACGGCCCCCCAACAGGTAGAAATTTTTTGCAAATTTTATGTTGTGCATGTAGATTCCGCTTATAATGCTATTTTGGGGAGGCCCACATTAACTGCTTTATAAGCTGTAACCTCAATCCCTCATTTCAAAATTAAATTTCCTACGGCTCATGGGGTTGGGGAGGTAAAAGGAGATTTGGATCTGGCCATAAGATGTTATAGAAATACCGTGATCACTTCGGGAGTAGGGGTGTCAAAGTAAAAACAGACCATGGCAATAGAGATCGAACCCTTCACGGAAAGAAGCTCCGAGCCGTTGGTCATGCCAGCTGAAGAAACAAAAGAAATAGAGCTCGTCCCGGGCAAGGCAGACAAGACGGTGAAAATAGGTTCGGGCCTGCCGGAACCTCTCCGGACGAACCTCATGGAACTCCTGCGATGTTATGTTGACATCTTCGCCTGGGAGCCTTAAGATATGCCGGGAGTGAGTAGGGATATTGCAGAGCATCGGTTAGAAGTAGACCCGTTGAAGAAGCCAGTTCGGCAAAAGAGGAGGATCTTTGCGCCTGTGCGCCAAAGAATCATCGATGAAGAAATTGCGAAGCTGCTAGCTGCTGACTTCATCTTCGAGATCGACTATCCGCAGTGGATGGCAAATGTGGTGTTGGTCCAGAAGTAGAATGGGAAATGGCGAGTTTGCATCGACTATACAGATCTGAATAAAGCTTGTCCAAAGGATTTCTACCCGTTACCCCACATTGACCAACTCATCGATGCAACTTCGGGGTATGCTTTGTTGAGTTTCATGGATGCATTCTCTAGCTATCATCAGATCTCCATGTGTAAAGAGGATATACCGAAGAAGGCGTTCATTACGCATCGTTCGGTATATGCCTACAAGAAAATGACCTTCGGTCTTATCAACACCGGGGCCACTTACCAGAGGATGATGAACTATGTCTTCAGGCGTCAGTTGGGCAAGAATATGGAAGTATATGTGGATGACATGATTGTTAAGAGCATGTTGGTGCACAAACATCTGGATGACCTGGAGGAATGCTTTCAGACAGCCCGTCATCACAAATTGAGACTGAATCCTGCCAAGTGCACCTTCAGATTAGGGGCTGGCAAATTTCTGGGTTATCTGGTCAGTCAGAGGGGAATTGAAGCCAATCCAGAAAAGATTCAAGCGATCCTGAACATGAAGACTCCTCAGTCATTTAAAGATATTTAACGTCTGACTGGAAGGATTGCAGCGTTGATGAGGTTTATGTCCAAATCGGCAGAAAGGTGTTTGCCATTTTTTGACACGTTGAAAGGGCCGAAGAATGCCAAGACGTTCCAATGGACTTCAGAATGCGAAGACGCCTTTCAGAGCATCAAGTCCTACTTATCTTCGGCACCTTTGTTGGTGAAGCCCGCTCCTGCTGAGCCTTTGTATTTGTACTTAGCAGCTAGTTCGTTGGCAGTAGGAGCAGTTTTGGTGCGAGAAGTTGGGGGTAAGCAACACCCAGTTTATTATGTAAGCCATGTCCTTCGGGATGCTGAAACAAGGTACCCAAACATTGAGAAGTTTGCTTTTGCTTTAATAACTGCTAGTCGAAAGCTTAGGCAATATTTCCAGGGTAGGTTGATAATAGTCTACACAGATCAGCCTTTGAAGAAGATTATGGGCAAACCTGAGGTATTGGGGAGATTAGCTGTATGGACAATGAAGTTATCTCAATTCTTCGTTGAATATCATCCCCGAACTGCCATCAAGGGGCAGGCCTTGGCAGATTTTGTGGTCGAGTGTTCGTTTTCTGAAGCTGATGAAGCTGTAGCAGAAGCTGAAGGATCTGACAGCATAGTTGCGGTTCTTCAGCAGAAGCAGAGTTCGTGGACACTGTACGCAGATGGGTCTTCCACCACGGACGTCAGCGGAGCAGGGATTATTCTGACCAGCCCGGAGGGATTCAAGGTGCAACAGGCCATCAGATTTCAGTTTAAAGCGACGAACAATGAAGCAGAGTATGAGGTAGTGTTGGCGGGATTGCGACTAGCTAAGAGTCTTGAAGTGAAAAGAATAGTTATCTTTAGTGACTCTCAGTTAGTCGTTAAACAAGTCTCTGGGGAATACGAAGCCCGAGGTCATAAAATGATCAAGTATTTGGCGGAATTGAAAGAACGGCTTCAGTATTTCCAGTTTTACGAATTTCAGGGGGTCGAACGTAACGACAATTCCATTGCCGATGCACTCTCCAAATTAGCCACTACGGATGTTAACATTTTTAATGGGTCGGTTTACTTGGAAATTTTGCAACATCCTAGTGTACATCATGAATCGATAATGTGCGTTGACCGAACCAACTGCTGGTTGACTCCATATCTGGAGTATCTGGCAGATGGCGTTTTACCTTCGGATCAGATGCTGGCCAAGAAAATCAAGTATAAGAGTGCTAATTTCGTTCTGATAGATGGGGATATGTTTCGAAGGCCTTCTCGTCTCCACTGTTAAAATGTTTGACTCCATCCGAAGCTGAATATGCTCTTCGAGAAGTTCACGAGGGCATCTGTGGCGACCATATGGCTGCTAAGTTATTAGCCTACAAAGTACTTCGTCAGGGATACTACTGGCCTACCATCTTCAAGGAAGCGACTGAATACGTCAAGAAGTGCGAGAAGTGTCAGCTCAACAGTCCGATCCCACATCAGCCACCAGAAGAGTTATACTCGATCTTATCTCCCATACCCTTTGCTGTCTGGGGGGTTGATATACTAGGTCCGCTACCGAAAGTAAAAGGTCAGGTCAGCTTTGTTATAGTTGCCATCGACTACATGACCAAGTGGGTAGAAGCAAAACCGCTCAGGTTAATAATGGAACAGGAATGCTTAAAGTTCATTAAAGAGTCGGTAGTATTTCGGTTCGGAATTCCTAAGGTGGTGATTTCAGACAACGGACGTCAGTTTGTGGGATCAAAATTCGAACCATTTTTAAAAGAACTAGGGGTCCAGCACAGAAAGACTTCGGTAGCTCATCCTCAGTCTAATGGACAAGTCGAAGTGACCAACAGAACACTACTGAATGGAATCAAGCGCAGATTGGACGAAGCTAAAGGAAGATGGCCAGAAGAGCTGCTCAGCGTGTTATGGGCCTATCAGACCACTCCGAGGACCACAACAGGGGATTCACCTTTCAGACTGGCCTATGGTACTGATGCCTTAGTCCCAATTGAAATTGGATCTCCAAGTCTTCGAGTTAGCCAGTTCGGAGAAATATACAATGACGAAGGGCTGAAAGCCAATCTTGATTTACTTGAAGAAGTTAGAGAAACAGCCTTGGTCAAACTAGCAGCCTATCAGCGAAGAGTATCCAAGCATTATAACAAAGGGGTAAAGCTTCGCAGGTTCGAAGTAGGGGATTTCGTTCTCAGAGAAGTCGAAGCATCTACACCCCAGAATTTGGGAAAGCTGATGCCAAATTGGGAAGGGCCGTATAAAGTCATAGAAGTACCAAAGCCGGGGACTTATCAGTTGAGGGCTTTGGACGGATCAGAGATCAAGAATACTTGGCATGCAGGTAGGCTTGGAAAGTATTTTTAGTAGCTACAATGTCAGTACACCGGAAGTCTGTAAATATTTTTAAGTCATCATCAATAAAAATTCCCTTTTTCTCAAACAAGTCTTGTCTTCATTGCTGTTAATGTCATCGAAGTAAGGAGGTTCGGGTGGACTCGCTGACCATTCGATGGTAGCCTCATCGGCAGGTGGTCCCTATGAGTTCGTCAGGCCCTGCGTGGTAGACGAACGTCATTGGTGTAAGGAGATTCGGGTGGACTCGCTGACCATTCGATGGTAGCCTCATCGGCAGGTGGTCCCTATGAGTTCGTCAGGCCCTGCGTGGTAGGCGAACGTCATTGGTGTAAGGAGGTTTGGGTGGACTCGCTGACCATTCGATTGTTAGCCTCATCGGCAGGTGGTCCCTATGAGTTCGTCAGGCCCTGCGTGGTAGGCGAACGTCATTGGTGTAAGGAGGTTCGGGTAGACTCGCTGACCATTCGATGGTAGCCTCATCGGTAGGTGGTCCTTATGAACTTGTCAGGCCCTTCGTGGTAGGCAAGTGTCATCCTTAAGACGTTGTCAGGCCTTGCGTGGTAGGCAATTGTCGACCCTTAGACCTTATCAGGCCCTTCGTGGCAGGCAAGTGTCATCGTTTAGACTTCGTTAGGCCCTTCACGGCATCTACCTCACACTTTGATAACGAATAAGTATTCCTTTACTCTATTACCTAATTTTTTCTAATTGTTGAGTTCAGAAGGCCACATTCTTTAACTTCATCTTGTCTGTTATACGACTTGCCTAGTTGTTAATTAACAGTTTAAGTTAAGTCCACGAAGGAGCTTGTACATTTTTCAAGTTGAATCGATATTGAAGTGTTGATAAACAGTAAATACACCGAAGTCATAAGAAATAATGTTGATATTTCATTTACATAATACTGTTCACAAAATGATAGAAACTTTTACAGAAATCCTACAACTAAGGGAAAAGAGAATCATCTTCAGGAATCAGCTTCGTCTTCCGAAGAGTCGAGAATGGTCGGATCAACCTTGGCAGTGACAAGTCTTGCCTTGTCTTTGCTTCGGCATTCGTCGTATCCATCCGAGAACATTTGGACGATCTCCTCGTTCAACTCAGCTGATTTTTGATATTCTTGTTGAACTTCTCTCCGAAGATTTTTGATCAGAGGGGGACCCAAATCTCTCAAAGCACGAAGTTCTTGAAGCTCCTCTTCGAGCTTTGCCCGTTCCTTCAGATGTCTCAAGTCCCTAGCTTCGAGTTCATTTACTTGCATCGCCAGGCTCTTGTTGGTTTTCACCATTGTTTCGTTCTTTCCCACAAGGGCCTCATTTCGATGAACCAGGTCTATGTTCGTATTAACGGTTATTTGGTGGGTGGCCTCGGTTGTCTCTAGTTTCTCTTTTAACTTATCCACATCCTTCTGGAGGCATTCGTTATTGAAGAGAGCGGTACCATGGGCCCCTCTCTCTTTATTCAGAGCCGATGCCAGAATAGCGTTCTCTCGCCGGGCTGCATCTTCTTCGGCTTCGGATCCTCCATACCGGGGAAGAAGTCTCCCGAAGACAGCATTTGCCTACAGACATCCAAAGATAGTCGGCGAATTATTAGAAGAAGCACACAATTTCCAAATATTCAGATTGGACAAGTAACTCACCTTAGCCAGGTAACTCATGCCTTCTTCGATTAAATCCCTAATTGAGCTGTTCCCGAACAGATGGTCATCAGTCTCCCAGACGAAGGAATCGAACAGCTGAAAGGGAAAGTTGGCATTAAACTCCGGCCATACGGTGGGAGAAGATGCAGCTTCTCGCTTGAAGACTGAGGGGGAGGATCGTGCTGGAGAGGGCATAGATGGTTCGGGAGGCGGTGGTGGTTGACTGTCGGAAGATTGTTTTCTTTTATGGGTCAAAGGTGGAGATTCGGTTTGTTTTTCGAGCTCGTCTTCAGAAACATGGATCTCCATAGGAACGATGATCGGAGGATCAACTTCAGCAGTGGGAATTCGGAGCTCGTCAGCAGACAGAGGGGTTACCTTGGTCCTCCTTTTCTTGATACGGAGGGCTTGCATCCGCTCCTTCACAGGCATGTCAATCAAACTCGCTGCAGAAGCGGGTTGAGATCCTTGAGGGTTTGTCCGGACTTTCCGAACAACCCTTTTCTTTTTTCGAGGTTGGTTAGTTTCCTCTTCAGCGACGAAGTGTGCTGATTGATCCTCGATGATTTGATCTTCGGAGGCCGAAGGTTCCTCAGGGGGGACTTCGGCGGACGGTGATGAAGGCTTACCGGAGAGGTACCTATCCAGATCCTTTCGATCGATCGAAGTCGGTTTGATAAGAGACACTGCACATACAAAGAATCAATTTAGACACTACTAGTATAAATCAGTAAACTGTACATTGATATAAGTCAACTCACATTTGTGGTCATACAACCACGTTTGCTTGCTCAGGAGGCCGAAGCTCCACTCCTTCAGAGGTATCTTCTCTATGATACACGTCATTTCACTTATACGCTCCTCAGATATATCTCCGAAGTCTGCAGAGACGCGATTAGAAGTAGTCCAGTCCGGGATAGAGGAGATTTTGGGCCCGTTGACGAAGAACCATTTATTGTGCCATCCCCGGTTGCTCGAAGGAGTGTCCATTAGAGATCGCTTCTCAATTCTGGCATTGGGCTTGGGGGCTATTTTACTTAGCACCTTGAAGCCTTTTTCCCGAGACTTCCCTACCGAGAAGAGGGTAAAGAAAGAATCAACAGCGGGAGGAACTCCTATCTCATAGCAGAAGGCTATGTAAGCCAGTATATGGATATATGAATTCGGCACCAATTGGGCGAACCCAACTCCAATAAACCCTAGGAGGGTGATCAAGAAGGCATGAAGGGGAAACCTCACCCCCTTCTCCAGGAACGTTATCGGGACGGCGGTCCAACCGTCGGGGCACTGGTACATTCTTTCGTGGGAGGCTGCAATCCTCACCCTGTGGGTATCTGGTATTTGATAGCGAGCCCGAATGTTGCGGAGCTCGACCTCAGTAATAGTGGAGGGGGTGTTAGCGTGAGGAAAATCTTCCTCATTCCTAAAAAATTCGGAGGGGTTGGGAAGTGATTCTAGAGGTGGAGCTTCCTTACTCAGAGCATCAATTTGGGGGTTTGAGCTCAAAGCCTCTTTGTTAGGGCTTAAGTGGGGAGTCACGGCGGAGATGGGGGTTACACGAAGTGGAGAACTTTTATCAGGGTTTTGAGATGCCATTGTTGAGACTTTGTAGAGAAAACGAAGAAATTTGAGAAAGAGAAGGCAGTAAGCTCTTGTAAATTCGAAATAGCAAGGAACCATCCAAGGTGAATGGGTGGCAGCTCTTATAGTGGGTGGTCTTTTCAAATTTTGCACAAAAACCAAGGGCGGCGCATTAATTGGAGGTAATGATGTGAGAAAGGAAGGGGCAACGTCCGATTTTGGTTTTAATGGGTTATCCAAAGTGGGCTGACATTCACTGGATATTTATTTTTCGTCCTTAAGGCTGTTGGGCATGTGCCATTTGGGCTTCAGGATCCACTTGAATTAATGACTGTTATTTATCAGTTGGGGTCCGGTGAGATTTCTTTTTGCCCCTTTTGGTTTATTACAAATCCCTTTCACAATTTACAGTCTTCCATTAAACATCCTGTTTAATAAAAGACTGGGGGGCAATGTTGGGCCATAATACTTTTCATACTGGGCCAGGCCGAATGGGCTTATCCTTTGGATTGTGTTATGGGGGTATTTCGGTTGGGTCCGGTTAGCCTGGACCGTCTCTCTGTTATTGGGCTTAGTCATTGGATCGGTCTATTACGCAAGCTGTCACTTATCCTGCCTTTGACCGGTAATCATCACAAAAGGTAGTGGTTGACTGTTATGTCTGCCACCTTCCTGCATGGCATTAATGAGGATGGGACTCCGATTACCGGCGGGAAGTAACAGTGGTAGCAGGTGGGGAAGTAAGCTACATACTTTCGGCTGAGGTGACCGGTGGTGAGGGGAGGTGTCAGGAGATAGTGGGTGGCACGGTAAACCGGGTCTAGGGAACGTATGGGGGCAAGGATCACAAAGGAAAAGAGGTAACAAAACACAACACACATTATTATTTTCTCTCACTCAGACACTAGTCAATATTTTTCCTCCATTATTAACCTCGTGATCGCCTGTACTGACTCTCACGCAGGAGCTATCCCCCGACGGTCAGGCCGTCAAGCTTCTGGTGTTGACTTGTTGAACTGTGCAGGATCAGAGCGTCTTACGTGACTGGGACGTGGGAGAAGATCTTGGCGTTAACAAGTACCAAAGGAATAAAGGAGTGTCTTGCCATCTTCGGACTGGGTCATAACCTTTGTCAGTATGTTATTTAATATTAGAAACACTAAAAAGTTAGTTTCTCTTATGTAGTTATGCTCAAGCATTCCTCAAAAAGTAAAAATTCTCACTATCTTTAGGTAATACCGTACCAAGTTATAGGCATTTAATTCTTATTGCATGCATTAAATATGGTTCCAACATTTGAATTCATTTGACCAATATGCAAGTATGTTTAATTTAATACTGGTCGGTAGTCTGTGCAATGTACGAGCTAATTTGAATAATAAATTTAATAATTTGTTCAACATTCATGTCAAAAAAAAAATCGAAGTACAAAATTCATGTAAATTAATTGAATTATCGTAACATAAAATTAAGGGATTTTCACTTTTCTTTCGATATGCACTCTTTATTCGGCTGATCACCCCATTCAAAGAAGGAATGTCGTGGTGGTGAAATAAATTTTGTACAAAACATCATAAAAAATCAAACATTAATAAATCAAGAAACCATATATATATATATATATATATATATATATATATATATATATATACGGTCCGTCTCTAAAGCGAACCTTAAAGAGCGAACCAAAGACGAACCGTCGTCTTTGGTGTCAACGGCGACGGTTCGATCCGTCGCCATAGCCATGTAGTCTTTGGCGACGGGTCGAACCGTCGCCATAGACACCAAAGACGACGGTTCGTCTTTGGTTCGTTTTTTAAGGTTCGCTTTAGAGACTCTCCGTGTATATATATATATATATATATATATATATATATATATATATATATATATATATATATATATAATTAGGTTCGAGACAATCCTAATTTGAGTAGAAAATTTTCAGTTCCCATAACAAATCAATTAAAACAAAAAACCAACAACAACGAAAAGCATCGATTTAATCATCAAGATCATAATCACATATGAAAATTTTCAAAGCATTACTATTCTTGCGTCCAAATTTAATGATTCATGTCATGTCGGGTGAGCAAAATTTATTCTCTCTAATCATTACATCTACTAAATGTACAAAATTTTAATGGAGTTATAGCATAGAGGTAAGCTTGTTAACATATCATCAAAAGGAGATACCACTGAACACACTTGTAATCTAGTCTATTGAAATCAAAAGAATACACAATAGGAGGGATGATAGAAAAATATACAATGACATTCTGTGCAAGTAACTAATCTACTATGCACCTTCCGAAATTCAAGCTCATCAAATTGAAGATTAGTATAGTTCACTTACCTTTCACTGTCTTTAATTTCTACTACCTAAATACACATAAAGAATCAGCTATGAGGTATATATTCTCACTTACATTTTGACATGCATATATACAATCATTTCCCTGAATTCTTTCAAAGCTTTTGTAGAGGAAAGGAATTAAAACTCCCGTCTTCTCTCCAAATTACCTTTATTATATCAGCCTAAATTCAATTTTAGTAGAGGTGATAAAACAATTAGCTTTCTACATACTGTCAATACTTAATAATACATAAATTGCTAACATAGAAAGTGAGAGCTGGAATACATGCATATACACTATTTCATGCAAGACAGTAAAACAACTGAAGTATTAAATTCATTAGTGAACTGAAAATGTAAAGGAAATATTTGAAATTAAAGGTTGACCAATGATCTAGCATTCATGTTCTTGGCCATAATGAACACGACAGTCGTCCAATAACAAAGATGGAAACTGAAAGAGAAATACCCAAGTGTTGGTTACATATTTTATGATTTTAATGATGACAATATTATTGGGTTTATGAATTTGATTTAAATTGTTTGGGCTGATTTAAATTTATTATATGTTAATTTCTTGTTGGCCCAAGATTGGAATTATGGTCCATTAGTATCTTCCTCCTTCTATATTTAAGTTTGCATGTTGCATGTTGCTGAAAAGATCTTTAATATAATTTAGTAATGATATGCAATCCAATTTGAAAAGGAAACTAAATAAGGTAACTGTTATTCAGTGATTGGCTAGTAACAAACTTTATCAAGTATCTTCTTGTTCCTTTATTTAAGGTGTTTTGGTTTGACTTGAAAACATATTAGTTGGAACCAAATCTTTGTTAGCTGATCATATATTTGTTGGTCTCTTTAATTGCTAATATCATGGGGTATACCAAATGTGATATGAGTTTTCTATTCTATCTTATGTTTATATCCTTTGGTTAACATTAGTAGCTTTAATTATGAGATTTAAATCATCTGATTTCTTGCTAACAATTATTTCATAGCCGTTGGCCTTCATCTTATATAAAGGTCCATCATGATCGGTTATTAGGGGACCTAACAATTGGAAAGCAGCGATTCATTCTTCTTAATTCTAATAGCTTTCTAATAATCATTCTAGTAATCTGTGTCCTGTTATTCTTAGGCTAGAAAATTGATATTCCATTGGAATCACCATTACTGTAATCTGAAAAAAAAAACTATTAGCTTTAGTGGTATAGAGTTTCTAGAGTTTAGTGGATCTGCTTAAAGGAAGCTTCATAGGTCTCAGATGTGAGAATAGGTGCAGAGGTGTACAAGTTGTAGAGGTGCAAAGGGGGCATTCGTGTCCAACATCAGAATTGAAGTGTCTTTGTAACATGGAGTTATTTTTTGTATTGAGGTTTAAATCATAATAAAAAGAGTCTCCAATCCTAGTTGGGATTGGACGTGGATTAGGCCACTAGATTAGATGATAGGTGCTGAACCACGTAAAAATCTTGGTATGACTTTTTCTTCTGTTTATCTCTTTAACTGCCATTCACGTTCTGCGCATTTTTGTTCATCACGCTGCTTGAAGTTATACTATCCAGACACTAAAACAGACAGGTCTAGCTATCTGATAATAATAAACGAAGAATATAAGCTAAAGCAGATACTAAAGCAGACAGACGTAGTTGTCTGATTTAAACCTGTTGTAGAAAATTATATAAAGATTTCACCGTTTATCACTTTTAGCTTAATCACCTATTAACCCCCTTCTAGGTGTGCACATACATAGAATTTCATTTGGTATCAGAGCTTGGCTCTACTAATACTGATCATTGCAGGTCGTAGGGGAAGGTCCTATGGCACACCTAAACTTTCAAGAGGGTCAGTCCACAAGTCGGCCACCTCTATTGCTCTGAAGTGAAAACTTCAACTTTTGGAAGTTCAGATTGAAGATTTTTCGTACAAGAGACCCATGGGAATGGTGGGTTGTTAAAAATGGACATGCCATTCCTAGACATGATGATGGCAAACCAAAGGCTCTCATGGAGACGGATGCAAGTGAAAGCTATATATTTTCCTACAACTCAAGAGTCATGAACACCTTGCTAATTAAGCGGAATGGTCCAAGTTGAAATTGATAAAGTATCATCGTGCAACACAACAAAAGAAATGTGGGATACTGTCTTGATGAGTCATGAAGGTACTTCAAAAGTCAAAGAGGAGAAGTTAAGTATGCTAATGCACGGCTACGAATTGTTCAAATTAGAAAAGGATGAAACAATCAATGAAGCTCAAGGGAGATTCCTCACACTAATGAACTCGCTTAGTATGCTTGGGAGGAAAATTGATCAAAGGAAAATTAATAGAAGGCTTCTAAGAGTCATGCCCAAACGGTTTGCACCGAAAGTCACAACTCTCCAAGACTCACCAACAATTAGTACCATGGAAACTCTTACCTTGTTTGGAGAGCTTGAAGAATTTGAAAATCAACTCAGGAGGTATGATGAAGAGTATGAAGCACCAATAAAGAAAATATTGGCACTTCAAGTCGAGAGCAACAATGAAAGTGATCATGAACATTTTGATGAAGAAATTAAAATTCTCTCAAGAAAACTCGAGAGACTACTTCAAAGAAAGAATAAAAAAGGTAGCTCAACTCCAATGAGTAAGTCCAAAACCAAACAAGATAAAGAGATTGGTCAATTATGTTTCATGTGACTAGAAGACGATGATCAACTTGAGGTGTGACGCCCCCAAAAATAGGTATACATCACCCATCTTGGGTCGCCAGATACATGGTACAGAATACAAATACAAACTAATTATACAACAGTCGTGTAAAATACGACAAAACATATGTTGCGAGTTTTAATACAAATATTGTCATCTAGACAATATCCACACTCAATGGAGTACTCATTACATTTATTGTCACACTATTTAACAGAATAGTGAGGACTACTAAAACTATCATCTGGTCCATCACTCCATTCCCTGACTCGTCCCAGCTATATTCTCATTTACTGAAGAGAACAATGAAAGAAAGGGTGAGCTCAACTAGCCCAGTAAGAAATATTATGACTAAGATAATGCAAAATAAATTATCATTAGTCTTCAACAATGTTAAACTGATAAAATATAATAGACATCATGTTTAACTACAGTGGATCAATCAATCCATTAAAAGAGTCAAGTAGAGAATAAAATCTACTATCTTTTATGATTTAAAAGGTTTTTCATGACTTTTATCGCTAGGACTCAGCTTAATAAATAATCCACATCATCGAATCACCCCTGCACTACGGCCAAGGATATTCTTTAGTATCACGACCACAATTATCCATGCACTACGGGCCAAGAATAATTGTGTATTCGTTAATGGTTATGATCATGCCAACAACTGTCCATCAACGCACTACGGGCCGATGAGGACTTTTACCACATCATTTGTAACATTACGGTCATGATTATATCGAATAATTCCTGATCATAATCATACTAAGTCCATCTATACACTACATGCCACATATGACTTTCAACAAATATAAACATGAGGATGATGACAATGATGTAAGAATTCAATAAAACAAGTTCAAGAATTAATTTATCCAGGAACTAATAACGTCCAAATTGTCAACATGATACTTCTTTGTAGAGTAAAATTCAAGAATGCTCAGAAGAATATTTCCATAAAAAGATACTGGATGAAGCGCAAATATCAAGGATATTCCACTAATTTAATGGAGTATAGAAGTCAAAACTTTAACTAACTGAGTATAATAAAGAATGGAATAACAAAAGAAATCACCATGCATGCGGTACTTCGTATAGACAGGTTATTCCAATAGAATAATAATAACGGAACCAGGTCAGGAAAAATTTGTACCGACAGGATGTTCCAACAGAATAATAATAAAAAATGGAATAACAACAGAAATCACCATGCATGCGGTACTTCGCATAGACAGGTTATTCCAACAGAATACTAAATAATGGAACCAGGTCAGGCGTAATACGCACCGACAGGATGTTCCAACAGAATAATAAAGACGGAATCAGGTCTGGCGTAAAACGCACAGACAGAATATTTCAACAGAATAATAAAGAGTGAAATAATAGAAGAATTTCACTAAGTATATGGTAGCCCGCGTATACATGTTATTCCAACAGAATAATAAAGAATGGAATAACAGAAGTTCTCTTCATGAATACAAAAGAAATAATACCCCTTACGAGTACAACAAATAATATCCCTTACCGTAAAAGAAACTTGATATCGGAGTAGTGAAGTAGCAGAATACTTTTCTTCTTTCTCTCTATAGTTTCTCTCTCTAGAGTTTTAGTGAATTCATAAGAAAATAATGAAGGAATGAGCTTCTATTTATAGAAAAATAGACTGCATAGTAACTAAATCATGAACGGTCTAGATTGATTTACTTTAATCTGACGGTCCATATTTAAAGCAAAATCTTTTAAATAAAATATAATATATTCTATTTATAATCTAATAAAACGAATAACTTTATAAAAGATTTTACTATGCAAATACTATGCAGGCACTATACAAATACTATGCATCATAAAATATAATATATTCTAATTATTGTCTAATAAAATAGATAATTTTATAAAAGTATTCTGTTTTATATAAAAAACTTTTCTGTTTTATTATATTTATAATACCAATAAAACAAAACTGAGTGACTTATCACGTAAGCATCAATAATCAATACCGTGTGCTACTATGCAACCACGCGTATTACTGTACTTTTACTACAGATTAGTTCAACAGTATTAATGGTAAAACTTTCGCCGTTATTTTCAATAAAAATATTTTTGTCGTTTTCTCAATCCGATAATAATTCCGCTGTGGGGTCCACCAATGATTGCACCGTTATACGAATATTCCCTGCTAAAACGAATATTCCCCGACCAATCGAATATAATACAACAACTTGCATACTTTGTAAAATTTATAAATACTACCCACAACTATAACATTATATCAAATCCACACCATAATATTAAAAAAATATTTCGAGAAATTTAAATCTTTATTCATAAAATTTGGGGTCTCACATGAGGTAACGAATTTTCATGAAAAATTTGAAATATCTACATTTGATTATCTTGCTTTACAAATTGAAAATCAAAAGCTTAAAAAGAAAACTGCTTATTTTAAGAACTGTGTAAATTAACTAATGAATGAAGTTGAGTCACTTATTGAAGAAAGAAAAGAAAATAAATATCTTAAAAATGAAAATCAAATTTTAAAAGAAAAATTGAAAATGAGAGATGTATGCATAGATGCTTTTAATGATGGAAAAATGATGAATATGCAACATGATGATAATGTAACAAATGCAAAAATAACATCTTTAAAAAATAATCTTGCTAAATTTGTACAAGGAGAAGAGAACCTAAATGTTATGTTAGGGGCACAAAGGTCCAGTCTTAATAAACAAGGAATTGGGTATAATCCTATTAAAAATGTGAAAAATAGGACTAATAATAATATTAGAATGATTAATAGTAAATCAAGGCATAAAACACTTTATTGTTCACCACTTGTTACTTGTAAAAAATGTGGTTTTAAAGGTCATTTTGATTCTAATTGTAATAAAATTAGAATAAAACAAATTTGGGTAAAGAAAAGTGATTTATATGCTATAAACCCAAAAAGACCATAGAAGATTTGGGTACCAAAAAGATAGAGACTATTTGTTTGTTTAGTAGGTGTCTCAAGATCAAAAAGGAGATGGATGATTCTTTACTTTGAGAGAAAAAGAAATAAGACTATGCATATTAATCATTAAGCGCAAGTTGATTATAACATAATCATCATTACCCAAATATCTCCTCTAAGGGCCATGGAGACAAATGTCAATTTGATAGCTGGGGTAAAGTATCAGTATTTAGTAATTTTTAACTCGTAAGACTTCAGTCACTTCACTACTTCATAGGTTATCACCAAGTATTTATACCGTGTGTAACTAACATAAAACTTCACAAATGCACAGTTTATCGTCAGGACATCTTAACGCATTTCTCCAAGGCAAAATTAGCTCTCCAAAAACTAAAATAAGTTAAACAGAACAATATATTACCCCCAAAAAATTACATCAAGTCAGCATATGGAATACAAAGTGCATATCAAAAGAATGTCATTTTATAGTGTTTTGGCATTTAATCATTTCAGTTGCATACTTGCATATATTACCCCAAAAAAATACATCAAGTCAGTAGAAATTAATATTATCTACAAATTTAGAGTCCTCTAATTTTGGAATACCAATACGTCAACTCTTGGCTAATGTGTATGCCTATACATATTTACACCTCAACAAATACCAATACGTTAACTCTTGGGCCATGTGTACACCTACACATATTTACACCTCAACAAAGCTAACAAATTTCAAGGGATATATAAAATTGATAATAATCCAACAAAATGAAGCACCGAGTAAACTACCTCATATGTTGAGTCATAAATCACTTAAGAAGTGATGATCATGTGTTGAGTTATAATAAGTTGATATATTCAACACTCAACAGTGAACAATAACTATGAGTCATTTCCTAACTATGATGCAAGCTGAAACTCCTTGCAATAAGTTTTGCACTAAAACCCAACTAATGTAAAAACCAAATGAATTCACCAACAGTCTAACACCTTACAAAATATCGATGACGTAAGTCAATACTTTCAATTTGAAAAATTGGTCCTTCCAATTTGAAAATTGGTTATTCGAATTGACTCATAGTTCATTTGCTACACATATCTAATATTATAATACTTCAAAAATTAGCTACACATATCTGTTGTTAGGTTCCATTCAAATTCGAAACCTAAAAACGGCTGCGCAATTTAAGCCTCTAATACTTCTTTACTCAGCTCCTAACATAACAATTTTTCGAAAAACCCCTCCAATGATAATAACAATAATAGAAGTAGATTTTATAATTGAGATGATGAAAAGATAAAAAGGGGGAAATACCTTGATGTAATAACCTTTTTTTAATCTCGGCTTCAATGGTGATGGGACTAACTCCATGAACATCACAATATTCCGTCTCCTTCACCATGGATCTCAAAGTTGATTAGTTTTCTGTCTCTCTTTCCAAAGTTCAGAGATTGTGGAGAGTGGTTGTCGAAATTTGAAGTTTCTTAAACCCTGTGGCCATATTTAATATTTGAAAATTAACATTCTTTCCAAATTTCAGCAATCAGAACAAAAACCAATTAGCTAAAACCATGTGTAAGAATCAATGTCTTGAATAGTCATGTAATCATGTAAGCCAAAGTGGTATACTTCTGGCATTGTTAGTTTTGCTAGCTGGACTGATATATGTTCTTGCTTTTAAGCTTCGCCCTTAGGGTGGAATTCCTAGGCTATTCCCCTATAGGAAATATATAAAGTTTCTAATGCTTTATTACCATTTTTTTACTTCTTATTTTTTGTCTCAAGAAATCTATTCAAATTTAATGCAGCTGCAGAAGCCTATAAGCAGCTAAAATTTAAGTTTCAATGCAAAGAATTAACCAAATAGATTCTCAACTAGGCTCATGAAGTTAAGAGGATAAAAACATAGTAATTTTTTAACTGAGTGATATTAGTGAAATAATTTTTTGCAGATAACTAATTGAGTTCTACCTCCGACAATCAAAATTAAGAACTGCAAACTCAACCAAATTGACATTTTCACGGATGAAATTATGTTAGCATCACAAAAATATTGGATTGAGAATCCCTCAATCTTGAATGCAAAAACCACTACATAAAATCTAAATCTTTTTAACAGAACACTAATTCAAACAAAGAGAACACATAGCAGAAATCATATTGGCAAAAGATAAAATTGATTAAAAAGTACCAATAAAGTAGCAAAGCCATAAATTTTCAGCATCAATAAAATAACTTGCACCATCAAACCCATCCCATAAAATGAATACCAATCTCAAAAACAAAATCAAGTAAAAGGATAGTTAACTTGAAGCAATAACAAAAGGGGGTTAAGAGTTGATAAACTATAATAAATAGAGACCCACAAAAGAAACAGTGAAAGGCAAGCAATGAGGAAGCAATTTCTTGAAAAGCCCAAAAAATAGCTGGTTAAATTAACAAAAGTAATCATTTTTTAGGTCATCTATAAGATTATTTTTCAATAATAACATCACCAAAAAATATAAAAATACCTGGTAAAGAGGGCTAATTAGGAATTCGCAAGCTCGGAAATCGATTGAACTATATTGTTTCCCGGTGGTATATGCCAAGTCGATGACAGATTGCATCGTTAGTAAGCAGCAATTTGTGGAACATTTAAGCCCTTGAGATATGAAATATTAAAATTAAACAAAATAAACAATTCTGTCATACACTCATATTAACACTTTCAAACAAACACTATGAAACAAACACTTTCAAGCAAATAAATTGATTTTTAAGGTAGTAAAAGAAATTAAAGAAAAAACAGAGATTAGAGGATTGGAGACCAATTCATACACAATATCAAAATTCTATCACAAAACAGATATACAATGACAAATAAAACTAAGGAAATAAAGAGAAAGGAGAATAGAAAATTTCATATAACTTTTCATAGTATCTAAAGGAGAATCCCACTAACATATATAATGCAGCTAGGAAATCTACACTCTCGCCTTTAACAACCCTGACCAATAAACTGATAACACGTGTTTATTGCTAAATTTAAGGCATAATTAATAATTGAAATGTATCAAACGCAGCGTTTGGCCTAAACTCATGTAACTACTATTTCTCCTCATCTGCCTTCCATTCCTGACAATTCCCCATTGCTTAAAAGGATCCTTGTCCCCAAGGATTAAAGTATGGAAATTATGCACTAATTTGCTCTACTCTTCCCGTGTTACATCTTCTAGAATGCTATGGGACCACTGGATCAGAACCATGGTGGTTGGTCGCTATTCCTTTTTGATCAATCTTCTGTCTAAGACTGCTACATGTATTGGCCTTAACTCTCTTGCATGGTTCATTTGGGGTAGTTCAGTTTGTACCACCTTGGTCTCTCCAATCTACTTTTTTAGTTGTGAAACATGAAAAACATTATGAATTTTAGCACTTATAGGAAGCTGCAGCGTGTAGGCCATCTTCCCTATTCTTTGAATTACAGTGTATGGTCCATAGTACTTAGTAGATAACTTGAAGTTTCTCCTTTGTGTCACTGACATCTGTCTATAAGGTTGTAACTTCAGATACACCTCATCACCTTCTTTGAATTCCCTTTTTGTTCTTTTCCTATCTGTATAAAGTTTCATCCTTTCTTACGACTTCTGTAGATTCTTCTTCAATAATTATTGGGTTGCCTTCCTTTCTTTTAAAAAATCTGCTATCAAAGGATTGTTGCTTGTGCCTTCTTGGAGATAATTAACCACTGGAGGATTAGTGCCATAAAGAGCTTTATATGGTGTCATTCCTATTGCAGTATGGAAGTAGTATTGTACCACCATTCTGTCATGGGTAACCACTTACTCTAGTGTGTGGGTTTGGTACTAGTCATACACCTTAAGTACATTTCAATACACTGGTTGACCCTTTTCGTTTGCCCATCTGTTTGATGGTGGTAGGTTGTGCTTAACTTCACTTGGGTTCCCAATGTTCTAAACAACTCTCTCTAGAATGTGCTCAAAAATATCTTGTCTCTATCCGAGATGATAGTTTTTGGAGGACCATGGAACTTAACCACAGAGTCCAATACCATTTGTGCTACTTGAGATGCAGTAAAGGGGTGTATGAATGCCATAAGATGACACCCTTTGGTCAGTTTATCCACCACAACCAAAATCGTATCCTTACCCTCTGATTTGGGTAAACCTTCTACAAAATCCATGGTTATGACTTCCCAGGCATAGTCAGGAATGGGTATAGGCTGCAACAGTCCTAGACTGGGAATTTGCTCTCCCTTGCTCATTTGGCACACCTCACAATTTGTGATCAGCTCTGTTAAGTCTTTCCTTAATGTAGGCTAGAAGAATAACATCTCAAACCTCTTGATTGATGTAGTTATACCTGAATGCCCTCCTTTTGGGCTACTATCTATTTGTTCCATGATCTTTTCTCTTAGATTTCCAGAATTTCCCAAGTAGATCCTTCATTCTTTTCTGGGAATCCCTTCCTGTACCCTTATATTTAGGACAACTAACAGAATTGATGAGAATTTGTGCCATTATTTCTTGTGCCTCTTTGTCATCTTTAAGGCTATCTGCAACTTTAGTGCTCTACGTTGGAATAGCATATTGTATTACTATACAGCTGCCCTCCATTTCATGTTTTCTAGATAGCGCATCTGCTACTAGATTATCTTTACCCTTCTTATATTGAATAACATAGTCGAAACCCAACATCTTTGAAACCCATTTCTGCTGTACTAAAGTAGTTAATTTTTTCTCCATGAAGTACTTCAATACTTCATGGTCAGTTTTAATAATAAACTGTTGCCCCAACAGATAGGTCCTCCACTTCTGCACTGCCATAATTATGGCCAACAGTTCTTTCTCATAGGTTGAAAGGACTAAGTGTTTTGCTGACAAAGCTTTGCTTATAAAAGCTAATGGCCTGCCTTCCTGCATTAATACGGCCCCTACACCTGTGTGACAAGCATCTGTTTCCACAATAAAGGTTTTAGAGAAATTCGGTAGGGCTAGGACTAGGGTATTTGATAGAACTTCCTTGAGTTTCTGGAAGGCTTGCTTAGCCTCTTCTCCCCAGCTAAAAGCTCCCTTTTTAAGCAAATTAGTGAGAGATTTACTGATAATTTCATAGTGTTGCACAAACCTCCTATAGTATCCTGTAAGGCCCATAAATCCAGTGACAACCAACATTTTGTAATTTAATTTTAATATTTATTGGATTGAATAAATATTTTTCGATGAATTACTTATTAGATTAAATAATTAATTGATGAAGTTGTGTTAGATTAATTTAATTATATGTGTCATATTTATTAAATTAATGTGAAGAATTATTATTATTCGAAGTATGTAATTATATAAGCTTATTGAATTAAAAAGGAATATTTATTGTGCCTAGTGTTATTTTAATTAATTTAATGATTAATTAGAGATTTAATAATTTGACATTATTAATAAATGAGAAATTTAATTATGTGACTAAGTGAATTAATGAGAAATCATTATATGTTATTTAAAATAAATTAAATTAGATGTTTGATTTATTATCTGATTGGGTGTGACATAATTTAAACTATAGTATAAGAGATTTATATAATTAATTAGTTTTGAAACCTATTATTGCTAGCCAAACAAAACTCTAAAGAGAGTTGATAGCAGTTACCCATGATTGGGTAACTGACCTCAACGCGTCAGTTCTTTTCCAATATTATAAGCGTCTTCTTCTTCTTCATTTTTCTAAGTCTGGCATAGCATCACAGAAAGAGATTGGGAAATTTTTGAGGAGATTGTGAGTGTGCGATTGAAGAAGACTTGAGAAGGAATTCATCTCCTACTAATTTACACTTTACACTTTGGGTAAATTCTTCAACCCATTATTATTACGTTGTTAAAATTTTAATATATTATGGCTCTCAAATTTCTGTAAAATCTCTGTAGTTGGAGATTGTTTTGACTATATGAATTTATACGTGATCTTATGTCATGGTAGCATGTTTTACTATATATATTGTATGATTCCATATTATCAGTTTCATAAAATATGTTGTATATAATTGCTTCAAAATTAAAGAGTGTTGAATTATGACCATATGGCCCGTACGCACAAATTTAATGCGTCAATCATATATTATCCCTAAATTTTACACTGGTATATGATTATGCATGCTAAAATGAAGAGAACAAAACTTGAATGGATGGATTTGGTGTTATAACAAATTCGTGGTGTTGAATTTTATGATTTATGTTCAAAACCTTCAAGAACATCAAGAACAGTAAAAATTACATATTTTAATTTAGTGATTATGTGTTTTAATGGGTTAAAATCACTCTATAAATATTGGGTAATGATTATGTATGAGTTCTAGCATGTGGGTATGTTAAATTGGTGAAATTAATGATCATGTAGTGTTTATTTCGCTGAACTATGTGTTCTTTGCGAACTGAGAATCAAAATCTGGAGTTTCGTGCCGCGGTGCCAACTCTAGAACTGAAGTCCCGCGCCGCAGCGCCAAGTATTCGGCCGCAGCGCCAAGACATAGTACAACAATGGCGCTGCAGCGCCACTTAGCAGAATGGTCCAGAAATGAGTTTTTAAAATGTTTAAGTCTAGCAATGTGTTGGTAACTTAACCTAATGAATATAAAATTAGGTTAAACATATAAAGAGATGTTAAAGTAAATTCTTAACATGTCAATAACACAATTACATGTGGATTGAATTATTGAATGCATAACTAGCTTATTAATTGTGAAGTGTAAATGGTATGTCAATAAGTATAATAAATTGACTAAGTATAGTCATAACCAGAGTTTAGACCAAAGAATGAGCGTATGTTGATTAGTTATGTTATTATTGTCTGGTATTGTGAACGTAAATGATATGTAGGATTTAAATCAAGGAACGAGTTTAACTAAAGTGTAATCTACGCACGGTGCAAGTTTTCTAACTCTACTTGTTATCGTTAAGCAAGTTCTCATTATTATTATTGATCAAGCATGTTTTGTTATATTAAAACCTATTAATCTTTCAAGCATGATGCTGTTATATAATACTTATTCTATTGTATACCTTTTGATATTTTATTCAAGTTAAATATTTAGTTACTGATAAACCTTGTTAGACTAGCGAACCCTTAATAATTCGACTAGTCCATAGTTGATGAGCGTTCTAAATTTCAGAACCCTTGATGAATTATCCAAACCAAACTTCCTTTGGTGCGGACTCAAATGTCAAATTGAGATGAACAACCCTGCATAGGGGATTACTTATGCGTTAGCGTTAAGATATTGTGCATAGTATGATATTAAGGGCTGATCCCCCTAAGTACGAGAAGAAGAGTCCATAGTCTTATGACTGTTAAAGGTTTAAAGTATAACCCTTGATAACCTCGGACATAGTTCAAGGTCTTATGACCCTCAGAATTCTTTTGATTCTTGGTAATCACTTTTGGTTCAAAAGTTAAGTATATTGTTATTTCGTTATTATACTTGTGGGCAATCGTGCTCACTCTTACGTAATAATAACATTGCAGTTAAGAACGAAAGAACCGACGAGCCTTCTTCTAGCAAAGGCAAGGGCAAAGCTATTAAGTGATGAAGACGTGTTATTAAATTTTAAGAATGTTATTGTCAAGACTTGATGTTGTTTAAGACTTATTATTTGTTTATGTTTTCGCACAAATGTTCAAGGTTAGTATGACCTGAGATTGTATTTATTCTTCAGATATTGTAACCCCATAAGGGGAGGATTTATTTCTATCTATTGCATGGTTCACATTTATTATGGGTAGATAGATATATGATGTTTATATAGTGAACACCAAATCATGTGGGAATGGAAGTACCCGGATTTGGAGGTGTCACATGATTTGGTGTTCACTATATAAACATCATATATCTATCTACCCATAATAAATGCGAACCATGCAATAGATAGAAATAAATCCTCCCCTTATGGGGTTACAACATTTGAATAATAAATACAATCCCAGGTCATACTAACCTTGAACATCTGTGCGAAAACATAAACAAATAATAAGTCTTAAACAACATCAAGTCTTGACAATAACATTCTTAAAAATTAATAACACGTCTTCATCACTTAATAGCTTTGCCCTTGCCTTTGCTAGAAGAAGGCTCGTCGGTTCTTTCGTTCTTAACTGCAATGTTATTATTATGCAAGAGTGAGCACGATTGCCCACAAGTATAATAACGAAAGTAACAATATAATAACATGCGAGTGAATCAAAGACTTCTGAAATAAAGCTCAACTTTTGAACCAAAAAAGATTACCAAGAATCAAAAGAATTCTGAGGGTCATAAGACCTTGAACTATGTCCGAGGTTATCAAGGGTTATACTTGAAACCCTTAACAGTCATAAGACTATGGACTCTTCTTCTCGTACTTAGGGGGATCAGTCCTTAATATCATACTGTGCACAATATCTTAACGCTAACGCATAAGTAATCCCTTATACAGGGTTGTTCATCTCAGTTTGACATTTGAGTCCGCACCAAAGGAAGTTTGGTTTAGATAATTCATCAAGGGTTCTAAAATTTAGAACGCTCATCAACTATGGACTAGTCGAATCATTAAGGGTTCGCTAGTCTAACAAGGTTTATCAGTAACTGAATATTTAACTTGAATAAAATCTCAATAGGTATACAATAGAATAAGTATTGTATAACATCATCATACTTGAAAGATTAATAGGCTTTAATATAACAAAACAGGCTTGATCAATAATAATGAGAACTTGCCCAATGTAGAAAGGTGAATTCATCACTTATATAACGATAAGAAGTAGAGTTAGGAAACTTGCCTCGTGCGTAGATTACACTTTAATTAAACTCGTTCCTTGATTTAAATCCTACATATCATTTACGTTCATAATACCAATCAATAATAACATAACTAATCAACATACGCTCATTCTTTGGTCTAAACTTTGGTTATGACTATACTTGGTCAATTTATCATACTTATTGACATACCATTTACACTTCACAATTAATAAGCTAGTTATGCATTTAATAATTCAATCCACATGTAATTGTGTTATTGACATGTTAAGAATTTACTTTAACATCTCTTTATATGTTTAACCTAATTTTATATTCATTAGGTTAAGTTACCAACACATTGCTAGACTTAAACATTTTAAAAACTCATTTTTGGACCATTCTGCTAAGTGGCGCTGCGGCGCCACTGTTGTACTATGTCTTGGCGCTGCGGCGCTGTGGCGCTATGGCCGGATACTTGGCGCTGCGGCGCGGGACTTCAGTTCTGGAGTCGGCGTCGCGGCGCGAAACTCTTGATTTTGATTATCAGTTCGCGAAGAACACAGAGTTCAGCGAAATAAACACTACATGACCATTAATTTCACCAATTTAACATACCCACATGCTAGAACTCATACATAATCATTACCCAACATTTATAGAGTGATTTTAACCCATTAAAACACATAATCACTGAACTAAAACATGTAATTTTCACTGTTCTTAATGTTCTTGAATGTTTTGAACATATATCATAAAATTCAACGCCACGAATTCATTATAACACCAAATCCATCCATTCAAGTTTTGTTCTCTTCGTTTTAGCATGCATAATCATATACCAGTGTAAAATTTAGGGATAATATATGATTGACACATTAAATTTGTGCGTAAGGGTCATATGGTCATAATTCAACACTCTATAATTTTGAAGCAATTATATACAACATATTTTTTGAAACTGATAATATGGAATCATATAATATATATAGTAAAACATGCTACCATGACATAAGATCACGTATAAATTCACATAGTCAAAACAATCTCCAACTACAGAGATTTTACAGAAATTTGAGAGTCATATTATATAAAAATTTTAACAACGTAATAATAATGGGTTGAAGAATTTACCTAAAGTGTAAAGTGTAAATTAGTAGGAGATGAATTCTTTCTCAACTCTTCTTCAATCACACACGCACAATCTCCTAAAAAATTTCTCAATCTCTTTCTGTGATGCTATGCCAGACTTAGAAAAATGAAGAAGAAGAAGACGTTTATAATATTAGAAAAGAACTGGCGCGTTGAGGTTAGTTACCCAATCATGGGTAACTGCTATCAACTCCCTTTAAGGCTTTGTTTGGCTAGCAATAAAAGGCTTCAAAACTAATTAATTGTATAAATCTCTTATACTATAGTTTAAATTATGTCACACCCAATCAGATAATAAATCAAACATCTAATTTAATTTATTTTAAATAGCATATAATGATTTTTCATTAATTCACTTAGTCACATAATTAAATTTCTCATTTATTAATAATGTCAAATTATTAAATCTCTAATTAATCGTTAAATTAATTAAAATAACACTAGGCTCAATAAATATTCCTTTTTAATTCAATAAGCTCACATAATTACATACTTTGAATAATAATAATTCTCCACATTAATTTAATAAATATGACACATATAATTAAATTAATCTAACACAACTTCATCAATTAATTATTGAATCAAATAATTAATTCATCGAAAAATATTTATTCAATCCAATAAATATTAAAATTAAATTACAAAATGTCGGTTGTCACGAATCCCCTTAATGACTTTAATGTCTTAGGTGGGATCCATTGTCTCATGGCTTCCACTTTGCTCTCATCAGCAGCTACTCCTTGTTTACTGATAATATGTCCCAAGTATTCCACTTGAGGTTGGGCAAAAGTGCACGTGTTCCTCTTTACATAGAACTGATTACTCCTTAGTACCTCAAATACTTGTTGCAAGTGACTGATATAACTTTCCAAAGAGGAACTATATATAATAAAATGTCATCAAAGAAGACCAAAATAAACTTTCATAAGTATAGAGCAAATACCTCATTTATTAGGCATTGGAAAGTGGCAGGGGCATTGGTCAAGCGAAATGGCATGACTAGAAACTCATAATGTCCTTGGTGGGTTTTGAAGGCTGTTTTGTGAGTATCTTTAGACTTGACCCTGATTTGGTGATATCCACTCCTTAAATCCAATTTAGTAAAGAACTTGCTTCCCTTTAACTCATCTAGCAACTCTTCTATGATAGGAATGGAAAATTTGTTCTTTATATTTATGTTGTTTAAAGATCTATAATCCACACAAAACCTCCATGAGTTGTCCCAGGAATCAGAATCCACTAAATATTAACATAATAAATAATTTCTTATTTTCTAAATCAATTCCCAAATTATTTTTCCTCCCCTTTAAAAATAATGATTCATATAATTAATATGGGCAAGCATAAGTTATAAAAAATTCATAGATTAACTATAATTTATCAAAACCTCGCAATCAATATAAAAATTATATGCAATTTATGCGAAGGAAAATATGAAGGCGAAAATAATTAGGCATTAATTTTGTAACGGAAAAAAAATATTATTATGAAATACTTAGTTTCATCATAATCCTAGGTATAAGAAATTTAGCTAGCCATGGTATTAAAAATAAAAATAAATAATATTAGTACTACTATTTGCATAAAATAAGAACAATAATTAAAAAGAGAATTTCTATTATATAAATAAAAGAAAGTTACAAATACTCCCTGACAGTAGTACTACACGCGATTGTAATAAGAGAAAAGACAAACTCTAAATATCTTACTCCTTTCTACACTAGTGAAAAACTTAGAAAAAGAAAATAAAAAGTGGTCCTTTCTCTCTAAAACAAGAAGCCTATTTATAGGGAAAATAACTTTGAACCCTAATTTAGATTCATTGAACTTGGACACTTTTGTTCCTTTTCCATGCAGGTTTCAACTTCCTAGTGGCAGTCAATTTCTCAAAGAGATCTTCTAGATATACTTTTCTTTCTCTTGTTGGATTTGACTTGCACACCAAGATTGTTCAACCTATTTCCTTCTCCTTGCAGGATTCTTTTTGGATATTTCTTACATGAATAAGAGCATTAAATGTAACGACCCCAAAACAGGTCCATTCCATCCAACCTATTCTGAGTTGCCAAATACATGGTACAGAAAATAACTACAACTTTATTACAACAATTATCGTGCGAAATACAACAACACATATTCTGTGAGTTTGGATACAAATATATACCAAATGTGACTCATGTCCCAATCGTGGACAACACCTCACAATGATACCTTACATAAAGGTATAGTCAAAAATTATTTTAGAAATTAGAATCTTTGGAAAGTGCTCAAGGAAACCTTCGTACATGGGAAGCCATGCATCTAGGTTATGATAGATATCATATGACAACATAATTATCCTTGGTTGACCCAATAGACCCCAAAGAAAAAAGAGAAGTTTACTATCATATTTTTTCCAATGGTGAGTCTTCTCTTGACATATCATTATCTCCACTGTCTCTAATTGAAAATTATACTTCAAACAAACACCAAGATTATATAGGTAGTGCTCGTAAAGATACTCAGTAAGTGAATGAGCACAACCCTGTCTTATGATGACACGAGGTTGTATGTCATTAGACATCTTGTATGATAGTGGCAAAACACCCTTCCAACGTTGGGTTCGCTTCACCCTAGATGATTCACCAAATATAACTCCTAAATGATGACCATCGTTCTATCCCCCTGTTACCCCCGCTCGACCCAGCTACACTCTTATAACCTAAAAGGAATTGTGAACAGAAGGGTGAGCACAACTAGCCCAATAAAGAATATCATAACTAAAGATAAATAAATTATCAATAGTCTTCATCAGTAATAAATCAGAGATTTAGAACATATGGTAGATGATAAAAATTTTCAACCATAGTTGCAGCGGAATGAGCAATCCATTAGAAGAGTCAAATAGAACATAAAGTCTATTATCTTCTGCATGTTAAAAATCCATCAATAATGTTTTATCCCTGTAACATTAATCAACAGTTCCTTTCCATTATTATATAAATAACTCATAATCATAATTGTAATTCTAAATTCCTCTTCGCATTCAGGATAAAGATAATTTTGATCACATGTCTTTACCTGAAACATCAAAGATCATGGTTATACCAAATCACAGTTCCTGTTTATAATCATATTAATAATTTCATCTTTGCACTACGGCCAAAGATATTCATCAACAGACTATCTTTGCACTACAGGCCAAAAATATTTAACAACATGTCATCTTTGCACTACGGGCCAAAGATATTCATCAACAATTCATCTTTGCACTACAGGCCAAAGATATTCCTCAACAGTTCATATTTGCACTACAGGCCAAATATATTCATATCTCAAAGAAATATATAATCATTTCATAATTTATATAAACAATAATTATAACCATGTTAATCAATTCATCTTTACACTTAAGCTAAAGATATTCAATTATAAATTCAATGGTAATGATCATACCAGTTAACAATTCATTTTTGCACTACAGGCCAAAGATATTCCTCAGTCACGATCATACCAATAATTTACCCATCTTTACACTCAAGTGAAAGAGAATTTCAACATCAGGGTTATAAAAATATTATATATGATAACAAAAACAATATGATCAACATATAGATTCAATCTCAAGAGTAATATTCATAAATCAACTATAATTTGGTCAGAAAAAGAAACCAATTTTGTCGTGAATAGTACCCGTGAATAGTAACTCATGAATAGTAACTCGTGAATAGTAACTCATGAATAGTAACTCGTGAATAGTATTCCGTTTTCGTACATAGTATCATATACGTAAATAATTTCATATACGTAAAAAGTATCGTATACGTAAATAGTGCCGTATACGTAAATAGTGCCGTATACGTGAATAGTAATCTCGACTCAAAAAGGTAAAATTTCCACAATAAAATCCATATTAATTTTTCAGTATAATGATATTGAAAGAATAACATCATTATGAAGAATATAGCATCCCTTAATATCCCTTACTATCCCTTACCTCAAAAGTGTAGTATTTCTGACTGGAATGCAAAGTCGAAGAAAACTTGCACTGAATAGCAACTCTCAAAGTATCTAAATAGTCACAAAATATGCTTCATAATACAGAGAGAGAAAGAGAGAAAACTTGTTTCTGGTGTGATTTTCAATTCTAACTTAGCCCTCTATTTATAGAAAAATGTTAGCATGCCGAAGCAGACTTAACCTGCAACCTGATGGCTTTACCTGCTACTATCCCACCCACCACATTTGAATAAAAATTTCAGCACATTTCTTCACCAACCAAGAGTGGGGCCCACCAATTCTAGAATTTTCTACCAAAATAATTAACTCCAAAAATTCAACAATTTCTGAATCAGTCATCTCGTAAAATTCATAACAAATCTCACATTTATTTTTTAACGGTTCAAAATTTGTGGACATATACTCAACTTATATATGTATAACATATCCAAATATTACCACAATCCAACGGTCGGATTAAAATTATAACCCCCGCAAAATATCTCAAAAATCCTAATTTTTAATACCTCCATTCCGATAAAAATACTGATAAAAACCTCAACATTAACTCCTTCATTTTTAACCATAAAAATATATCCCTCATTTATATCCACATAAAATAAATATTTTCTTATCATATGAATCAATAATTAATTATTCACAAATAATATTACAGAGTCACAATTATGACAATCAGGCCGTTTCCAAGAAAGAGGGGGCTTTCCGATAAGGATTTCTCCTTACTGGCGCGCAATTAGATGTCTAAACCTCTCATTGACAGAACTTTCTAGATATTGCCAATAATGTTATCTAATAATATTATTCAAATAATGTGAATTATTGATCTGATAATGGAAAATACTGTGCATCACCAATTATTGAAACAACAATAATATAAAATATCAACGCAGCAATTTTTGAATCAATAAAATAAAATATTGAACAATAACTACTGTAACAATTATTGAGTAGTGCCTTCTTACGTAAGAATCAATAATTCAACAATACTGTGCAATACCGTGTGCTACTGTGCAACCACGCATATTACTGTATTTTAACCACCGGGTATTCCAACAGTGTTAACGGTAACAACTACGCCGTTTATTTATAAAAACTCAATTTTGTCGTTTTCTTCATCCGACAGTTATTCTGTTATTGGGCCCACAAATGTCTGCGCCGTCGTACGAATATTCCCCGACAGAAAGAATATTTCACGACCACACGAATATTCACCGACAACAATAAATATTTTATAACAACTTGCGTATTTAAAAAAAAAAATCATATATCACCCTTAACTTTAACTTTTTATCAATTTAACCATTTACTGAATTGTAATTATAAGAAAAATTGAATACTTTTATTTCATAAAATTCGGGGTCTTACAATCTCCCCTCCTTATAAAATTTCGTCCCCGAAATTTACGTACCTGGTATTTCAAAGAGTTAAAAATACATTTCTTTCATTTCAGATTATATCTTCCCTGTCATCATGATTTCTTTATTGCTCATCTCCTGTATTTTAGATATCATTCTAGAATATAGCTTCAAAACAAGGGTAAATTTAACAAATTAACATATCACATAATATCCCGATATTATGACTGACCAACAAATAAGCTTAGGCAGGACACACTAACGAAGGATTTACTCATCTCTCCCCTCCTAGTTCTATTTCCCGATCTCCGCCAGAGATCATATTCCTAAGCTCTGATACCAAAATGTAACTCTAGACACCAACTTGTGTCAGCACCTTACATTGATACCTATCAGTTTGCCACCGCAGAACGGCGTCCCCTACGGAGAGTCTGGCTTCGGTGCATCCCCCATCAACAGGAAGTCACCAGCGAGAGGATCGGGGCTCTTTACTTATAGCTCTGATACCAAAATGTAACGACCCCAAAACAAGTCCTTTCCATTCAACTTATTCTGAGTCACCAAATACATGGTACAGAAAATAACTACAACTTTATTACAACAATTGTCGTGCGAAATATAACAACACATATGTTGTGAGTTTGGATACAAATATATACCAAATGTGACTCATGTCCCAATCGTGAACAGCACCTCACAATGATACCTTACATAAAGGTATAGTCAATTTTTTTTTTAGAAATTAGAATCTTTGGGAAGTGCTCAAGGAAACCTTCGTACATGGGAAGCCATGCATCTAGGTTATGATAGATATCATATGGCCGCAGAATTATCCTTGGTTGACCAAATAGACCCCAAAGAAAAAGAGGAAGTTTACTATCATATTCTTCCCAATGGTGAGTCTTCTCTTGACATATCATTATCTCCACTGTCTCTAATTGAAAATTATACAACAAACAAACACCAAGATTATATAGGTAGTGCTCGTAAAGATACTCAGCAAGTGGATGAGCACAACCCTGTCTTATGATGACACGAGGTTGTATGTCCTTAGACATCTTGTATGATAGTGGCAAAACACCCTTCCAACTTGGGTTCGCTTCACCCTAGATGATTCACCAAATATAACTCCTAAATGATGACCACCGTTCTATCCCCCTGTTACCCCCTCTCGACCCAGCTACACTCTTATTACCAGAAAGGAATTATGAACAGAAGGGTGAGCACAACTAGCCCAGTAAAGAATATCATGACTAAAGATAAATAAATTATCAATAGTCTTCATCAGTAATAAATCAGAGATTTAGAACATATGGTATATGATAAAAATTTTCAACCATAGTTGCAGCGGAACGAGCAATCCATTAGAAGAGTCAAATAGACCATAAAGTCTATTATCTTTTCCATTTTAAAAATCCACCAACAATGTTTTATCCCTATAACATTAATCAACAGTTCCTTTCCATAATTATATGAATAACTTATAATCATAATTGTAATTCTAAATTCCTCTTCGTATTTAGGACGAAGATAATTTTCATCACATGTCTTTACCTGAAACATCAAAGATCATGGTTATACCAAATCACAGTTCCTGTTTATAATCATATTAACAATTTCATCTTTGCACTACGGCCAAAGATATTCATCAACAGACCATCTTTGCACTACAGGCCAAAGATATTCAACAACATGTCATCTTTGCACTACGGGCCAAAGATATTCATCAATAATTCATCTTTACACTACAGGCCAAAGATATTCCTCAACAGTTCATATTTACACTATAGGCCAAATATATTCATATCTTAAAGAAATATATAATCATTTTAGAATTTATATAAACAATAATTATAACCATGTTAATCAATTCATCTTTACACTTAAGCTAAAGATATTCAATTATAAATTCAATGGTCATGATCATAACAGTTAACCATTCATCTTTGCACTACATGCCAAAGATATTCCTCAGTCACGATCATACCAATAATTTACCCATCTTTACACTCAAGTGAAAGAGAATTTCAACATCAGGGTTATAAAAATGTTATATATGATAATAAAAACAATATGATCAACATATAGATTTTATCTCAATAGTAATATTCATAAATCAACTATAATTTGGTAAAAAAAGAAACCAATTTTGTCGTGAATAGTACCCGTGAATAGTAACTTGTGAATAGTAACTCGTGAATAGTAACTCATGAATAGTAACTCGTGAATAGTACTCCGTATTCGTACATAGTACCATATACGTAAATAATGTCATATACGTAAATAGTGTCATATACATGAATAGTGTCGTATACGTGAATAGTAATCCCGACTCAAAAAGGTAAAAATTCAACAATAAAATCCATACCAATTTTTTAGTATAATGATATTGAAAGAATAACATCATTATGAAGAATATAGCATCCCTTAATATCCCTTATTATCCCTTACCATCCCTTACCTCAAAAGTGCAGTATTTCTGACTGGAATGCAAAGCCGAAGAAAACTTGCACTGAATAGCAACTCTCAAATTATCTAAATACTCACAAAATATGCTTCATAATATAGAGAGAGAAATAGAGAAAACGAGAAAACTTGTTTGTGGTGTGATTTGCAATTCTAACTTAGCCCTCTATTTATAGGAAAATGTTAGCACGCCGAAGCAGACTTAACCTGCAATATGATGGCTTTACCTGCTACTATTCCACCCACCATATTTTAATAAAATTTTTAACACATTTCTTCACCAACCAAGAATGGGGCCCACAAATTCTAGAATTTTCTAACAAAATTATTAACTTCGAAAATTCAACAATTTTTGAACCAGTCATCTCGTAAAATTCATAACAAATCATACGTTCATTTTTAACGGTTCAAAATTTGTGGACATATACTCAACTTATATATGTATAACATATCCAAATATTACCACAATCCAACGGTCGGATTAAAAATTATAACCCCCGTAAAATATCTCAAAAACCCTAATTTTTAATACCTCCATCCCAACAAAAATACTGATAAAAACCTCAACATTAACTCCTTCATTTTTAACCACAAAAATATATCGCTCATTTATATCCACATAAAATAAATATTTCCTTATCATATGAATCAATAATTAATTATTCACAAATAATATTACAGAGTCACAATTATGACAATCAGGCCGTTCCTAGGAAAGAGGGGGCTTTCCGATAAGGATTTCTCCTTACTGGAGCACAATTAGATGTCCAAACCTCTCCTTGACAGAACTTTCTAGATATTGCCAATAATGTTATCTAATAATATTATTCAAATAATGTGAATTATTGATCTGATAATAGAAAATATTGTGCATCACCAATTATTGAAACAACAATAATATAAAATATCAACGCAGTAATTATTGAATCAATAAAATAAAATATTGACCAGTAACTACTGTAACAATTATTGAGTAGTGCCTTCTTACGTAAGAATCAATAATTCAACAATACTGTGCAATACCGTGTGCTACTGTGCAACCACACATATTATTGTATTTTAACCACCGGGTATTCCAACAGTGTTAACGGTAACAACTACACCGTATATTTTTAAAAACTCAATTTTGCCATTTTCTTCATCCGAAAGTTATTCTGTTATGGGGCCCACAAATGTCTGCGCCGTCGTACGAATATTTTCCGACAGAAAGAATATTCCACGACCACATGAATATTCACCGACAACAATGAATATTTTATAACCACTTGCGTATTTTTGAAAAAAATTCATATATCACCCTTAACTTTAACTTTTTATCAATTTAACCATTTACTGAATTGTAATTATAAGAAAAATTGAATACTTTTATTTCATAAAATTTGGGGTCTTACAATCTCCCCTCCTTATGAAATTTCGTCCCCGAAATTTACGTACCTAGTATTTCAAAGAGTTAAAAATACATTACTTTCATTTCAGATTATATCTTCCCTGTCATCATGATTTCTTCATTGCTCATCTTCTGTATTTTAGATATCATTCTAGAATATAGCTTCAAAACAAGGGTAAATTTAACAAATTAACATATCACATAATATCCTGATATTATGACTGACCAACAAATAAGCTTAGGCAGGACACACTAACGAAGGATTTACTCATCTCTCCCCTCCTAGTTCTATTTCCCGATCTCCGCCAGAGATCATATTCCTAAGCTCTGATACCAAAATGTAACTCTAGACACCAACTTATGTCAGCACCTTAAATTGATACGTATCAGTTTGCCACCGCAGAACGGCGTTCCCTACGGAGAGTCTGGCTTCGGTGCATCCCCCATCAACAGGAAGTCACCAGCGAGAGGCTCGGGGCTCTTTACTTATAGCTCTGATACCAAAATGTAACGACCCCAAAACAGGTCCATTCCATCCAACCTATTCTGAGTCGCCAAATACATGGTACAGAAAATAACTACAACTTTATTACAACAATTGTCGTACGAAATACAACAACACGTATGCTGTGAGTTTGGATACAAATATATACCAAATGTGACTCATGTACCTTACATAAAGGTATAGTCAAAAACTGTTTTAGAAATTAGAATCTTTGGGAAGTGCTCAAGGAAACCTTCGTACATGGGAAGCCATGTATCTAGGTTATGATAGATATTATATGGCCACAGAATTATCCTTGGTTGACCCAATAGACCCCAAAGAAAAACGATAAGTTTACTATCATATTTTTCCCAATGGTGAGTCTTCTCTTGACATATCATTATCTCCACTGTCTCTAATTGAAAATTATACTTCAAACAAACACCAAGATTATATAGGTAGTGCTCGTAAAGATACTCAGCAAGTGGATGAGCACAACCCTGTCTTATGATGACACGAGGTTGTATGTCCTTAGACATCTTGTATGATAGTGGCAAAACACTCTTCCAACATTGGGTTCGCTTCACCCTAGATGATTCACCAAATATAACTCCTAAATGATGACCACCGTTCTATCCCCCTGTTACCCCTGCTCGACCCAGCTACACTCTTATTACCTGAAAGGAATTGTGAACAGAAGGGTGAGCACAACTAGCCCAATAAAGAATATCATGACTAAAGATAAATAAATTATCAATAGTCTTCATCAGTAATAAATCAAAGATTTAGAACATATGGTAGATGATAAAAATTTTTAACCATAGTTACAGCGGAACGAGCAATCCATTAGAAGAGTTAAATAGACCATAAAGTCTATTATCTTCTCCATGTTAAAAATCCACCAATAATGTTTTATCCCTATAACATTAATCAACAGTTACTTTCCACAAGTATACGAATAACTCATAATTATAATTGTAATTCTAAATTCCTCTTCGTATTCAGGACGAAGATAATTTTTATCACATGTCTTTACCTGAAACATCAAAGATCATGGTTATACCAAATCACAGTTCTTGTTTATAATCATACTAACAATTTCATCTTTGCACTACGGCCAAAGATATTAATCAACAGACCATCTTTGCACTACAGGCCAAAGATATTCAATAATAGGTTATCTTTGCACTACGGGCCAAAGATATTCATCAATAATTTATCTTTGCACTACAGGCCAAAGATATTCCTCAACAGTTCATATTTGCACTACAGGCCAAATATATTCATATCTCAAAGAAATATATAATTATTTTAGAATTTATATAAACAATAATTATAAACATGTTAATTAATTCATCTTTACACTTAAGCTAAAGATATTCAATTATAAATTCAATGGTCATGATCATACCAGTTAACAATTCATCTTTGCACTATAGGCCAAAGATATTCCTTAGTCACGATCATTCCAATAATTTACCCATCTTTACACTCAAGTGAAAGAGAATTTCAACATCAGGGTTATAAAAATGTTATATATGATAATAAAAACAATATGATCAACATATAGATTTAATCTCAAGAGTAATATTCATAAATCAACTATAATTTGGTCAGAAAAAGAAACCAATTTTGTCGTGAATAGTACCCATGAATATTAACTCGTGAATAGTAACTCGTAAATAGTAACTCGTGAATAGTAACTTGTGAATAGTAACTCATGAATAGTACTCCGTATTCGTACATAGTACCGTATACGTAAATAATGTCATATACGTAAATAGTGCCATATACATGAATAGTGCCGTATACGTGAATAGTAATCCCGACTCAAAAAAGTAAAAATTCCACAATAAAATCTATACCAATTTTTCAGTATAATGATATTGAAAGAATAACATCATTATGAAGAATATAGCATCTCTTAATATCCCTTATTATCCCTTACTATCCCTCACCTTAAAAGTGCAGTATTTCTGACTGGAATGCAAAGTCGAAAGAAACTTGCACTGAATAGCAACTCTCAAAGTATCTAAATACTCACAAAATATGCTTCATAATATAGAGAGGGAAAGAGAAAAAACGAGAAAACTTGTTTCTGGTGTGATTTTCAATTCTAACTTAGCCCTCTATTTATAGGAAAATGTTAGCACGCCGAAGCAGACTTAACCTGCAATCTGATCGCTTTACCTGCTACTATTCCACCCACCACATTTGAATAAAAATTTTAGCACATTTTTTCACCAACCAAGAGTGGGACCCACCAATTCTATAATTTTCTACCAAAATGATTAACTCCGAAAATTCAATAATTTCTGAACCAGTCATCTCGTAAAATTCATAATGAATCATACGTTCATTTTTAACGGTTCAAAATTTGTGGACATATACTCAACTTATATATTTATAACATATCCAAATATTACCACAATCCAACGGTCGGATTAAAAATTATAACCCCCGCAAAATATCTCAAAAACCCTAATTTTTAATACCTCCATTCTGACAAAAATACTGATAAAAACCTCAACATTAACTCCTTCATTTTTAACCACAAAAATATATATCCCTCATTTATATCCACATAAAATAAATATTTCCTTATCATATGAATCAATAATTAATTATTCACAAATAATATTACAGAGTCACAATTATGACAATCAGGCCGTTCCTAGGAAAGAGGGGGCTTTCCGATAAGGATTTCTCCTTACTGGCGCACAATTAGATAACCAAACCTCTCATTGACAGAACTTTCTAGATATTGCCAATAATGTTATCTAATAATATTATTCAAATAATGTGAATTATTGATCTGATAATGGAAAATACTGTGCAACAACAATTATTGAAACAACAATAATATAAAATATCAACGCAGCAATTATTGAATCAATAAAATAAAATATTAAACAGTAACTACTGTAACAATTATTGAGTAGTGCCTTCTTACGTAAGAATCAATAATTCAACAATACTGTGCAATACCGTGTGCTACTATACAACCACACATATTACTGTATTTTAACCACCGGGTATTTCAACAGTGTTAACGGTAACAACTACGCCGTTTATTTATAAAAACTCAATTTTGTCGTTTTCTTCATCCGACAGTTATTCTGTTATGGGGCCCACAAATGTCTGCGTCGTCGTACGAATATTCCCTGACAGAAAGAATATTCCACGACCACACGAATATTCACCGATAAGAATGAATATTTTATAACCATTTGCATATTTTTGAAAAAAATTCATATATCACCCTTAACTTTAACTTTTTATCAATTTAACCATTTACTGAATTGTAATTATAAGAAAAATTGAATACTTTTATTTCATAAAATTCGAGGTCTTACATTAAATACCGCTTGATCACCAAGAGTTTAACTTTATTGCAACTAATATTAAATCCTATAAAATAAAATAAAACATATTAATTTAATAAACTAATATAATTAAAAGGATAAAATTACGAATAATAAAATGTATGAATTATGTGTCTATTAGATACCTACAAGGATTGGTATTGACATGATTGCAACCAGCCATAATTGGTATATGATGGTCTTGTCATCTCACATGAGGTAGCCCTTGTGGTTCTTGGAAGAGGTATTTGTAAGCTGTCACCATCTGTTTTATCTCTCCTGGAATCTGCTCCTTTGTTTCCAGTTTTCCTTTCATAGCAGTTAATTGGACTAGAAAGTAAGTCTCCTCTTTGGGTTTCAAGCTGAATTTATCCTCTATTTGTACTGAGTAGAATTGTTTAGGCCCTTCTTGCTCTCCTAATACTACTTTTTTCCCCTTCTAGTGTATTATAATTTCTCTTCTATTATAATCAAAGTTGATGGGACTGACAATTTGCATCCATTATACCCCTAACACTACATCATACCCTCCCAAAGGAATAACATACATGGGGCTTTGGAATTCCATTTGAGTCAGTTTCCACTTAAACTGTTCAACTTTTCTATCACACCTTATTTGCTCTCCATTTGCCACTGTGATCTTAATGGGCGTGCAGAGCTCAGTAGGTATTTTAAGTTCCTTTATCAAAGTTTGTGAGACAAAGTTATGGGTGGATCCACTATCTAACAACATGGTAATGGATCTGTTCTTATCTTGGCCATGCAATTTTATGGTGTGAACCCCATGAGTCCCTGTGATAGCATGTAGTGATACCTCACCATTATCCTCAATCTGCAAATATTCTTCTTCTTTCCCTTGTATGATAGTAGCTAATTCTTGGTCTATATCTGCCACATGTGCTTGTTCTTCTTCATCAGTTATCACAAGGTATATGTGCTTCTGTTTACATATATGCCCTTGTTAATATACTTCATCACAATGGTAACATAATCCTTTATTCCTCCTTTCTGCCATTTCACTTGTAGTTAATCTCTTGATTGGGAAGGATCTGTGTCCTGCTCTTCCTTAGCCGGTTGAAATGGTTCCATGTTCATTGTAGTATGTGGTTTGCCCCTTCATAATTGACTCTCCCCCCCCCCCAAATTTAAATGTGCCATGTGCCCTTCTGTCCAAGGATTCTATATAAACCTCTTGCCTCCTTACTTAGTTGATGGCTTCTCTCAGAGTCTGTGGTCTCATCAGATATAAGGCATTAGCAATCTCTTCCTTTAAGCCACTTAGAAAACTCTCAATAAAATATTCTTCAACATATCCCTCATTCTGTGTCATCATATATGTCTTCAACTCCTTAAATTTCCTGATGCAGTCATCCACCTTTCCACTTTGGACCAATTTATTAAACTGCCCTATCAGGTTTTCATGTCATCCTTTAACAAACCTTTGACAAAGGTAGTATGCAAATTCTTCCCACAATATCCAAGGTTTCTCCTCTTGTAAGGATTGATACTACATGGAATTTAGCTGAAAGAATTTTTAACATTTCTTTAACCAATCTCTGGGATCTCTACCCTCAAAGTGGGGAAAATCCATCTTAGGTAGGGAAAAGGGTTGGAGGAATTTCTGGGTTAATTTGTTTTTGTCGATTGGTACCTGATATAAGTCCCATTATAAGAAGGGAAATGACTAGGAACTTGGTAGGTGGATGTTGTGACAGGAATTTGTGTAAAATTAGTGATGTATGATGAAATTGTAGATGAGTATGGTGTATTAAAGTGGTTGTGTCCATAACTAGTGGTGTGGCCTGGAAGAGCTTGTGTTGTGGGACTGTAGGTGGTGGTGTAAATGTAAGAGCTTGTGGGATTGGAGTAGGTATATGTTGGGGTCACTAAGTTGGTTGTCAAATTGGAAATAGTCGTCGGAATCGTGCTTTCTAGTGGTTCCGAGTGGGAATACCACCCTAGCATAAAAATGGTGTATGATGGTGGTCTGTTTATGTTAGGATGGTTTAGAGTCATAACTTGGGTTATAGCAGCTGGGTCCAGTGTTGATACTATGGATGGAGGTTGTGTAGCTGGAACTGTTGCAAAATAATGTGTATTTTGAATGTTGATACCCGATTTAGGCCCTGTGTTTAAGGCTGGTCTAATAGTTTTGGTGGTAGGGGGCAGAGTGGTGGTTGACCTAAATTGTAATGATGGTAGTGGGGGTATGGTTGAGGGTGATAATGGTGGTGGTTCGGTTATAATAGAGGGGTTAGTTGTTTAGAAGGAAATTGTGCGAATCTCGCTAGATGCCATCATTTCCTTCTCTGACCGGTGTATTACTTCAATTGCCTCTGCAATTTTCGGTGTCATCTCTTCACTGCTGGTCTATAGCCTCTGATTGATCTGGGTGATTTGCTCTCCAAATACACTTATCTGTGTTGTTCTTTGTTCGAGGTTCTTTCCATCAAATCATGTATCTGCTTTATCCTTTCCTACAAGGTTTTGAGTTCCTTCTCATGCTTATGAAGGTTCACCTTCATCGTCGCATCTGCCATGGTTGGCCCAGGAGTTGCTCTGATACGACTTGTTACAAAACAGATATACAATGACAGATAAAACTATGGAAATAAAGAGAAAGGGGAATAGAAAATTTCATATAACTTTTCATAGTATCTAAAGGAGAATCCCATTAACATATATAATGCAGCTGGGAAATCTACACCCTCGCCTCTAACAACCCTCACCAATAAACTGATAACGCGTGTTTATTACTAAATTTAAGGCATAACTAATAATTGAAATGTATCAAACGCAGAGTTTAGCCTGGACTCATGTAACTACTATTTCTCCTCCTCTGCCTTCCATTCCTGACAAATTTAAAGAAAAAGGGAAAGATGGGTGCATATAACTACTAAAATTAAGAAAATTTTCAATTTTTAGATACATAATTTGGGCACAATAGAAACTTACCTCATCTTAATTTCTCGACTGAGTCCCCAATTTTTACGGACATATGGGCAGCGTTGGAGGCCATCAGGCTTTGACCATGGCAACGACAAAACAATCGAGGGTCAGACGATTGTGATGGCGCCACAAAAGAAAAATGGGGAGTTAAGTAGGTTGAGATAAGGAGAAGGGGTGGGATTTATTGCTTGATTAGGAAATTGAAAGGAATGAGAGAAGGACAACATATATATGGAAGTGGAAAAGTGGTGAGGAATCTAGGTTTCTGATGGGGTTAATGCTTTTTTGGTCATTGTACTGTACTTATAAATGGATAATTGATTTTTTTTTCTTACAGTTAACTAACTGTACTAGGCTTTTCTAATACAAAGTTAAAAAAGTTGTTAAATGCTTTGACTTTAATGGAAAAAGACAGCTAAGCTGCTGAGTTGTAAAAAAAAGGCTGATGTGGCAGTGATTATGCGACGTGGGAGTGATTATGCATATCTAGAGGGATATTTTTTATGAAGAAAATAAAAAAAAATTAAAGTATAATATAAATTTCAAAAGTTAGCCAAAAAATAAGAAAATAAATAAAAAATGTATTTAACTTTTTTTGTAATTAATATCAATTTTTTTATTTATAATTAAGCCATTTATAAAACACAAAAACCAAAAATATGCTAATTAAAATTAAGGGAAACCTTTTGAGAAGGTTAAAAACAACTCATCAAATTTCAACCTTCATTCACCAGATTTTCATAAAATTTCTTAATGTCTATGTTTTGTTACTAGGAAAGAATGCAAGAAATTGAGCTCAAATAAAAGAAAATACTTACATTTCTAATCAAATTTCCCAACATTGCCATAACAAACTAAATCCTCTGTTTGGCTGCTGAGATGTAAGCCAGAAAACCAAAGGGAATTTACTTAAATTTAGAAAATATAGATAACTGAATTACATTATCGAAGGGGACTTGAGTGAGAATAGTGTCGAATTCATCTTCAGCAAGGCCTTGATTGTACTCTCTTATAGACCCAGGGTTAGCTAGGGTTTCATAAGTAGCTTAAAGAATATGTCTTCGGCTAATCAACGCTTCTTCACTATACCCATATTGGGGCTATTTTGAAACCCTAGCTTCGTATGCCCTTCTGATTCCATCACTGAGGAAGTACTTTTCTGCACCCAGTACTCTGTAAAAGTCGATGGGCATTGACACGTGGCGGTCGGGAGTAGCAATTGGGGAGGTTAGGGAGGAGAGAGAGTGGTGGTCAAATGGTCTGGAGGCAGAATTGGCGGTGGTGGAAGGAAGGAATTGGAAGTCCGCCAGGAGGCGGTTGGCCCATTTGCTGGCGGAGAAGTTATTGGGAACATTGCTACTACTAGCGCCACCGGTAACGGCGTTGAGTTTAGTGGGTTTTTTAGGGTTTGGCGGTGGCAGGAGGAGTCTTGGAGTACAAATGCCTACACCCAGCTGTCTCAGAGTTTCCATTGCCACTTGTGTAAGACCCCAACTTTTACGAATAAAGATGATTTTTTCCCTATAAATATCAGTTTTGAATATTAAGATGTGAATTTGAAATAATGTTATAGTTGTGGGTAATATTTATAAATTTTACAAAGTAAGCAAATTGTTATATAATATTCGATTGGTCGGGGAATATTAGTTTTAACAGGAAATATTCGTACGACGGCACAATCATTGATGGACCCCACAACGAAATTATTGTCGGAATGAGAAAATGACAGAAATATCTTTTTATAAAAATAACGGCAGAAGTTTTATCGTTAACTGTTGAAATAACAGGTGTTAAAAGTACAGTAATATGCGTGATTGTATAGTAGCACACGATATTGATTATTGATGCTTGCGTGAGAAGTCACTCAGTTATACTCAATTATTGCTATAGTAATTGTTGCATCATATCTCTCATATTATTGATTCAATTATTGTCACAGTTTCATAATATTTTATATTATTAAATCAATAATTGAGACAATAAAGTTATTAATATTATTATTTGCAATATTGACGATGTCTAGAAGTTCTGTCAAGGAGAGGTTTGTTCACCTAATTACGCGCTAATAGGGAGAAATCCTTATTGGAAAGCCCCCACTTTCCTCGGAACGACATGGTTGTTAAATATTCTGAATAATAATAATGATGAATAAAGGTTGTTAAAAATAGAGGAGATTTTTATGAAGTATTTATATAATTTTTGCTTATTTTATGGACCCCCATTTACCCATTTTTCAAAAATAATGGGTAGAAAGTTATTAAGTGTGTGTATATATATATATATATATATATATATATATATATATATATATATATATATATATATATAATAAAAAATGGGGTCCACATGTGATGAAGACATATGGTAGGGCCTACTGGTGGAAGACTTTTGGGAGGGGGAAGCTGAAGTTATTCACGGGTGGATTTTTTTGTTGAAATTATGTATATATATATATATATATATATATATATATATATTATATTATATAATATAATAAGTTTTATTTTTTTATGAAAATAGAATATATTATATTTTATTAAATATTATATTATTAAAGTTGAAAAAAAGGAAAAGTCAAAATTTTTTTCCCATGTGACGCTTTTGTCCGAAAACCTACTATTGGTCAGCGATAATTTTTTTCTAAATAGTATCCTTTCATTCTCCTATAAATAGGATGCTTAGTTAGAATTGAAAATTACACCAGAATTAGAGAATTCTTCTTCTATAATATTGAGTGTATTTCTTTCGAGTTTTAGAAAGCTTTGAGCGTAGAAAATAGTATAAGTTTTCTTCAAGAATATCCCCGCTATACCAGTTAGAATACTCTTCTTTTCAAGGTAAGGGATGTTATTTTTGTTCAATATTCGCATGGAATAATATTTTCTTCCATACTATGTAATATATAAGTAATATTATTTCGTTTCAGATTTCGAACTTTATACTCGTTTTTTTAAAGTTTTGGCTTCTATACTCTATATAATTAGTAGAATTTCTTTGATATTTGCGCTTCATCCAATATCTTTTCATGAAAATATTATTCTGAGCATTCTTGATAAGTTTTAACTTTTTCATGTCAGAGCACTATTCACGGGATCACTATTCCCAAAGTACTATTCACGGGGTACTATTCACTCGAGTACTATTCACCCAGGTACTATCCATGATAAAAATTGATTCGTTTTCAGTTCAAATCATTTTTGGTACAATATTATTCTTGAATTTTACTCCATAAAACAGTATCATGTTGACAATTTAGACGTGATTGATTTTTGGATAAATTAAATTATAAATCTTTAAAAATTTATCCTCTGCTTTCTTTTTATTGAATTCTTATATTATTGTCATCATCCTCATGCTTATATTATGTTGAAAGTCATCTGTGGCCTGTAGTGCATAGATGGACTTGGTATGATTATGACCAGAGATTATTCGGTATAATCATAACCATAATGTTACAAAAGATATGGTAAAAGTTCTCATTGGCCCGTAGTGCATTCATGGACAGTTGTTGGCATGATCATGACCATTGATGAAAATACGAATATCCTTGGGCCGTAGTACATGAATAATTTGTGGTTGTGATACTAGTGAATATCCTTGGCCGTAGTGCAGGGATGATGTGGATTATTTTTTAAGATGAGTCTCAGCGATAAAATTGATGATAAATTCTTTTAAATCATAGAAGATAGTAGATATCATGCTCTACTTGACTCTTCTAATGGATTGCTTGTTCCGTTACTGTTAAACTTGATATTTATTATATTTTATCAGTTTAATACTGTTGATGGCTAACGATAATTTATTATGCATTATCTTAGTCATAGTATTTCTTACTGGGCTAGTTGAGCTCACCCTTTGCTTTCATTGTTCTCTTCAGGAAATGAGAATATAGCTGGGACTAGTCGGAGAATGGAGTGACGGTCCAGATATTTGCATTAGTAGTCCTCACTATTCTGTAAAATAGTGTGATAATAAATGTATTGAGGACTTATTTTGAGTTTTAATACTGTCTAGAAGACAATGTTTGTATTAAAACTCACAGCTCATGTTGTATATTTAAGTTTATATTTGTATTCTGTACCATGTATTTGGCGACTCAGAATGTGTGGTGTATACCTATTTTGGGGACGTTACAGTTGGTATCAAACCTTAGGGATATGATCCTTGGCTGAGACGTGAGACTAGAACTAGGAGGGGAGAGACGGGTAATTTCTTCGCTAGTATGACCTACCTAAGTTTATTTGTTATTTAATTGGTCGGTCGGAATATAGGGATAATATGTTGCATGTCAATTAACCCTTGTTTTATGGCAGTACTTGAAAATAAGATCCGAGAATGTTGAGAATAGCAATGGAGCATAGGAGACCGTTGAGTCACCATAGATCAATACCCAGAATAATGTGCAACAGGATGACAATAATCCTCAGGTAAATAACAACACCGATCAAATGATGAACGGTGGGATGTTCAGAGATTTTATGCAATTCATGCAACATCAGGCAAAGCGGCTCCTGTCTAAAATGCAGGTAGAAACACTGACAACTCTCGGACGGTCACCACTAAGCAGTTCGAGGAACTGGGACCACTGAAGTTTATTGGAGAGCCAAAACCACTTAAGGCGGAGACGTGGATAAAGTAGATCACTAAGATATTTGATGTCTTGGGATGCTCTGAGGAGCAAAAGGTACTCAACCTGCCACACTGAAGATGTCTTGGTAGAAGTTCTAAGAACTATTCAACGACAAGTACTTTCCCAAAAGTATTCGTCACATGAAGGAGGTAGAGTTCATCAAGCTGGAGCAGAACAATATGACCGTGTCATAGTACGAAGCTAATTTTGTCGAGTTATCCCGGTTTACGTCCCACTTGGTTGATAATGAGGAGAGAATGATGCGGATGTTTCTAAGAGGTTTGAAACCCGAGATACATCAATATCTAATTTCTCACAAACTGTGTTTGTATTCAGATGTTGTAAATAGGGCTCAGTTATTAGAGCGCGATAACGAGTCAACCCAACCAAGAGAAAGTAACTGGTAAAATGATAATACCAGTGGTAGCAGTCATCGAAACGGTGACAACAAACGTGAAGGGAATCAACATGTTAGAAATAATAACCACTTCGGTGGTAATCATGGCCAAGACAATAAGGGTGGATATTTCAAGAAGAGGAGATTCAACAATGATGGAAAGACGTCAGCACCAATACCCGTAGGAGAACGGCCACCTATCATATGATTCAAATGCGGAGGGGAGGGATACATCAGTTCAAACTGTGCGCAGCAGTTCAAAACGTGTTACAATTGTGGAAGAGAAGGTCACCTAGCTAGATTTTGTCGTATAGGGAAGCTAAGTCCAGTTCGAACGGTGACACCAAATGCCGTCCCAGACAAGTCAAAACCAGTAGTTCAAGGGAGAGCGTTTGTTGTGACCTCCCAGAAAGCAAGGAACCTGAACGAGGTCATCACAGGTAAGCTTATCATAAACTCTAGCAAAGTATATACCTTATTTGATACCTGTTCTAGCTATTCTTTTATTTCTCCTACTTGCGCTCAACGTTTAAATTTAACTCCGGAGAAATTAGACTTTGACTTACTGTTGAAACTCCATTGGGAGAAACCTTCATTACATCCACAGTTTATAAGTCTTATTTGGTTCAAATCGATACCTTCACATTACCTGTCAATCTTATTTCCTTGAAAATACTTGTGTTTGACGTAATTCTAGGGATTAATTGGTTAACTACTCATCATGTAAAAATTGAATATTTTTATAAGGTTGTTAGCTTTCATATTTCTAACCAACCTATTATGAGAATTCAAGCAACTAAACCATTAAAATCAATCACTGTCATCTCAAGTCATAAAGCTATTCGTTTATTGAAAAACGGATGTTAAGCTTTCTTAACTCATGTCACGGATTTAAACAGAAATACGTCAATTTTGAATGATATTTCTATTGTTAATAAATTTCCTGACGTATTCCCTGAAGAACTTTTTGGCTTACCCCCAGAGCGTGAAATTAAATTTTGTATCGATCTTGAACCCGGTACAAAACTCATTTCCAAAGCCCCATATCGATTGGCTCCTATTGAACTTCAGGAGTTAAAGACCTAACTGCAGGAATTGTTAGACATCGGTTTCATTCGTCCTAGTACGTCTCCTTGGGGTGCTCCTGTTCTATTTATGAAGAAGAAAGATGGGAGTATGTGACTTTGTATTGATTATCAGGAGTTGAACCATGTCACTGTCAAAAATAGATACCCATTGCCTCGCATTGATGACCTGTTTGACTAGTTGCAAGGCGTCAAATTCTTTTCAAAGATTGATCTTCGTTTTGGATATCACCAATTGAAGATTAAAATTGATGACATTCCAAAGACTGCTTTCAGAACTCAGTACGGGCATTATGAATTCCTAGTCATGTCTTTTGGATTAACTAATGCTCCTACTGCCTTCATGGATATGATGAATCGAGTATTCAAGGAATATTTGGATCATTTTGTGGTTGTCTTTATTGATGACATCCTCATTTACTCCAAAAGCCGTGAAAATCATGAGCAACACTTGAGGCTGATACTCCAAAAGCTTCGTGAAAATAAGCTTCATGCCAAGTTGAAGAAATGCGAGTTCAGGCTTGAGGAAGTAGCATTCCTTGGGCACATAGTATCAAGTCATGAGATATCTATTGACCCGGCAAAGATTGAAGCAATTCAAAGCTAGGCGCAACCTAAATAAGTGACCAAAGTACGTAGCTTTCTCGGTTTAGCTGGTTATTATCAGAGATTCGTAGAAGGGTTTTCTCGAATCGCTACTCCATTAACTCAGCTAACTCGAAAAGATACAAAATTCGGTTAGAGTGAGGAATATGAGAAGAGTTTTCAAGAACTCAAGATGAGACTCATTCTAGCACCTGTTCTGACAATACCATTTGGCTCGGAGGGATTTGTCATCTACAGTGATGCTTCGGGCAAAGGGTTAGGATGTGTTCTCATGCAACATGGGAAAGTCATAGCCTATGCCTCTCAACAACTTAAAGAATATGAGAAGAATTATCCTACTCATGATCTAGAATTGGCAGCTGTTGTCTTTGTACTTAAAATTTGGAGGCATTACCTGTATGGGGAGAAAGTGGAGATCTATATGGATCATAAAAGTCTCAAATATATCTTCACTCAAAAGGAACTCAACATGCGGCAACGACGTTGGCTCGAACTGTTGAAGGATTATGATCATACTATTCAATACTATCTTGGAAAAGCAAACGTAGTAGCCTACGCATTGAGTAGAAGATCATATGCGGGTAGGAGTGCGATATTATCAACGCAAAGGCCCATTTTATATAACTTGCAAAGGATGGAGACAGAGTTAAAGACTTCAGGGATCCACGTGATGATGGCAAATATATGAGTGGAACCGACTTTAATCGATAAAGTTAAAGCTGCTCAAGCTATAGACCTGAAGCTGATGCGTATGAAGAAAAAAGTGCAAGAAGGTGCTATCCTAGAAGAAAGAATCGATGAAGAAGGAATACTTCGAGTCAACTCTAGACTTTGTGCTCCTAACGATTCTGACTTAAAGTATAAAATCATGATGGAGGCGCACAACACACCGTTTACAATCCATCTTTGGAGTACCAAAATGTATCGTGATCTTCGATATACATTTTGGTGGAGCAATATGAAGAGAGAGATAACAGAGTTTATCTCAAGGTGTTTAACTTGTCAACGAGTCAAGGCGGAGCATCAAGTACCAAAAGGTCCATTGCAACCACTTGAAATTTCAGAATGGAAGTGGGAGCACATTACCATGGATTTTGTTACTGGTCTTCCTAAGGTTTCTCAAGGTATAGATGTAATTTGGGTCATTATTGATAGATTGACCAAGTCGGCTCATTTTTTACCTATACGAGAAACTTATTCACTTGAACGTCTTGCTCATATTTAAATAAATGAGATTGTAAGACTGCATGGTATGCCAGTATCCCTAGTTTCTGATCGAGACCCAAGATTCACTTCATGATTTTGGGTTAGTTTGTAAAAAGCTATGGACACAGATTTACGATTTAGTTCGGCGTATCATCCTCAAACGAACGGACAGTCAGAGAGGACTATTCAAACTCTTGAGGATCTATTAAGACTCTGTGTCCTTGACTTCAAAGGAAGTTGGGACAAGTTCTTACCATTGGCGGAATTTTCCTACAATAACAGTTAACAAACAAGTATCGGCATGGCTCCATTTGAGGCGTTGTATGGAAGAACGTGTGGTTCTCCAGTATGCTGGGATGAGGTGGGTGAAGCAACGTTGTTCGGACCGAAATTGGTACGCATGACAACGAAAAAGATTCAAATGATCCGACAACGTATAAAATCTCACAAGATCGACAAAAGAGTTGTGCTGATCTTCATCGAAAAGATGTGGAATTTAATGTTGGAGAATATGTGTTATTATGTGTTGCTCCATGGAAGGGAGTTACGAGATTTGGAAAGAGAGAAAAGCTCAATCCTCGATTCATTGGCCCATTTTTAATCCTCGATCGAGTAGGTACTATGGCCTATAGACTCGCTTTACCGCCAAGTATGTCTCATGTTCATAATATTTTTCATATATCTATGTTATGCAAATATGTGGAAGACCCGAACCACATTATTGAGTTAGAACCGGACGAAATAGCGAAAGATTTAACATATGAAGAGGTACCTGTTAAAATCTTAGATAAGAAGGAACATATTCTACGTTCCAAGGTTATACCTCAAGTCAATTTTTTGTGGAGAAACCACGATGTAGAGGAAATGACCTGGGAGTTAGAATCTGAAATAAAATCAAGGTATCCTCGCATCTTCGTCATACCAGGTATGCACACTAATTTCGAGGGCGAAATTTTATAAGAAAAGGAGGTTGTATGACCCCCAACTTTTATGAATAAAGATGATTTTTTTCTATAAATATCATTTTTGAATATTAAAATGTGAATTTGAAATAATGTTATAGTTTTGGGTAATATTTATAAATTTTACAAAGTAAGTAAGTTGTTATATAATATTCGATTGGTCGGGGAATATTCGTTTTAACAGGGAATATTCGTACGACGGCACAATCATTGGTGGACCCCACAACAGAATTATTGTCGGAATGAGAAAATGACAGAAATATCTTTTTTATAAAAATAACAGCAGAAGTTTTACCGTTAATTGTTGAAATAACCGGTGTTAAAAGTACAGTAATCCGCGTGGTTGCATAGTAGCACATGATATTGATTATTGGTGCTTACGTGAGAATTCACTTAGTTATACTCAATTATTGCTAGAGTAATTGCTGCATCATATCTCTCATATTATTGATTCAATTATTGTCACAATATCATCTACATAATATTTTAAATTATTAAATCAATAATTGAGACGACAAAGTTATTAATATTATTATTTCCAATATTGACGATGTCTAGAAGTTATGTCAAGGAGAGGTTTGGTCACCTAATTGCGCGCAAATAGGAAAAAGTCCTTATTAGAAAGCCCTCTCTTTACTGAGAACAACCTGGTTGTTAAATATTGCGAATAATAATAATGATGAATAAAGGTTGTTAAAAATATTGAGGGGATTTTTATGAAGTATTTATGTAATTTTTGCTTATTTTATGGACCCCTATTTACCCATTTGCAAAAATAATCGGTAGAAAGTTATTCAGTATGTGTGTATATATATAATAAAAAGTGGGGCCCATATGTGTTGAAGACATATTGTGGGGCCCACTGGTGGAAGACTTTTGGGAGGGGGAAGCTGAAGTTGTTCACGGGTGGGTTTTTTTTGTTGAAATTATGTATATATATATATTAAAATAAGTTTTGTTTTTTTTATGAAAAATAGAATATATTATATTTTATTAATATTATATTATTTAAGTTGAAAAAAAAGAAAATGTTAGAAATTTTTTCCCCCGTGACGCTTTCGTTCGAAATCCTGCTGTTGGTCTGTGATAATTTTTTTTTTCTAAATAGTATTCTTTCATTCTCCCATAAATAGGATGATTAGTTAGAATTGAAAATCACACCAGAATCAGATAATTCTTCTTCTATAATATTGAGCGTATTTCATTCGAGTTTTAGAAAGCTTTGAGCGTAGAAAACAGTATAAGTTTTCTTCAAGAATATCCCCGCTATACCAGTTGGAATACTTTTCTTTCCAAGGTAAGGGATGTTATTTTTGTTCAATATTCGCTTGGAATAATATTTTCTTCCATACTCTGTAATATGTACGTAATATTATTTCATTTCATATTTCGAACTTTATACTCATTTTGTTAAAGTTTTGGCTTCTATACTCCATGAAATTAGTAGAATATCCTTGATATTTGCGCTTCATCCAATATCTTTTCATAGAAATATTATTCTGAGCATTCTTGATAAGTTTTAACTTTTTCATGCCGGAGTACTATTCACGGGGTTACTATTCCTGAAGTATTATTCACGGGGTACTATTCACCCGAGTACTATTCACTCGGGGTACTATCAATGATAAAAATTGATTCGTTTTCGGTCCAAATCATTTTTGGTACAATATTATTCTTGAATTTTACTCCACAAAGCAGTATCATATTGACAATTTGGACGTGATTGATTTTTGGATAAATTAAATTATAAATCTTTAAAAATTTATCTTCTGCTTTCTTTTTATTGAATTCTTATATTATTGTCATCATCCTCATGCTTATATTATGTTGAAAGTCATCTGTGGCCTGTAGTGCATAGATGAACTTGGTATGATTATGACTAGGCATTATTCAGTATAATCATGACCGTAATGTTACAAAAGATGTGGTAAAAGTCCTCATTGACCTATAGTGCATTGATGGACAGTCGTTGGCATAATCATGACCATTGATGAAAATACGAATATCCTTGGCCCGTAGTGCATGGATAATTTGTGGTTGTGATACTAATGAATATCCTTGGCTATAGTGCAGAGATGATGTGGATTATTTATTAAGCTGAGTCTCAGCGATAAAATTGATGATAAATTCTTTTAAATCATAGAAGATAGTAGATATCATGCTCTACTTGACTCTTCTAATGGATTGCTTGTTCCGCTACAGTTAAATATTTTATCAGTTTAACACTGTTGAAGGCTAACGATAATTTAATCTGCATTATCTTAGTCACAGTATTTCTTACTGGGCTAGTTGAGTTCACCATTTGCTTTCACTGTTCTCTTCAGGAAATGAGAATATAACTGGGACTAGTTGGGGAATGGAGTGACGGTCCAGATGTTTGCATTAGTAGTCCTCACTATTCCGTAAAATAGTGTGATAATAAATGTATTGAGGGCTTATTTTGAGTTTTAATACTGTCTAGAAGACAATATTTGTATTAAAACTCACATCTAATGTTGTATATTTAAGTTTGTATTTATATTTTGTACCATGTATTTGGCGACTCAGAATTGGTGATGTACACCTATTTTGGGGGCGTCACAACTTAACTCAAACCTCTCAATCACACTTTTTTTGTCTTTGGATATTTTGTTTCTTTTGTTTTTATTTTCTCTTTTTCTTGACTGCTTTGGGGAAAGCAGTATAGTGTTAAGTGTTTTTTTGGGAGAAGATGAGATTAAGAATTAAGAATTGGATTTGATGCTTCATCTATTTTGGTGGTTTTTTCTTCAGATAATCTTTTTGTTGTTAATCAGGTTCATGTTTTTCAAAAATTATATTTATCTATTTAATTTATATTCTAATATTTTTATTTTATTTTCTACTCTTTTTAATTTATTTTAATGTCATGCACTTATTTCTTTTAAATAAAAATTGTCATGTATTATAAAAAAAAATAAAACTAAATAAAAATTTCCTCAATTATAATTTTAATATCCGAATTTTCAAAGGTTTTTAATTTTAAAAGATTTTTAATTTTATAATTTTATAATTTCCTCAATTATATTTGTTATTAATTATATAAAAAACATTTTCTACTAATTACAAAAATAACTAAATAACTCTTTTTATTTTTTAATTTCTACCATGTATTTTTTGCTAAATTTTTTGATTTTACTATAATTTTCTTTCATTTTCTCCTAAATATATTTCACATTCCTCTTTATTTTAATTAGCATACTTTTGGATTTTATGTTTTATAAATGGCATAATTATAAATAAAATTTTATTTGATATTAATTACAAAAATAATTAAATATATTTTTTATTTATTTTCTTATTTTTTGGCACACTTCTTAAATTTATATTATACTTTAAAATATTTTTTTCATTTTCTTTATAAAAATTTTCCTCTAGATCCATATAATCACTGTCACGTCGCATAATCACTGTCGCATCAGTTTTTTTTACAACTCAGCAACTTAGCTGTCTTTTTCCGTTAAACTCAAAGCATTTAATGGTTTTTTTTAACTTTGTGTTAGAAAAGTCGAGTATAGTTAGTTGACTATAAGAAAAAAAAAGTTCAGTTATCTATTTGTAAGTTGACCTATAGTACAGTGACAAAACAGTATTTAACCTGTTTCAGATGCACGGGAAAACAGAAGGTAGTGAAGAGGAGACGGATAGTTTACAAGTGAGGATGAGGATGAGGAAAAGGAAGAGGAAGAGGAGACGATGGTTTAATTGAAGGGAAACGGAAGAGCAAGAGACGATGGTTTAATTGAAGGGAAACGGAAGAGCAAGTTCGATCCAATATTGAGTTAGCACCGAGTTAACTCTCTTAATTAAGTAACGGTTAACTCAACAATTTTTAAAATTGATTTGATTTGTTGATGTTATCTGATGTCATCTTGTACGTGTTTTTATATATAAGGATTGATTTAAAAAGTTATTCAAATAAATAATTCTTTGGTATTCTCCAATATCTCGATTGAAAATAACATTTTCTAAACACTTCCAAAACATTTTAGTACTTTCCAAATTATTGCTGATAGTTTTAGTAGGTTTTAAAAAAGTATGTTTAGTTTAATAATTCCAATACATTGTAGTACGGTTCCAAATTTTTGCAAAAAATATGACCAAGTTTTTAACCTTTTTTTCTTTTTTATACAATAAAAATTCAATAACAATATAATTGAACAAAAAACTAACAATTTTTGAGTTGGATGTCCATAACCAAATATAGCTAAGAGAGTGTTACTTGTAACTCTTTTAATCCATTTGCAAGCATATGATCTCTCTCTCTCTCTTTGATAAATGTAATAATGCTCCCAATATTACATAAGGATAGTTTAGTCTTTTCCATCACAAATTAGTGCATTGTTGATTGATTTCACAATCAATTATATGTGCAAGTATACACAGTCAGCAAGTAATAAAGTGGTAAAATTAAGTGTCGATCCCACAGGGAATTTCAATCAATAAACTCCAACTACTAGCACTATACCAATTCAATTTTATTTAAATAATTGCAAAGTGTGATTTTTCTAATTAAGAAAACTAAATTAATCAATTAAAGCTAGACTACTCTAAAATTAATTCACTAAATAAAGATTACGACTCGGTGAATGAATTCAGATAAATAAATGTTAAGACTACAATATCCCCAATTTATATACTACAAACCAATTATCCAACTAATCTAATTATTATGCCTACTGAATTGTTAACAGGAATTCTAATTGTTAAAAGCCCTTTTCCAAGTGATCAGTCAACTTTTATTCAATTAAGTTAATCCTGCTATATTTCTATGCAAAATAATTAAATTAAACCCATTAAGTTCCAATTCCCAATTTGTTACATGCAGTGAACAGATATTCATATTCAATTCACGACCCTAATTATTCATCTCATGCAAATAATTAAGCATACATGTTATCATCTCCAGTTCCAACCCTAGATTTCATCTCCCGAATCCTACTAGAGTAACACGGTAATTATTGGCCAAATAATTAATCAAAAAGTGCAAGACATGATAAACAATTCACCTAGACATAAATAATTAGAATAAATTAAATAATTAAGTCATAGACATAAAATGTTCAATTTGTAGTCTTAATAAAAGAATTAGTTCATAACGGAAAATAAAACCAACAATCTCATGAAAATCATCTTGAAAGAATTACACAATTAAAAATAAGAAGAAGAAGAAACTCTAAAAGAAAATCTCCCAAGCTTCAATCTTCAATTGGAGTTCTTCTCCACAAAATCTCTCTTGCTTCCTGATTAGACTCCAGTTATCAATCTCTTTTTTTTTTCTTTCAGTTACTTGTTCTTTTTATACTCCTCTTTATCTGTCCATAATCCTAATCCCATTCAAACTCTTCCTATGCACACGCCTTAGCTAACTGGATCCGTGCCTCAGCGCCCCAGTGCTGAGATCACTACTAAGACTAGCGCCCCGACGCTACTATTCACGTTTATTACGATTTTGCCATTAAGTGGCTCAAATCACCAATTTATCCCTGCGTCTCCCGAATCTGCAAAATAATAAATAAACACAGTAAAAATTCTTCTAAAAGACTTGAGAATACAATAATTTAAGCCCAAGTATATCCAATTCATGGGTATATTACCCAATCATCAAATACCCCCAAACTTAAGTCGTTGTTTGTCCTCAAGCGACAAAACACAATGCAACAAGAAAAACTAATTAATAATGCAATACATGTTTGTAATTCCAGCAATCGAATAGAACACCATATATCATCAGGCCTCAGAAAAATCACAATAACATGCTAGTACATCATATTAAAATAGATCAATAATATCCCAACAACCAACAAATCTAAACCTGTTATTACTGATATCGTGCGTGTGTGCTCAAAAACCATGCTAACTGATGAAAAGCAAAATACGAAACATAATAGATTTCTTAGAATGTATCATACAGTGTAAATTCGAGAACTCCTCAAATAAACTAAATCCGGCTAAAATCAAACAATTACCAAAGTCTAAGGGTCAAAGTGGAATACTTATGCTTTATTTATTTAATATTATATATATATATATATATATATATATATATATATATATATATTATTTTTTTTTATTTTTTAACGGGGGCTTTTTGCACTTTTTCCCATTTTATCTAATTTTTTATATATTACCCATGACTGTGCAATGTCTGATTCCATTAGGCTAACAGTGTTACCCCTTAGCGAGCTTTCGACCAACGACTCCTAGACCATATAAGACCTTAGGGTGCTAGGTGTAGAGACAGTCCCTCTGGCCTACTTGCTCAAGTAACAAAGGCTCCAAAATAAAACTAGCCACGGTTATTTTTAGACATATATACTCCAAATATTTCCCCCCAAACTTAAATTCATGTCTAACTTCAGCCATCACTAGCTATTCATGTTATTCTTTCATTCAACTAGTATTTATCCTTTAGAATTCTATTATATATCTATTTAAACTCACTCATCCAACATGGTCATTTCTTAACATGTGCTATCATGATAATATCAGTTTCAAACAGATAAAGATTTAAATCATGTTAAGAAAATCACATCACTTACTTAACAATCCGTACTAGACTTGTTTATGCAAATTCAATTTCATCATTGGCCCCAAATATACTTAACTATTAAACGGCTGGAATTATGTGAAATCCTAAATGTAACACTTAATAGAAAAGTAAAAACATAATATCCACAAGCTACTAGAAACATGTCACCTACTAATGTAAATAGAAACTAAACTACCACCAAACTTATAAAGAGTAATGTCCTCATGCGAAAAATAGAGCAAAATAAAACAGAGGACTTCCCTGACGAGTATCATCCTCGGGCGCATCATCATCATCCTCGCTCATCTCTTGATCAAAGGGGGAAAACACCGGCAGGATAGGAGTAGTAGGGAAATGGCTAAGATTAACTCCAAGGTACAACTGAGCATACATAGCATTCTGGGCGGTGTAGTAGTCGACTAAAAACTTGTATATCACATCTTGACGTTCAAATAGGTGGACATTCTAGGGTTCAAGATTGTAGAACCAACTGTCAATTTCACGCTGGACAGCATCAGGAACAGCAACGCATTGAGCAGCAGATGAGGGACCATAACTAGGTGGAGCTTGAGCTGGTGGACTAGGTGGAGCAGCAGCTTGAGGAATTATAAAACCCAATCCACGGGGGTGATTTACTCCACCAGTCCACACCCTATACCTGCTGATCAATTTATGGTCCAACACTGGCATTGGGGGTTGAATCATCTCATCCGACTTCCATTTGACCCCAAATTTAGCACATAAAACACAAATGAGAGACGGATAGGGTAAATTTCCTGTGGTACCTCCTCGTACAGCTCGCAGGATTGACTGTTGAATGACGAGGCCGACATCAATTTTCAAGCCTTGAATTATGGAATATAGCAGCACATCCCACTCCTTGGTGACATGGATAACATGTGTGCACACCATAAGTTTGGCGCATATAAAGGCATACCAAGCCTTTCCATATAAACTGAGGCACGAAAGAGGAAACGTCATGCTGCCACGTTCATGCATTGTCCATGTTATGCCTGGTTGACAAAGCTCGCGTATTATGGCTTCATAGTCTGGTCCTTGGCTCACAAGACTAGCATACTCATTGTGTTACCCCTCCAACGGCAGTTGATAACATCCGTTAATGTCCTCTTTGCCGAATTCCACTGTCTTACCGTGCACATACACTCCATAATGGAAGTGCTCAGAAACGTTGGCGTAGAACTCTTTAACGATTGAAATCACTGTCGGGTCCGGTTGTTCAGTAAGCGTGAACCAATTCCTCTCTGCAATCATCACAGCTATGTCGCCATCCTTTGATTGGTCCGGCCTTAACCCTCATTCTGGTATTAGTGATCGGGTAGCCATACAATTATAGCGTTCTTGAGCTACGGAGCTGACAAACCGACGGCTGTCAAATTTTGGGGGAACTGAGGCAGACTTGGAACCTTCTCCTCGTTGACGCTTTAAAGCCATGTGAGTAATCTGAAAGTGAAAACACACCTGTTAAGATTAGGTTGAATCGCAGAACATTATATATCACAAACATGGCACCATGCGAAGTTGTCTAGTAGTGTCCATGGGAACCACCTCCACAATGGCATACAACATCCATTCATACACTCAATACTTTCAATTATTGTTACAAGGAAGAAAGACGCTGCATGATGTGCATTTAAAATGTAGGTGCATCTCTGATTGAATCAAAACACCATGAATGGGTGAACACAATGAAGGGCTAAAGTTGCTAAGGAAATCATGTCAAGCGTTTGTTAGATATTAATCGAATCATATGCAATTATGGGAGAATGAATGTGCAAGTAATAGTAATGGTTGGCATGCCATGAGGGTGGAAAATAGTCACAAAACTTCACTGAAGCAATATATCAAACACCTAGTGGGCAAGCAATTCAATTGTTCAAACGTATATGCTTTAGTATGCGTACAAAAAAAAAATTAGAAATCCATGGGCATATTAGTGCCATGCCTTATCACGTATGAAAAGCTTCGATGCACAAGAATGAAGAAGACAAGCATCATAAATTTAGATGGGGTTGAAAACATACCTTAGATCTTGAAAGAATAAACTAAAATAAGTAGGAAGATGAAGCGAGTGAATCCCAACAGTGCAATCTGTCTATTTAACGTGATGAGTATGAACAGTTACTAGAAAAATAACTGATGGTTAGACGTGCCTGCATGGTTTATAAAATATGAATGGGATTAGGAATTATAACCACAAAGGGTTTTATAATGGAATTCGAACTCTCCAACCTAATCCTAGCACCAGGGCGCTAGATTTTACCTTGCAGGGAGCGCCGGGGCGCTATAGATCAGTGTCTGATAACAGCTCCTAGCGCTGGGGCGCTGCCTAATGGCCTAATCCTAGTGTCGGGGCGCTGTTAGTCAGTGGCTGGAAACAAGGCTTAGCGCCAGGGCACTGTGTATGGCTTGTAAACGAGCGTCGGGGCGCTGGGCCTGTCTTGAAGTTGCTGAAGTTCAGCACCGGGGCGCTGCGACCCTTGTATTTTGAGTGCCGGGACCTGTTCCTGCTAATTAGCTACTGATGGACAACACCGGGGCGCATGACTTGAGCATCTTGACCTATGTAGTCCATTTTCTGCCACTTTGATCTACTATTCCCCTTGCATGACTTCTTTGAGCATTTGTGTACTTAGCTGGAAATAAGCAATAAATTCATTACGATTATTATACTAAAATATTATGCTATAAAATTTAAATAATTCAAATTTCGAAGAGAAGTATTAAACAAAATAGACGAGAAATCTTGGGGTTGCCTCCCTATAGCTCTTGGTTTATAGTCGTCAGCCCTACTTTGTTGTGTTGCTCAATTGTGCACTGGATCAGAGAGGTACATGGCCGTAGATTGTCGATCGATGGGCCCACTCCAATAATACTTAAGTCGTTGGCCGTTCACCTTAAAGGTTCGCGTCGAATTAGGTTCCTCGACTTCAACATTTCTATGTGGAGCGACAAATACAACCACGAAAGGTCCGGACCAGCGAGATTTCAATTTACCTGGAAATAAACGCAATCTAGAATTGAAAAGCAATACTAATTGGCCCAGTTCAAACTTTCGATCAATGATTTTCTTATCGTGCCAGGTTTTAACTTTCTCCTTGTACAGTTTGGCATTCTTATATGCATTATGTCGGAATTCGTCCATCTCATTTGACTACAGAAACCGTTTCTCCCCAACTGCTTGTAAGTTAAAATTCAGTTTTTGAATGGCCCAATATGCGCTATGTTATAATTTAACTGGTAGATGACACACCTTTTCGTAGACCATGCTGTAAGGTGACATGCCAATAGGATTCTTGTAAGCTGTTCAATATGCCCACAGGGCATCATCTAACAGCAGGGCCCAATCTTTTCGCGACGGATTGACCACCTTTTCCAAGATTCTCTAAACTTCCCGATTTGAGACCTCCGCTTGACCATTGGTTTGGGGATGGTACGCGGCTGCAATCTTATGTCGGACCCCATACTTTGCAAGCAATTTAGTGAACTGCTTATTACAGAAGTGAGTTCCCTCATCGCTATTTATCGCCCTCGGTGTTCCAAATCGTGTGAAAATATTCTTCTTCAAGAATCGAAGTACCACCTTAGCATTGTTCGAGGGTAGGGCTGCAGCTTCTACCCATTTCGAAACATAGTCTACCGCCAACAGAATGTACTGATTATTGAACAAGGATGAGAAGGGTCCCATAAAGTTAATTCCCCACACATCAAATAACTTTACCTCTAAAATGGTATTAAGCGGCATTTCATTGCGTTTAGAGATATTGCCTACTTGTTGACACCGATCACATTTTAGCACATAGAGATTTGTGTCTTTGAATAGGGAAAGCCAGAAAAATCCTGATTGTAACACTTTAGCTGCTGTCCTATTACTCGCGTAGTTACCTCCGTAATCTGATGAGTGGCAATGACCTAATATGCTATCCATCTCCTCTTGTGGCACACATCGTCTGATCATTTGATCCGCACAAGCCTTAAACAAAAACGGTTCTTCCCAAAAGTAGTGTCGGACATCATGGAGGAATTTTTTCGTTGTTGCGAGTTCAAATTCGAAGGTAACACATTACTAACCAGATAATTAATGAAATCTACTTATCATGGCACTGTTGTTATTACTTGAAGAAGTTGTTCATCGGGGAACATCTCATTTATGATGACCTTGTCTTTTTGTTGAACCTCTGTATTTTCTAATCGTGAAAGATGATTTGCCACCTAGTTTTCGGTGCCTTTTCTATCTCGAATCTCCACGTCAAATTCTTGTAGCAAAAGCACCCGCCATATTAACCCCGGCTTGGCATCCTTCTTCTCAATCAAATACTTAATGGCTGAATGATCAGTGTAGACGATTACCTTGGTCCCTATGAGATATGCTCTGAACTTGTCAAAGGCAAACACGATTGCATGTAATTCTTTTTCTATGGTCGTGTAATTTAACTGAGCATCCGTCAACATATTGCTGGAGTAGTAAATAATGTGACAAATTTTATCACGATGTTGTCCCAATACTGCTCTAATTGCGTAGTCACTGGCATCGCACATCAATTCAAACGGTAAAGACCAATCGGGAGCCACTATAATTGGAGCTGAAACTAATTTCTTCTTCAATACTTTGAAAGCATCAACGCACAACTGATCCATCTTAAACGGTACATCTTTCTCCAAGAGGGAACATAAGGGTTTCAAAATTTTGGAGAAGTCTTTCCCGCATGTTCCAAGAAGCTCCGTATTCCCTTCACAGATGTTGGAGGAGGTAGTTTTTCAATCGTCTCAATTTTTTCTTTATCAACCTCTAGCCCTGCTTTAGAAACCTTATGCCCTAAAATCATCCACTCTTGAACCATAAAGTGACACTTTTCCCAGTTAAGAACTAGGTTCGTCTCCACACAATGCTTCAACACTAAGACCAAAATTTTTAAGCATAAGTCGAAACTATCACCGAACACGGAGAAGTCATCCATTAACACTTCCAAGTTTTGTTCTACCATATCTGAGAAGATGGCCATCATGCATCGTTGAAAAGTTGCCGGAGCATTGCATATGCCAAAAGACATATGCCGGAATGCAAACGTGCCATAAGGGCATGTAAACGTGGTTTTTTCTTGATCTTTCGACGCTATGGTAATCTGGTTATATTCGAAATATCCATCCAATAGGCAGTAAAACTGATGTCCCGTCAACCTATCCAACATCTGATCAATGAACGGCAAGGGGAAGTGATCCTAGCGTGTGGCTTTATTCAATTTGCGGTAATCCATACATACTCTCTAGCCTGTAACTGTTCTAGTAGGAATGAGTTCATTAGATTCATTTCTCACTACAGTCATTCCCCTTTTCTTTGGTACGCACTGTACAGGACTTACCCATGAACTGTCCGAGATTGGATAAATAATGCCGGCATCCAACCACTTTATGATCTATTTTTTCACCACATCCTTCATAATGGGGTTTAGCCTTCTTTGCTGCTCAATGGTTGGTTTTGCTCCCTCCTCTAATAAGATCTTATGCATAAAAAATGACAGACTAATTCCTCGAATATCCGCTATAGTCCACCCGATTGCTGTTTTAAACTCTCGCAATACCCTTAACAGTTTCTCTTTTTGCGTGTTAGTCAAATTCATCGATACAATAATTGGTAGGGTAGCATCTTTTCCCAAATAGGCATACTGCAGATGAGATGGTAGAGGTTTTAATTCCAATACCGGTGGCTCTTCTATCGATGGTTTGAAATTTTTCTCTTCCTTTTCAGGCCGATCAAGAGTGTCGAATGATTGTTTAACTTTCCTAGCAGCTGATAATGTGTCTAGCCATTTGACATACTCAATTTTGTCCTCAATGTTGTAGTCATCCATCCCGAACAAAACAGATTCTAGTGGGTCCTCAGAATAATTTTCGTTAAACTTGTGATTAACTAATTCGTCCATGACATCTACCCGTAGACATTCACCCTTCTCTTTCGAAAATCTCATTGGCTTAAATACATTAAAGGTGACCTCTTGTTCTTCAACTCGCATCGTCAATTCACCTTTTTGTACGTCGATTAGCGTTCTCCCCGTTGCTAGAAATGGTCTCCCGAGAATGATGGGAATTTCCCTATCTACTTCACAATCCAAGATAAAGAAATTTGCCAGGAAGATGAATTTATCCACCTTTACTAAAATGTCTTCAACAATACCTCGTGGATATGTCACTGACCAGTCTGCCAACTGAAAGCTGATATTTGTCAGTTTTGGTGCCTTATGTCCAAACTGGTTGTAAACGGATAGTGGCATCAAATTTATACTGGCCCCCAAATCACACAACGATCTTCCCTAAAACTGATTACAAATTTCACATAGAATACTAAAACTACCTGGATCTTTTAACTTCAGAGGTAACTTATTCTGGATAATTGCGCTGCACTCTTCGGTTAGCGCCACTGTTTTAAAATCACCCAATTTTCTCTTCTTCGGCAAAACCTCCTTCATAAACTTGGCGTAACTCGGCATCTGTTCTAAGGCTTCTGTAAATGGTATGTTGATATGCAGTTTTTTGAAAATATCCAAAAACCTTGAGAACTGCTTATCTAACTTGGATTTTTGAAACCTCTGCGAATATGATATGGGAGGCATTATAATGCTTTGTTCAGGTGCGTTCTGTTCTAACTCTTCACCCTGTCAGTTTCTAGTTTCTGAGACTTCTTCTTTTTCCACGGTTGCTTTGTCCATCTTTTCCTTGTCCTTGATTGCCTCTTGCAATTCCTTTCCATTGCGTAATGTCACAGCCTTGCAATGCTCATCTCTTCCCGGATTTATCTCTGTATCAATGGGGAGTGTTCCTCGTGGATGGCTATTCAACGCATGTGTAATTTGTCCCATCTGACTTTCCAGATTCTTAATCGAAACAAACTTGACTTTTCACATTCATATCCACCTGATCCAATAGCTTGTCTTGCTCACTTATCCTTTTGTTTGTAGCTATAATAAATTTTTCCAAAGCGTCTTCCAGACTTGTTTTCCTCTCTGACTGTTGCTGAGTCTGATTTTGAAATTTGGGTGGATTTTGTGGTCTAGACGCTTGAGCTTGGTTATTGCTCCAAGAAAATCCCGAATGGTTTCTCCAACCCGGGTTATATGTATTTTGATTCGGATAAGGTTGGACGGATTGATTATAGCTTCCCATAAACTGAGCTGATTCGGCATTGATGGGACATTGATCTGTAGCATGACTACCACCACATAACTCACAAAACATTGCTACTGGCGGTGCTGATGGTGGACCCCATGTTTCAATCCTCTTAGTTAACGCAAAAACATGTGCTGTCAATGCTGTCACTGCATCCAATTCAAACTTTCTTGGTGTTTTTAGAGGAATCGACCTAGTCATTGGCCACTGATAATTATTGTTGGCCATTGTCTCTAACAGTTGATAAACCTCATCAAAATTCTTAGCCATGATTGCTCCACCTGCTGCTGCATCAATACTGGCTCTTATGGACGCTTGCAAACCATCACAAAATATCCCAACCTGCATCCACTGTGGAATTTCGTGATGTGGACATATGCAGAGCATATCCTTAAATCTTTCTCAGGCCTCATAATGTTTCAGAGTCGAACTATGCAAAAGTGTGAATATCGTTCTGAAGTTTTGCTGACTTTTCTGGTGGGAAAAACTTAGCTCAGAAATTTTGAGCTAAGTCGTCCCAAGCAGTTATTGAACCAAGCGGCAAGGAATGTAATCAACTCTGAGCTTTGTCCTTTAGTGTAAACAAAAACGACCTCAACCTTATAGCTTCTTCTGAAACATTATTAAATTTGAAGGTGTCACAAATTTCCAAGAAACTTAAGATGTGCTCGTTCGGATCATCTGTCGAACTACCCCCAAACCACACTGCATTTTGAAGCATCTGAATCATTCCTGGTTTTATCTCGAAACTATTTGCATTAATTGCCGGCCTCTGAATACTGGACTGTATGTCTGTGACTGTCGGCATGGCATAATCTCTGAGTGATTTTTGTTCTTCCCCTGCCATGACTATTGGAATCTCTTGTGCCTCCAAATCTTCTTCCAGTGGTATAACCTCACTAGTCAATCAAACTTTTCGGAACTTCCTTTCGATATCGTCTACGTAAGGAAAAAGTTCCTTTTTGGCCTTTGATCTAGTGTGCATACACTTACAAAGAATTTCTGCAAACACAAGAATAAAAATAAGTAACTAACGTTTAAACTAAGACCGAATTGATTATAACTAATATGGAATTAATATTAATAAGAAAGTTCCCTGGCAGCAGTGCCAAAAATTTATTGATTGATTTCACAATCAATTATCTGTGCAAGTATACACAGTCAGCAAGTAATAAAGTGGTAAAATTAAGTGTCGATCTCACAGGGAATTTCAATCAATAAACTCCAACTACTAGCACTATACCAATTCAATTTTATTTAAACAACTACAAAGTGCGATTTTTCTAATTAAGAAAACTAAATTAATCAATTAAAGCTAAACTACTCTAAAATTAATTCACTAAATAAAGATTACGACTCGGTGAATGAATTCAGATAAATAAAGGTTAAGACTACAATATCCCCAATTTATGTACTACAAACCAATTATCCAACTAATCTAATTATTATGCCTACTGAATTGTTAACAGGAATTCTAAGTGTTAAAAGCCCTTTTCCAAGTGATTAGTCAACTTTTATTCAATTAAATTAATCCTGCGATATTCCTATGCAAAATAATTAAATTAAACCCATTAAGTTCCAATTCCCACTTTGTTACATGTAGTGAACAGATATTCCTATTCAATTCACGACCCTAATTATTCATCTCATGCAAATAATTAAGCATACATGATATCAAGTCTAGTTCCAACCCTTGATTTCATCTCCCGAATCCTTCTAGAGTAATACGGTAATTATTGGCCAAATAATTAATCAAAAAATGCAAGACACGATAAACAATTCACGTAGACATAAATAATTGGAATAAAGTGAATAATTAATTCATAGACATAAAAAGTTCAATTTGTAGTATTAATAAAAGAATTAGTTCATAACAGAAAATAAAACCAACAATCTCATGAAAATCATCTTTAAAGAATTACAAAATTAAAAATAAGAAGAAGAAGAAACTCTAAAAGAAAATCTCCCAAGCTTCAATCTTCAATTGGAGTTCTTCTCCACAAAATCTCTCTTGCTTCCTAATTAGACTCCATTTGTCAATCTCTTTTTTTTCTTTCAGCTACTTGTTCGTTTTATACTCCTCTTTATCTGTCCACAATCTTAATCCCATTCAAACTCGTCCCATGCATGCGCCTTAGCCAACTGGATCCGCGCCTCAGCGCCCCAGCACTGAAATCACTACTAAGACTAGCGCCCCGACGCTACTATTCACGTTTATTACGATTTTGCCATTAAGTGGCTCAAATCACCAATTTATCCCTGCGTCTCCCGAATATGCAAAATAATAAATAAACACAGTAAAAATTCTTCTAAAAGACTTGAGAATACAATAATTTAAGCCCAAGTATATCCAATTCATGAGTATATTACCCAATCATCATGCATCTTATTTTTAGTTCGACTATTTATCACATCAGATGCAAGTATTTTTAAAGAGATGAGATCAACAGGTAATGTGAGGGTACCGATTTGAATCAAACAAGATTTATAGACAGTGGATATAATAAAGGTTTCTCCTAACAAAATTTCAACCGATAAGTTAAAGTCTAATTTCTCAGGAGTCAAGTTCAAACGTTGAGCACAAGCGGGTGAAATAAAAGAATGGGTAGAACCGGTATCTAATAAGGTATAGACTTCACAAGAGTTTATGATTATCTTACCCGTGATAACTTTATTCAGATTACTCGCTTTTTGAGAAGTCACGAAAAACGCTCTCCCTTGAACTACCTTCTTTGACTTGTACGGGACAACCTTTGGTGTCATCATTATCGCTGGAATTGACTTTGCTATATGGCATATTCCACCCTCAACATCTTCGTCATACTCCTGCTCCATGATCTGAAGCATTAATCTTCGATCCATATCGAATTGGGGTTTACCACTCTATACAGGGTAATTCAAAACTCGATGTTGGGTTCTCCCAATTGCTGTCCAAAAAGAGAAATGCATATCATCTATTTTAGCCTTCTTGGATCGGCCTTCTCTTTCTACAATATCAATGCGTCATGCGGCTTTAACCAATGCATCCTCCATTCTCACTCGTTCAGTTATTTCTTCTTTCAGATTTCAGCTCTATTATCATATACTCTGCCAAAGAGAGCTTCTGTTCAAATATTACATATCGGGTAGCAAAATCTTGAATTGTTGCTTCCCTTTGTTCCACGATCGTCTGCCGTTCTTCACCCTGCTCTTCTAACTCACGAATACGATCTTGCAGTTCTATATTTCAATCATAAAATTCTCTTAATAAATCCTCCTCAGGTTCTTCTTCTTCATCACTCTCAGCTGCTACCTCTGCGACTAGTGGGGGTGCAACTATTAATTCTTCACTCATCACATGGATATCTCTATTTTCTTCTTCGCCTAACATCCTACAATCAAGTTTAATAACTTAATTAGTACTCCCCAATAAAAATCTTTGTTATAAAAATATATTATACTCCAATATGTATCCTTTAAATGAATCTCCGTGATTCATCACTTAAAACTCTATATGAGTTCATCTCTTGATTTTCAGATGCCATTCTCAAACACTGCCACAAAACAAGGGTTAATTGACATGCCAATATTATCCTTATATTTCGACCGACCAATTAAATAATAAATAAGCTTACGTAGGATACACTAACGAAAGATTTACTCGTCTCTCCCCTCATAGTTCTAGCCTCAGATATATGCCATGGATCATATCCCTAAGCTTTGATACCAACTATAACGCTCCAAAAATAGGTCTACATAACTCATTCTGAGTCGCCAAATATGGTACAAAATTTATATACAACTTCATTTATACAACTATTGAACTGTCGTGCAAAATACGACAAAGCATAAACTGTGAGTTTTAATATGAATATTTTCTTGTAGACAATATCCAAACTCAAATAAAGTACTCATTATAATCATTATCACACTATTTTATAGAATAGTGATGACTGCTATGACAACCATCTTGGACCATCACTCCATTTCCTGACTAGTCCCAGCTATATTCTCATGTCCTGAAAAGAACAATGAAAAAAAAGGGTGAGCTCAACTAGACCAGTAAAGAATATTATGACTAAGATAATGCAGAATAAATTATCCTTAGTCTTCAACAGAGAAAAATCTGAACAAATACAATAGACAATAAGTTTTAGATCAACAACTGCATCGGAACAATTAATCCATTAGAAGAGTCAAGTAGAGCATGATGTCTACTATCTTCTATGATTTAAAAGTTCATCATCAATATTTAATCTCTGTAACACAACTCAATAAATATTTCACATCAATGAATTATCCATGCACTACGAGCCAAGGATATTCGTTAGTATCACCAGTGATCATGATCATTCCAAACATCTGTCCATCTATACACTACGGGCCAAAGATGACTTTCACCACATCATTTGTCTGTAACATTACAGGTCATGATTATACCAATACACAATTCCTGGTCATAATCATACCAATCAATAGTCTATCTATGCACTACGAGCCAAAGATGACTTTCACCACAATATAAGCGTGAGGATGATGACAATGATATAAGAAATCAATCTAGTGAGATCAATGATAAATATTAAATATTTATAATTCAATTTATCTAGAGATTAAGAATGTTCAAATTGTTAACATGATAATTAATTATGGAATAAAATTCAAAAATGATATTTATGTATCAAAATATAATTTGGACAGAAAAAAACCAATTTTGGACGTGAATAGTATCCCGTGAATAGTACCGTACGAATAGTATCGTATGAATAGTATATATGAATAGTGTCATATGAATAGTGCTATATGAATAGTACCGTATGAATAGTATGTATGAATAGTACCGTATAAATAGTACCTATAAATAGTATCCCGAGTCAATAGTACCCGAGTGAATAGTACCCCGAATGCAAAATATTAAAATTTAATAAGAAAGTTCAGACCAATATTCTAATGAAACGATACTAGATGAAACACAAAATTCAAGGATATTCTACTAATTTCAGAAATTATAGAAGCAATACTTATCAAAATAATTGTAGATTTAGGAATATGAAATGAAATAATATTACTTACACACTATATAGTATGAAACAAATAATATTTCTTACGAATATTGAACGAAAATAATATCTCTTATGAATATTGAATGAAAGTAATATTCCTTACGAATAATGAACGAAGATAATATCCCTTACGAATATTGAACAAAAATAATATTCCTTACGAATATTGAACGAAAATAATATTTCTTATGAATACGAAAAATAATATCTCTTATGAATATGAAATAAATAATACCATTTACCTTAGTAGGAGAGTAAATCTGACTGGTATAGCGGAGATATTCTCGAAGAAAACTTGCACTATTTTATACACTCAAAGTATCCTTATACTAGAAAGAAATACGCACAATATTATAGAAGAAGAATTCTCTGATTCTGGTATGATTTCATTTCTTAACTAAGCATCCTATTTGTAGAAGAATGGCAGGGCACTATTTAAGAATAATCACGGACGCACAGTAAAGGAAATTCAAGGGCGAAGAATTCGGCGAATTCGTCGATTTTTTTGATTTTTACTATTCATCACTGTGAAATAAAATATTCTAATAAAATAAAAATTTTATATAAAATATAATATATTCTATTTATAATCTAATAAAACGATTAACTTTATATATAATATAAAAAGTATTCTGTTTTATATAAAAAGTTTTCTGTTTTATTACTATTATAATAATAATAAAACAAAATTGAGACAACTTTCTACCGGCTATTTTGAAAATGAGTAGGTGTGGGTCCATGTAATAAGCCAAACTTACAACAAATACTTCAATGCAACTCCTTTATTTATATCAAAAATTGAATAAATATTTATCACAAATCACTTATCTTCAATAAATATATTTTTAATCTTTCAACCATTATTCATCATTAATATTATAACTCACAATATTAACAACCAGGTCATTCTTAGGAAAGAGGGGGCTTTCCGATATGGACTTCTTCTTATTGGCGCACAATTAAATAACCTAACCCCTTTCCTCGATAGAACTTTTTAGACATTATCAATAATACAAATAATAATATGAATAACTGTGTTGTCTCAATTATTAATTTAATAATATAAAATATTATGTAATAATTGAATCAATAATATGAGATTCTATGCAGCAACTACTATTGCAATAATTGGATAAAACTGAGTGACTTCTTATGTAAGCATCAATAATTAGAGATAATATATAATATCATGTGCTACTGTGTAACCACGCGTAATATTATACTTTTATTACTGGGTATTTCAACAGTTTAACGGTAAAAGTCTTGCCGTTTTTTATAAAAAGATTATTTCTATCGCTTTCTATATCCGACAGTCATTTTGTTGTGGGGTCTACCAATGATTGTGCCATCGTACGAATATTTCCCGACAAAACGAATATTTTATGACAATTTGCTTACTTGCAAAATTTACAAATATCACCCACAACTATAATATTATATCAAATCCACACCTTATTATTCAAAATAACATTTAGAGAAGATTAAATCTTTATTCATAAAAAGTTGGGGTCTTATAAATAATACATCAAATGATACCTCTCCGTATTCACCCCAATAAAATGGTGTAGCGGATAGAAAATAGAACTTTGATGGATATGGTCAGTGTAATGCTACTAAGGTCCGGAGCATCCGAGAACTTGGGAGACGATACAATTTTAACTTCTTGCTTTATTTTGAATTGAGTAACCGTGAAGGATAATGAAAAAAGCCATTTTTGTGTTATGGAAAAAGAGATCTCCTTGGCTAAACTTCTTAAAAGTGTAGGGGTGTTTTAGCAAAGAGAGCCATGTCCAAACCAAAAAGAAACAAAGTATGACCTAAAACTATAGACGTTATATTTATAGGATATGTTCAAAATAGTAATTTAACTAGATTTTTTATTGTGAAATCCGAAATTAGTAAAATTTCTAATAAATACCATAATAGAAGATAGAGATGCTACATTATTCGAAACTATTTTTTCTTTTAAGTATAAAATTGTTACTGAACCCTCGAATGTTAGAATTCAAGATAGTGATCAAGGTTTTGTAATCTTATTTATTTATTAGTAAGAGAATTTTTTTAATACAAAAGACATTTTTTATTCATGTTAATTAGTTGAATTAATAAATATGATAAATTCATAGTTTTGGAGCAATGCTTTTAGAATCATGATGATAATCATGATGATGATCATGCTAATGAGATCTAAATTCAAGATAGCTCAAAACTAAAATGTTCCTAAAAGTATAGATCACTAATGTGTGGTTACTGATTCCGGGTAGATTAGTACATATTATGCTTGCTCTTTTGAAGATGATGATTGATTTCATAATTATTTGCGTGGAGACACTAAACCAAGTATGTAGGTGCTTATTAGAGAATAAGTTCACTGAACGTGACTTGTATAAAAGAACCCTAATGAAGTTTTACTTACCTGCTAATAGGAGTTCCTAAAGTGTAAGTAGTGCAAATGATCCTTAGACTTGAGATCATCATAGTATCTTGTATATACTGAGTTATATTTTTACATATTACTTAATACTCTAGGGTATGTTATAGGGTATGCTCGGATATAATAAAGTATATATGGAGATTGATGAATGATCAACAAAGGATCTACCACTTTCATTAAAGAGAGAGAATGTCCTATGTGATTCGATAAAGTGACAACTCGGAAATCTCTGTCCATGGTTGAATGGAAATTAGAAATGAGTTTCTAATTTACATTAACTTGAGTTGTGCATTTTTAGAATCATAATATATATAATCAAATAAATAAAACTTGATAGTAATTCCATGTTTTATATTTGATTAGGACATTGTATGATAGAAGGATTGAATTTTACGGTAACTATTTACGGAATACGTTCTTTGTATTCTTTGTGATAATCTTTGATTGAACGTTAAGTTCATATTATCCAGATAGTCATGATACATTATTTATAAGGTGTCACATGATGTAGAATAAATATTATTTATTTATATTTGAATTAAAGGAGTTTAATTCATTATAAAAAATATTAGAATAGTTTTAATTTATTTATTCTACTACTAGCTTAATATTGAACCTTGAGGGTAACAACATAAAAGCAGAAATATTATTTTAGAAGTGATTGACTTAATGATAAGAAATTAAGTGTATTTAATTTATTAATGAAAAAATTAAATAGCTTAATATTTATAATTAGGTATTTGGAGAAATACTGAATTATAAATGAATAAGAGTAGTCATCTTAATTATTATTATTATTATTATTATTATTATTATTATTATTATTATTATTACTATTCTCTTAATATAAACATTCTCTTAATTGGGAATTAAATAAAAACCCTAATTTCTAAAAGGTTTAGGAAAATGGTTAGTGTATAAATAAGATGAGTCTTATTGTGGGATAGACTAATATTAATGCAACTTGCATTTCTCTTGTAAATATTCTCAAAACCCTAATTTGTTAGGATTGAAAGAATTAGGATTAGCCATCAAAGATCTAGTAGAATCTAAAATCACATCTTCAATCATATTCTCCTAGTGGATCATCTCTTGGGCGTTGCACACTATTGTAGCGAACTTTTGATCCGAAGAATGGAAAGATCTTAAAGGATAAAAGGATTGGAACTTGAAGATTTAATCAAGGAGTTGTTTCATCTTTAAGGTATATCTTTTATCATTCCTCAATTAATGATGTTGCATGGGATTGCAGAAAAAATTTAAATTGCTTTTATTACATGTTTTTCGTTGAGTTACAATTCGATTGTATACTTTGATCTTGTTTCTGCAAACCTTCATCAATTTGGTCTCATATGTAGTTTCCAATAGTATCGTTTGCTGCACGATTGAGGATGAACTATGCTTTTAAATAAGTGTTGCACTTTTTGCAACAAAAGTGCAATAGAAACATTTTGTCTATATGGATTAGAAATAGAGTCGCTTCTTATAGTTTGTTATGGTTTACTCTTTTAGAGGTTCAAGAAACAGGATATTGTACAAGACTTTAGTATCACAAAGAGATAAGAATGATCACCGTAAAGAAAGGTTTTGTAGGTGTATGACAACTTCAAACATGTCATTTTCAATCTACCGACATCATCTATTTTGATATGACTTTGAGTTGTTTATATTAAGAGAATGTTTTATATTCGTCACACCTTCTATTATGCAATTAAGCCTTGGAGTTGATAAAAAGAGAATTGTTTGAAGAAAAGTAGTTTTTATAAATAAGTGTTGGATTGTTAAATTACATCTTTTCTTTTATGAGTTTTGATCAATTTTGGGTTTAATTTAAACCTATTAATTCGTTAAATTTAAATAAAATTATAAGTGCATTTGATAGTTTACTACAAAGAGACTAAGAAAGAACAATATATGATTCAAGTATGACATATATATTATATTTTAATTATATCTGATAGACACATAAATACATTTTACTATTCTCATATTTATTATTTTATATGCTTATTTTATTTAACTAATACATTTTATTTTATTTTATAGGAAATAACATTTATTAATTTTTTTGGAGCAAATAAAGGATTTATATCCAACTTTTAAAGATGGAAAATGACACTTGCAGGATTACCATATTGAGATGCAAGTCAAGAAGGAAAGAAGAGGAAAAAAGGGAATAAAATTGTCCAAGTTCAATGAACTTAAATTAGGACACAAATTTATTTTTCTTATAAATAAGCCTCTTGTTTTAGAGAGAGAGGGCACCACTTGTTATTTTCTTTTTCTTAGTTTTTTGGTGGTGGAAAAGGGAGTAAGATATTTAGAGTTTTTGTCTTTTCTCTTATTCCAATCATGTGTGGTACTATTGTCAGGGAGTATTTATAACTTTTTGTTATTGATATAATAGAAATTCTCTTTTTTTTATTGTTCTTATTTAATACAAATAATAGTACAAATATTATTTATTTTTGCTTTTAATTCTATGGCTAGCTAAGTTTCTAATACATAGAATGATGATGAAATTAGGTATTTCATAATAATATTCTCTTTCTGTTCCGAAATTAATGCCTAATTTTTTTCGCCTTCATGTTTTCTTTCGCATAATTTGCATATGATTCTTATATTGATTGCGAGATTTTGATAAGTTATAGTTAATCTGTGAATTTTTCATAACTTATGCTTGTCCATATTAATTTTATGAATCATTATTTTTAAAGGGAAGGGACAATAATTTGGGAATTAATTTAGAAAATAAGAAATTTTTTATTCTGTTAATATTTGGTAGATTCTGATTCCTAGGTATCTTTTTCTCATTAATAGTTTTTGTTATTAATTAATATTTTGCATAATTTAGTTAATAATTCTTCTCCATCGTTTTTATTTCTAATTTGCCTAAAATATTAATTAAGGATATATTAAAGAATTGATCTAGTCCTGTAGTACATAGTTTTATCACATCAAGTTTTGGTGTTGTTGTTGGGGACTAGACTTAATTTTATATTCCTTATTTTTTTTAATTCTTATTTTTTCTTCTTCTAATATTTTTATATTTTTCAGGAGTATCGAAGTGGATCAACGGTGCGAAAAGACAAGATTATTGTTGCGCTTTTCCTGGTATTTTTTATCTTAACTCAAAAACAAAAAAAATTAAAAAATAAGTAGCTTAGTTTCTTTTGTTAGTTAGAAAACTAATTATCGCAGTCTTGCATTCACTCTAGTAGAGCAAATCCTGTTAGGTTTTTATTTTTATTTTTTTTGGTAAATATAAAGTGTGGTGATTGCTGGAGCATTGAGGTACGTCAAAATTTCTCATTTTTTTTATAATTCACATAGTTTTAGGACATTTTATTTGTTTATACTTTTTTTTATTTGTGCATTTTCATATTTAATCTAACATTAAGGGCACAACCTGTAACAAGATAAGGTGGGGATTTCATTACCCTTCCTTGACCCACAAACAACCCAACTTGAATTTTTCATAACCTTGACCAATTAATTAAAATCTAGTAGACGTTGGCCCCTAGGACTCTCGAGCTCAATTAGGACAAGAAACTCCAAAAGGAGGCTAACTTTTAAATTAATCAAACTATTGGTGTCTAGAAAAGTGGTTCAAAATGTAAACACCTAAAGAACGTGTGGTTATTCAATTAGTCACCGTATCTACAGAGAGACTCCCACCTTTCTTACACTTACCTAGCTAGTGGTGTGATTAATTTCAAAATTGGTGGACCTTGTAGTGTAACTTTGAACAATTAGGAGTTGTCTAGATTTTATTTAGGTTGACCTTAAAAGTATTTTTTTTTTACAATTTTTTATTTGTTTTTTGGTGCTTATCTGCTTATTTGTTAAGTAGTGTATACAAAAAGTGTGGACTAGGGACGAAACATCATGATTAGTGAGAAAACTTAATTTTTCTGATTTCACTTCAAAAAATCGCACTTTAAGAAAAATGGAGGCCGCACAAACCGTTTCTTTAAGGGATCAATGTTATCCTTCCCGCGCTGTCCAACCTTCATGCATAAGTCTACCACCGATAACTGGTAATAATTTTGAACTTAAACCGCATTTCATCAATATGTTACCAAGGTTCACTGGTATAGAAAATCCATACTTATTCATTCAGGAATTTGAGGAAGTTTGTGCTTTAATAAAAATTCAACAATTGTCTGATGACTCAATTAGACTACGATTTATCACATTTGCTTTAAAAGATAATTCTAAAAAGTGGTTATATATCCTACCAAATAATTCTATATCAACCTAGGAGGCATTTGTTGTTACATTTCTAAAAAAATATTTTCCAAATCATAAAACTGCTAAAATTAGGACCGCAATTCATCAATTTTGCCAACTTGAAAAAGAGTCCTTTCGAAAATATTTTGATAGATTTAAAAATTTTCTATCCCAGTGCCCACACCATGGAATTTAGAAATTGATGAGTGAGTTTTATACCTACGAATCGGTCTCTAATTAGAGCTTAAACTGTGATAATTCTTTATGTTTGTGATTCTTTTTACTTGTTTATTGTTGTTTTATGTTTAGGTGTGGTGGCGTAGCATTTAGACTTAAAAGGTCGGTTTATGGCGAAACTAGGCAAGTAAAGGAGCAAAAACAGGACTGCAGCAGAATAGACCCCCGCCGGGGCGGACATTATACACACAAAACCCCCGCCGGGGTGAGGGTACGGGAAATATCCAAGACTCCTGTTTCAAGTGTGTTGCTGCAGTGGCGTGAAGGAAGGAGGTTGACATGATTTGGAACTATATTTGGCATCAAGTTATGGTCAGAATATGTGTCTCATGCTGGGGATTAACAAGAGACAACATAGAGAGATTAACAACATATGATTAAGTAGCAATTGGAAGCCCTAGTTTTGAGAAATTCATTGGAGGAAGGATTGAAGGTCAGAGTCACGAAAATTACAAGTTGGAGCTAAGGAGAAGGGTGGTGTTGGATTCATTTTACTTCTTTAATTCAATAATTATAATTGGGATGATGATTACTTTGATGATTTCAGTTTTTATTTCATTTGTGATTAACTAATTTACTTGTTAGGCTTATGACGGACCTTGATGGTGAAACGATGATTATGTAGTCCTTAATTTCAGTTTAATAATCTATCATTCAATTTATCTATTGTGATTTGTGCTTTAATTTATGAATTGCTTGATCACCAATTCTATGTGGATTTGTATGGACTCGAGAGATGATATATAAATCTAGACTTAGTCACTTTAGCATGTGTTCTTGAATTCTGTGATTGAATGGAATCTTGATGAATGTTAGGGTAGAGATATACTTATTATCACATGTAATCGGATAGGGGATATGAATTTAACCTTGTTTGATTGTAATTCACATAGAGATATAATGAATTAGTTGATTAAGGTGTTTAGCTTAATTCAATCTAATTTGTAGATTTAAGTTAATATGGTATTAGTGCATCGAGAGATGGCTAGTTCTACTTGAGTGTTCTTGATTAATAAACTGGGATAGTGAATTGAACTGAAATAGGGTATAGTAATTGGAGTGATTCTTAAAGTGAAATTGTAAGCCTAATTCTCCATTATTTACTTGAAATTATAATATTTAGTTTTGTTTATTGCTTGGTATTTTTAATATTTTTAGTTTTAAATAGTTATAATCATTGAATTGGATAGTGTAATAAAATTTGGATTAATATAAAACTGGTACTTGTTAGGATTAATTTCATACTATTCTATGTGGGAACGATACTTAACTTATTATTATATTACTTGTTGACCACGTGCACTTGCGTGTGAGCGTAATTAGATTTCGAACAACAAGTTTTGGCGCCGCTGCCGGGGAATTAGTATAGATTTTAATATTTTTCAATATCAGTTTAATTAGTCTAGTTTTACTTAAACATTTTTTTATTCTTTTGTTTTGTTCTCTCTTGTTTTAGGTTCTTAGAGTTAGTTTATGCAAACTCGGTCTAAGAAGCCAGACTTGCTTCCTTTTGAGGACAATATCGAGAAACAGTTTCATAGGCTAAGTAAGTGGATTAAAGACATAAGGGAAAACTTTGAGAACTCTGAAAAAGAAGAAAGAATGGCTGCAAAAGATCAAAAAATGCTATGGGATTTTGCTATTCCTAAGGTGATTGAGCATCAGTCAAGTATCACTAGGGCGGCGATTGCTGCAAATACTTTTGAGATCAAGCCTGGGATGATTTAGATGATTCAGAACTCAGTTCCGTTTTGGGGACTAGCCAACGACGATCCGAACGAACACTTAGTCATCTTTTTGGAGATATGTGATACCTTCAGATACAATGGGGTGTCGGATGAAGCAGTCAGATTTCGCTTGTTCCCATTCACCTTGCGGGATAAGGCGAAGAGTTGGTTACATTCTCTACCGGCGGGATCGATAACTACTTGGGATGACCTTGCTCAGAAGTTCCTGTCTAAGTTCTTTCCACCTGCTAAAACTGTAAAAATGATAAACGAGATCACCATGTTTGAGCAGCAGTATGGGGAGTCTTTATATGAAGCATGGGAACGGTACAAGGAATTTCTCAAAAAGTGCCCTCATCATGGACCACCCATATGGCTGCAGATGAATACATTTGAAGCGGGTTAAATGGGAATCTCAAGATGAGTATAGATGCAGCTTCGGGTGGAGCATTTATGGCCAAGAGTTATGAGGAGATATATGAGTTAATTAAAACTATGGCAGCTAATAAATACTAGTGGCCTACAGTGAGGATGACACATCATAAGGTAGTTGGGGTATTAGAGGTAGACGGGGTAATAACGTTGGCGGCACAGATTTCAGCATTATCATAGAAAATGGATACTGTGAAAGGTGCACAACCATAGTAGGTGGCATATGTTTGCGAGTTATGTGCAGGAGAACATCCTATAGAGCAGTGTGCCATCAACCCAGCATCGGTTCAGTTTGTGGGCAACTACAATAGGATTCCGCAGAACATGTATCAAAATGCCTATAACCTAGGGAATAGGAACCATCATAACTTTTCATGGAGCAACAATCAAAATCAGCAGGCTCCATGACCTTCTTATCCCCCGGGGTTTAAAATCAGCATCAACAAGTAGCTCCGCATCAAGAGAAGAAAACAAACTTAAAAGAGCTTTTGTTGAAATACATATCGGGAAACGAAGTGGCAATGAAAACACAAGCAGTGGCCATTAAAAATTTAGAAAATCAGATAGGATAGTTAGCATTAGCATTGAATAATAGGCCGTAAGGGACTCCACCTAGTGACACAGAAAAAAATCAGAAAGGAAATCATGAGTAGTGGTAAGCAATCACTTTAAGGAGTGGAAAGCATCTTGATGGGAAAATTGCAGAAAATTCAGCACAGAAGGATGTCAAGGAGAGTGATAACAAAGTGGTTGAAGAAAAGCAGGAGGAGGAAAAACATGATGACAAGACCAAGTCAGATGTCAAGCCAGTTGTCTATCCTCCACCGCCGTTTCAGCAGAGGGTCCAAAAATATAAATTTGACAAATAATTTGCCAAAATTTTGGAAGTTTTCTAGAAACATCAAATAAATATTCCATTCGTAGAAGCCCTAGAGCAAATGTTGAGTTATGCAAAATTCATGAAAGGTATTCTGTCTAGGAAGAAAAAGTTAGAAGATTATGAAACTATGACTTTGACAGAGGAATGCCGCGCAGTTTTACAACGAAAGTTACCTCCAAAGTTAAAGGATCTGGGGAGTTTCACTATACCTTGCACGATCGGTAACATGGCCTTCAAAAAGTGTTTATATGATTTAGGGGCGAGTGTAAACCTCATGCCATTATCCGTTTACACCAAATTGGGTTTACCACCTCCAAAGCCTACGAACATATCGTTGCAGTTAGCAGATAGATCGGTAATGTATCCTAGAGGAATTATGGAGGATATTTTGGTTAAAGTGGACAAATTCATATTTCCAGCTGACTTCATAATTTTGGATTATGAGGAAGACAAGAACATCCCAATCATCTTAGGGTGACCATTTTTGGCTACGGGTTGGACTCTCATTGATGTGCAAAAAGGTGAATTAACCATGAGGGTCCAAGATCAGCAAGTCACGTTCAATGTGTTCAAAGCCATGAAGTTCCCTACAGATGAAGAGGAGTGCTTCTAGGTGGATGTCATCGACCGGATAGTTAATGATGATATGGTAAAAGGTTTAGTCAGTGATCCATTGGAAACTACACTACTGAGGGATGAGGATTTGGATGATCCAGAGTTCGTGGATTATTTACACATGCTAGATGCTTTGCCGAGAGTTAGTAGATTCAAAGTTCCATTCAAGCCATTACATATAGAAGAAAAAGCTTCAGCTTGGAGGAAACCTTCACTTGAGGAGCCACCCACTCTTGAGCTCAAACCACTTCCTAAACACCTCAGGTATGCTTATTTAGGTGACTCAAATACTTTACCTACTATTATTGCATCTGCACTTAACGAATTGCAAGAAAGTAAATTGCTGAGGATTTTGAGAGAATATAAGTCTGTAATAGGCTGGACCATTGCTGATATAAAGGGGATCAACCCCTCTTTTTACATGCACAAGATTCTCATAGTAGAGGATACGAAGCCAACAGTGGAGCAGCAGAGAAGGTTAAATCTAATCATGAAAGAAGTGGTAAAGAAAGAAATACTGAAGTGGTTGGATGCGAAAATTATTTACCCGATTTCAGACAGTACATGGGTCAGTCCAGTACAGTGTGTGCCGAAAGAGGGTTGAATGACAGTGGTTAAGAATGAATATAATGAGCTTATTCCGACGAGGACAGTGACCGGATGGATGGTGTACATGGACTACATAAAGCTAAATAAGGCAACCCGAGAGGATCATTTTCCTCTACCCTCCATTGATCAGATGTTGGACCGATTAGCTGGACATGAATACTATTGCTTGCTGGATGGATACTTAGGGTACAACCAAATTGTCATAGCTCCCGAAGATCAAGAAAAGACCACCTTTACATGCCCATATGGCACCTTTGCATTCAGAAGGATGTCCTTTGGGTTATGTAATGCACTAGCTACATTCCAAAGATGCATGATGGCCATCTTCTCAGACATGGTGGAGAAAGAGGTTTAAGTTTTCATGGATGACTTTTCAGTCTATGGAAACACTTTTGATAATTGTCTAGAGAAATTGGTCATGGTCTTGAAGTGATATGTGGAAACTAATTTGGTACTCAACAGGGAGAAGTGCCACTTTATGGTTGAAGAAGGGATAATTCTAGGGCACAAGGTCTCTGGTAAAGGTTTAGAGGTTGATAAGGCAAAGTTAGACACGATTGAGAATATTCCACTGTCGAATTTAGTAAAGGGAATCCGTAGTTTTCTTGGACATGCCGGATTCTACAGAAGGTTCATAAAAGATTTCTCTAAGATTGTAAAACCATTGTGCAGCCTTTTAGAGAAGGATACAATATTCAGCTTTGATGAGGAGTGTAAAACAACATTCGAGCAGTTGAAAAAGAAGTTCACTACAACCCCAGTGATCATCGCACCGAATTGGACTATGCCCTTTGAACTAATGTGCGATGCAAGCGACTATACAGTAGGAGCTATTTTGGGTCAACGCCGAGATAAAATATTCCATGCCATATACTATGTAAGTAAAACTCTTACAGATGCACAATTGAACTACACACCTACAAAAAAGGAGGTACTTACAGTAGTATATGCCTTTGACAAATTCAGGGCATATTTGATCGGGACAAAGGTGGTGGTTTACACAGATCACTCGGCGATTCGCTATTTGATTTCGAAGAAGGATGCTAAGCCTAGATTAATCAGATGGATCCTTCTCCTTCAGGAATTCGATTTGGAAATAAAGGATAGGAAGGGAACAGAAAATCAAGTAGCAGATCATCTTTCGAAGCTGGAAAATCCGGATAAAGACGAGGCGGATAAATGTGTGATTAATGAATCATTCTAGGATGAACAATTATTTGGAGTTAATGTTGAGTTTCCATGGTACGCAGATTTTGCTAACTATTTGGTGAGGAACATCCTTCCCCCTTATCTGACACGACAACAAAAAAAAAATTCCTACATGACGTTAAGTGGTACATGTGGGATGAGACATACTTATTCACACAGTGCGCTGACAAGATGATTCGAAGGTGTCTATCGAACAGAGAAGTGAAGAATATTCTACACGAATGTCATTCATCTGCATATGGGGGACATTATGGTAGTGAGCAGACAACGACCAAGGTGCTTCAGGCAGGATTTTACTGGCCTATGGTGTTCAAGGATGCCCACCAGTTTGTGAGAACTTGTGACAGATGCCAAAGGGTGGGCAATATTTTAAAGAGGAATGAAATGCCGCTGCACACTATCATGGAAGTGGAAATTTTTGACGTATGGGGGATAGATTTTATGGGACCGTTTCCTCCATCCTTCAACACCCTATATTTCTTGCTAGCTATAGATTATGTGTTAAAATGGGTTGAAGCCATAACACTCCCCACAAACAATGCCAAAGTGGTTCTCAAGTTTTTACATAAGAATATCTTTACAAAATTTGGCATGCCAAGGGCAATTATTAGTGATGAAGGTAGTCACTTCTGCAACAGATCGTTTACAGCTCTTTTGGAAAAATATGGGGTTAATCATAGGGTGGCTACAACATATCACCCAAAACGAGTGGTCAAGCTGAGGTTTCGAACAAAGAAGAGAAGAAGATTTTAGAGAAAGTAGTGAATCCAATCAGAAAAGATTGGTCTCTAAAATTGGACGACACACTATGGGCTTATAGGACAACATACAAAACACCAATTGGGATGTCTACATACCAGTTAGTCTACGATAAAGCGTGTCACCTCTTTAGTAGGATTACAACATAAAGCTTATTGGGCCATTCAGAAACTCAATTTTGACCAAGTAGCTGCAGGAGAGAAAAGATTGTTCCAACTGAACGAATTGGATGAGTTTCGACTGCAAGCATACGAGAACTCAAAGATATACAAGGAAAAGGTTAAGAAGTGGCAAGACCAAAAGATCATACAGAAAAATTTTGAACCGAGACAAGCAGTATTATTGTTCAACTCACGACTACGGTTGTTCCCAGGAAAGCTTAAATCGAGATGGTCAGGGCCATTCATAATTAAGAGGGTTTTTCCACATGGCGCTATTGAGTTATACAACAGGAATCTATTGGAGATATTCAAAGTTAACGGTCATCAGTTGAAGCATTACTGGGGTGGCGACATCGATAATGAAGTCACCGCAATCACACTTGCCAACGCGCCATGAACAGGGAGTAGTCAGGCTGAAAGACTTAAAATCAAGCGCTAATTGGGAGGCAACCCAATTTTACTTTCATTTTCAATATTTCTAAGTGTGTTAGTCAATTTGTAGTTTAGAGTTTAAGTTTAGTATAGAGTTTAGTATTTCGATTCATTAGATAGTTAACTGAGTTATGATTTCTAGATAATTTGACCTTACATGTTTAATTTGCACAATAATGTCTTATATTAATGATTTAATGGTGTTTTAGGTATTTTTAAAGCTCATGGATATGTGTTGGATGCAAAGAATTCAAAAAATCAAGCTCAGCTGCAGTGTACCCCCCCACCCCGCCGGGGTGGGTAATTAACAAAGGATACCCCCCGCCGGGGCGGGGGTCTTGCACCAGGATCATAATACCCCCCCCTCGCCGGGGTGGGCATCTGCAACTTATTACCCCCCACTGGGGCTGGGGTAAGGGAATGTGAAGGAGTTCAAATTCGGTAGTTACAACATTTTAGCCCATCTTCTCCATTTCCTTCTCCCACAACCGACTCCTATACCCCCATTAACCCACAAATTAGCCACAAACTCCCCACTTACCCACTACATTAACCCACTAATACATACACTATCTCCTCTCTATAAATTTAAACCCTAACTACACAACATCTCCATCCTATTTTATACAATATTCAGTCATACAAAGTGAGGGTTCTTATAGTTCAATTTTGGGCAACAACAAGGAAGGGGAGGATTAATCAATTTGTCAACATACTGTGGGTAAGCAAATTCTTGCAATTTCTCATCACATATCACCATATTCGAAGTTCTATTGAAAAATTTAGGGGTATTGTGAGTCGTGCACACCACGTGTTCGACGAATTATTTAAGTGAAGCTTGGGGAGAGTTTGGCTTGAGTTTATCCATTCGAGTACCATGGCACCAAAATCAGCATCAAAGAGATAGCGAGGCGAGAGCTCAAGGTCTACAGCACCGACTCAAGCCTTTGACAGGAGAAAGTTCATGAGTGCCAACACCGCTGATCGATATGACTATCTAGTGATGAAGGCACTAACTCCAGAGCGAGGCTTGGCACCCGACAACGTAGATGGCCAAATGAAGAGACAAATTTATGAAAAAGGATGGGATAGGTTCACTGACGATCCAGAGCCAATGATCGTCAATGTGGTGAAGGAATTTTATGCTAATACAGAGGATAAGGCCCCATTCATTGCATTCGTCAGGGGCAAACAAGTGTCGTTCAGTGAGGAAGCTATTAACGAGTATTACAGACTGCGAGTTCCTGTGGAATGCCAGTATGCTTATTTACATGACCACAATTCCGACTATGAGGCGATTTTAACTGAAATAACTAAGTCGGGCACCACATGGGTCAAAGGAAGTAAAGGGGGCATAATATTCCATAGCATGGACTTGATCCATTATGGAAAGATATGGTACGCGTTCATGTGCGCCAAGCTATTACCGTCCACACATACTACTGAGGTGACAAAGGAGAAGATACTCCTTTTGTATGCAATCGTGCAAGACTTTCTCATCGACATGGGGGCCATCATCAATTTCTCAATACGAAGATGTCTGTGAGGGCCATTTTTTGATGGCCTGCCTCACCATCCCTCGTATGTGGGCTATGCAGGCAGGCTGGAGTTAGATGGTCTGGTGATGAGACTACCCAGCAGCCGCTTCAAATTTTGGACTCACAGACGATAGCACGTTACATAGTGTGGCCCGGGGGTGAGTCGCATCTAAGAGGAGTCTGGTTCATATTTCCACCAGCCTCTGAGGAGGAGGCTGATGCTGAGGACACCTCTGATGACGACGAGTTCCAGGCGGACGAGATGACGGGAGAGCAGGAGACTTAGGAGATGCAGCTGACCGACAGAGATATGTTTAGCCCACAGTTTCAAAGCCTCCAGAGACAAGTAGATGGGCACAACAAAAAAGCCAACAGACATATGAAGAGACCCGCGGCCAGCCAGGACCATATGTTTGAGGCCATGAACATGTCCTTCGCCTCTTTGAACGCGACCCTCCAAAGTTTTAACCTAAATGCTCAGTTTCCATACCAACAGCCTACACCAATGCCACGATTTTCACCTTTCGATTCAGACAATGATGAGCCATAACCACCACCACCTCAAGCTTAAATTATTACAGGGAAGTCCTCGTACACTAGATGCGTTAGTTATACAATGAGGACATTGTAATTGTTAAGTTTGGGGGAGTTCATTTAATTTAGAGTTTTTACATGTTTAATAGTTTTGCATATGTTAGTTTCATGATTAGAGTTAGGTTCATGATATGTTACATTCATTTAGTGTAATTGCATAGTAGTGTAGTATTGTATTGTAAATGGTTTTTATTAGTTTTTAATTATGTTATGTTTATTCCCAATTTTAAAAAAAGAAAAAAAAGAAAATATATATATAAAAAAAATAGTTAAGTATTGTGTTTATCTTGCATGAGTCCAGCAGTTTGATATGTTATAGTCTATTTTCGCCAATGATGAGAATGACTTTGAGTAGACAAGTATAGTACCGACTATTAAAACTTTGATGTGATTTTCTGTTATGAAGTGGATCTTTTCCTGTTTGAAACTGGTATAATAAGGTTAGCACAGTAATAACAACTATGTTGATTGATTTAGTTCAAATTGATACATAATGGACCTCTAAAGGATAATGCTAGTTTGAATAAAAAAAATGACAAAGATAGCTAGTGAAGGCGAAAATTAGGAAAGAACCTAAGTTTAGGGAAAAATTTGGGGTATATAAGCTGTATAAAAAATAGAGAATAAACGACGTGGCATGCTTGTCTAGTTTTGTGGCCTTTGTTACTTGGGTAAGTAAGCCTGAGGGGATTGTCTTTACACCTAGCGCCCTAAGGTCTTAATGGTCTAGGAGTTGTTGGTCGAAAGCTCGTTAAGGTAGCATTGAAAAGCCTAAGGTGCTCACGATACGACATACATAATCATCTAACTACAAAAACTCCGAAAATAATAATAAAAATAACTATTACATAGCCATTCAAATAAAATCCTAAGTCTTTACAACCTTAAATAAACTGAAACTTAAACTTAGCATTTATCGCTACATTATATCATATGCGGAAAATATAACTTATTACATAAATAACTCTCATCATTTCATTTTAGTCTTCCCCTTGTCCTTGCCCGAGCCCTCAGCGTTCTCAGTCCTAACTGAAAGGTTTAAGCAAGAATGAGCACAAATTGCCCAGTAAGTATATAAAGTAGTTTGAAAACATACATTAGGTGTAAAAGAAATTGTATGAATATTTCTCAACAGTTGATATAATTATCAAGAGATAAACAGGAATATCAAGATAAGAGTTTTGGAATTCTCAATAGCATACCAAGGGGTGTTAGATACCCAGAACATTACTTTGTTTCATCGAAAACCATCAGACGATTTAACAATCAAATAGATTGTAAATAGTCTCTGCAAGTACTCCAGGTGATCAGCCTATCGTACCCTACATTGTGCACAAGTATAAAGTTTAACTGCATAAGCATAAATGAGACTATTTACCCGACATCTGTTTGCCCGTTTATTCGGGATGTTCATCTTAGTAATCATGCGAGACCACACCAAAGAAGTTTAGATTGGTAGACATTAAATATCTTCAAAGGATTTGAATTTTTTAAACAATATACTATGTTTGCATCAATAACATCTAGCTGGAATGAAAGCTAGAAAGCATACTTGAATATAGTTCATTAAGGGAATAAGAACTTTAAAGCATAGCAGTTGCACTAGGAACTGAATAGTCATTAATAACGTTTCGCAAAACAATTGAAGTTATAGAACTTTACAATAAAGGAGCTTGGACGAATAAATTCATAATAAAAAATAGGGTAAGAAACTTGCCTGATACGTCTTCTACAATTTACCGCTATCTACTAACCCTTCACGTAACATATTCACATGTGTCACGTTAAGTAATTAGGTTCTCGAATACCACTTTGAAGTGTAATGGTTTCCTTTTATTTTAATAAGATGATTAAACTCGAACGTATTCAAATACAATTCAATTACATAACATGTTGCTTCGTATAGGCCACGTGTTTCAATAAAAGAATCTGGGAAAAATAAATTTCTAACATTTTTTGGACCCAAACCTCCATAAAAAATCTGCATAAAACATGCTTAAGGGCCTCAAGTCGGAAAACCTTATTTTCCATATTTTTGGCATTACATATTTAATTAAACTTATTTATCCATATAACATCATTTATGTGAAAAATACCAAATCAGTCCCAAAAATATTTCTTCTTTGGGATTTTGTAGAATATAGTCCCACATTGAACATATATTTTTTTCAGAATTTTTAAAATCCATCTACTATTTTTAAATAGTCCATAATAGCCAAATATTCTCATATGTTTCATAAATCGAGATTAGCTCCAAAAATTCTGAAATTTTCAGAGTTAGCTCCTGTTATATACATGTATTTATAGTAAGCATTTCGTAACATTTGGACTTATACACAGAGAGTTATTCGGGTAACTTTTCAAATAGTGTCATTAGCCGTAAAATCCATAACTTTCAAACCGTATTACCAAAAATTCTCAAATTTTTACAAGACCTTCATATCTTCTTATATTAACACTCCAAATTTTGTCAGAATTTTTGAAGTACAAAAGAGTGGACGAAAATGCCCCCGAGACAGACTGATCCAAAACAGTCCCAAGAAAGACATAAAATTTTCGTTTCTTGCAGCCATTTTTGCGATTTTATTCCCACTTATCTACAGATGATATGACCATGATACTTGGACATAATAAACTTCATACAGCAAGGTATTTTACAAAAATATAACATTCATGAAACTAGCACGCTAAGACCATATAGAAAAGCGTGTCAGCACTGGTTCTATACAGAAAAAATCTGGAAATTCCAGATTTTCTGCAGATTTTGTTATGAACATGTTTGCTTACGATTTTCATAACTTGCTCATTATAACTCTGATTCTTATGAAATTTGGACAGATTAGACTTCATACTACATACTATTTTATAAAATTATTACATAGGCTAATCGAGTCATATAAACCGCGAATCCAAGGCTCCGAAAAACCTGAAAAGTCACAGATTTTAGTTTAGTTCAATTTGACAAAAATCCATGTTTTCAATTCTAGCATGCAATGGAAAGGTTCCTACTGTCCAGAACTCATATACTAACATATATGCATGTAACCAAACAATCAACTTCGTGAAATTAACATGATTTGAACAAATTAACATCTAAGAGGCATAATAACAAACACTTAGCATGCATACATGAATTCCTTGAATTTCTATGATTTTGGAACATGTAATATACCAAAAATTTTCATTCTTAACCATCGCATAACAGAAACCAACATTAGCATGGCATTACAACCTCAAAACAAAGCATTTCCGATGATTATTCATGCACTTTTCCACTAGTTTCTCAAAAACATAAAAAAAGACTATAAGACTTACCTCCTTGATGAATTCTTCTTGTTTGAATAGTTCTTCTGATTCTCCTTGCTCGATTAATCCCCTATGAAAACTCCAGAATTCTCACAAACTCTCACATCCTCATTCTCATTATCTATTTGATCCCTTTGGTGGAACTTTTAGGAAAAGAAAGAATGAGTTTAGATGGATTGCATATATAGAGGTTATAGTCTTTTGATTTACCATGGTCATCAACTCTCCATGATCAGTTATACATCATAAGTATATAATATCAAAATAATTTAGTATGGAGTGGGGGTTAGAGAAATGGAAAAGTCTAGGCTTATTAAGGAGTGTAACTCCCTCTCCCTCAACATATTGCAATACACATGCATGCTCCCTCCTCGTCCCCATTTGATGGTCACGTGGACCCCCCCAGCTGCTGCAACTATTTAATTAAAAAATTATTTTATTCATGTAATCAATTAATAATCTATTTTGACCCTTTTGCTGTGACGCCCCCAAAATTAGGTATACATCACCCATCTTAGGTCGTCAGATACATGGTACAGAATACAAATATAACTTACTAATACAACTGTCGTGTACAATACGACAAAACATAACTGTGAGTTTGAATACAATTATTGTCTACTAGAGACTATACAAACTCAAAAGGAGTCCTCATTACAATTATTGTCACACTATTTAATAGAATAGTGAGGACTACTAATACTATCATCTGGTCCATCACTCCGTTTCCCGACTCGTCCCAGCTATATTCTCATTTCTTGAAGAGAACAGTGAAAGAAAGGGTGAGCTCAACTAGCCCATTAAGAAATATTATGACTATGATAATGCAGAAAAAATTATCATTAGCCTTCAACAGTGTTAAACTGATAAAATATAACGAACATCAAGTTTAACTACAGCGGAACAAGCAATCCATTAAAAGAGTCAAGTAGAGAATAAAATCTACTATCTTCTATGATTTAAAAAGTTTTTCAACACTGTTATCGCTGGGACTCAGCTTAATAAAATAATCCACATCATTGAATCACCCCTACACTACGGCCAAGGATATTCGTGTATTCATTAATGGTCATGATCATGCCAACAACTGTTCATCAATACACTACGGGCCAATGAGGACTTTTACCACATCATTTGTAACATTACGGTCATGATTACACCGAATAATCCCTGGTTATAATCATACCAAGTTCATCTATGCATTACATGCCATAGATGACTTTCAACATTTTATAAACATGAGGATGATGACAATGATATAAGAATTCAATAAAACAAGTTCAAGAATTAATATATCGAAGAATTAACAACGTCCAAATTGTCAACATGATACTGCTTTGTGGAGTAAAATTCAAGAATGCTTTGAAGAATATTTTTATGAAAAGATACTGGATGAACCGCAATTATCAAGGATATTCCACTAATTTCATGGAGTATAGAAGTTAAAACTTAACCAACTGAGTATAATAAAGAATGGAATAACAAAAGAAATCACCCGGCATGCGATAGACCGCACAGACAGGTTATTCTAACAGAATAATAAATAATGGAACCAGGTCTGGCGTAAACGCACAGACATGATATTCTGACAGAATAATAAATAATGGAACCAGGTCCGGCGTAAACGCACAGACAGGATGTTCCAACAGAATAATAACAAGATGGAACCAGGTCCGGTGTAAAACACACAGACATGATGTTCCAACAGAATAATAATAAAAACGGAACCAGGTCCGGTGTAAAACACACAGACAGGATGTTCCAACAGAATAATAGAAGAATATCACCAAGTATAGGGTAGACCGCGTATACAGGTTATTCCAACAGAATAATAAGAAATGGAATAACAACAGTTATCTTCATGAATAAGAAAGAATAACACCCCTTACCGTTTTAAACAAGAACTGAAATAAGGAAGTAGTTAAGTAACAGAATACTTTTCTTCTCTCTCTCTATAGTTTCTCTCTCTAGAGTTCAGTGAATTCGTAAGAAATAATGAAGGAATGAGCTGCTATTTATAGAAAAATGGAATGCATAGTAACTAATCCATAAACGGTCCAGATTGATTACTTTAATCTAACGGTTCATATTTAAAGAAAAATCTTTTAAATAAAATATAATATATTCTATTTATAGAATAACTTTAATAAAGTATTCTGTTTTATATAAAAAGATGTTTCTGTTTTATTACATTAATAATACGAATAATATAAAACTTCATTATCGCTAAATAATTCATAATATTAACTGACAATAATTGAATCAAACTGAGTGACTTCTCACATAAGCATTAATAATCAATACCGTGTGCTACTATGCAACCACACATGTTACTGTACTTTTACTACCGAGTAGTTCAACAGTATCAATGGTAAAACTTCCGCCGTTATTTTTAGTAAAATATTTTTGTTGTTTTCTCAATCCGACAATAATTTCGTTGTGGGGTCCACCAATGATTGTGCCGTTGTACGAATATTCCCTGTTAAAACGAATATTCTCCGACCAATCGAATATTATATAACAACTTGCGTACTTTGCAAAATTTATATATATTACCCACAACTATAACATTATAACAAATTAACTCCATAATATTCAAAAATGATATTTATAGAAAATTCATCTTTATTTATTAAAGTTAGGGTCTTACAACCTCCCCTTCTTATGAAATTTTGCCCTCGAAATTAGGGTACGTACCTGGTATGTCGAAGAGGTAAGGATACCTTGATTTCATTTCAGATTCTAACTCTCAAGTCATTTCCTCAACATCGTGGTTTCTCCACAAAACTTTGACTTGAGGTATAGCCTTGGAGCGTAGAATATGTTCCTTCTTATCCAAGATTTGAACATGAACTTCTTCATACGTCAAATCTTATGCTATATCGTCCGGTTCTAACTCAATAATATGGTTCGGGTCTTCCATATATTTACGTAACATGGATATGTGAAAAATATTATGAACACGAGACATACTTGGCGGTAAAGCGAGTCTATAAGCCACAGTTCCTACTCGATCGAAGATTAAAAATGGACTGATGAATCGAGGATTGAGCTTTTCTCTCTTTCCAAATCTCGTAACTCCTTTCCATGGAGCAACACGTAAGAACACATGATCTTCTATATCAAATTTCACGTCCGTTCGATGAAGATCAGCATAACTCTTTTGTCGATCTTGTGAGGTTTTTATACGTTATCGGATCGTTTGAATCTTTTCTGTAGTCATACGTACCAACTCCGGTCCAAACAACGTTGCTTCACCCACCTCATCCCAGAATACTAGAGAATGACATTTTCTTCCATACAATGCTTCGAATGGAACCATGCCAATACTTGCTTGATAACTGTTGTTGTAGGAAAACTCCACCAATGGTAAGAACTTGTCTCAACTTCCCTTGAAGTCAAGGACACAGAGTCTTAATAAATCTTCTAGAGTTTGAATAGTCCTCTCTGATTGTCCGTCCGTCTGAGGATGATATACCGAACTATATCGTAAATTCGTGCCCATAGCTTTTTATAAACTAACCCAAAATCGTGAAGTGAATCTCGGGTCTCTATCAGAAACTATGGATACTGACATACCATGCAGTCTTACAATCTCGTTTATGTACATACGAGCAAGACGTTCAAGTGTATAAGTTTCTCGTATCGGTAAGAAATGAGCAGACTTGGTTAATCTATCAACAATGACCCAAATCGCATCTATACCTTGAGAAACCTTAGGAAGACCGGTAGCGAAATCCATGGTAATGTGCTCCCACTTCCATTCTGGAATTTTAAGTGGTTACAATGGACCTTTTGGTACTTGATGCTCCGCTTTGACTCGTTGACAAGTTAGACACCTTGAGATAAACTGCGCTATCTCTCTCTTCATATTGCTCCACCAAAATGTATGACTAAGATCATGATACATTTTGGTACTTTCAAGATGGATTGCAAACGGTGTGTTGTGCGCCTCCATCATAATTTTATACTTTAAATCAGGGTTGTTAGGAACACAAAGTCTGGAGTTGACTCGAAGTATTCCTTCTTCATCGATTCTTGCTTCCGGCATAGCACCTTCTTGCACTTTCTTCCTCATACGCATCAGCTCTAGGTCTGTAGCTTGAGCAGCTTTAACTTTATCGATTAAAGCTGGTTCTACTCGTATATTCGCCATCATCACATGGGTCCCTGGAGTCTTTAACTCTATCTCCATCCTTTGCAAGTTACACAAAATGAGCCTTTGTGTTGATAATATCGCACTCGTACTTGCATATGATCTTCTACTCAATGCGTCAGCTACCACGTTCGCTTTTCCAAGATGGTTTTGAATGGTATGATCATAATCTTTCAATAGTTCAAGCCAACGTCGTTGTCGCATGTTGAGTTCCTTTTGAGTGAAGAAATATTTGAGGCTTTTATGATCCGTAAAGATCTCCACCTTCTCCCCATACAAGTAATGCCTCCAAATTTTAAGTGCAAAGACAACAGCTACCAACTCTAGATCATGAGTAGGATAATTCCTCTCATATTCCTTGAGTTGTCTTGATGCATAGGCTATGACTTTTTCATGTTGCATGAGAACACATCCCAACCCTTTGCTCGAAGCATCACTATAGATGACAAATCCCTCCAAGCCAGATGGTATTGTTAGAACAGGTGCTGAAATGAGTCTCCTCTTGAGTCCTTAAAAACTCTTCTCACATTCTTTGCTCCAACCGAACTTTGTATCTTTCCGAGTCAGCTGAGTTAATGGAGTAGCGATTCGAGAAAATCCTTCCACAAATCTCCGATAATAACCAGCTAAACCAAGAAAGCTACGTACTTCAGTTACTGATTTAGGTTTCTCCCAACTTTGAATAGCTTCAATCTTTGCCGGGTCAACCGATATTCCACGACTTGATACTACGTGCCCAAGGAATGCTACCTCCTCCAGCCAGAACTCGTATTTCTTCAACTTGGCATAAAGCTTGTATTCACGAAGCTTTTGGAGTACCAGCCTCAAGTGTTGCTCATGATCTTCACGGCTTTTGGAATAAATAAGGATGTCATCAATAAAGACGACCAGTGATCCAAATATTCCTTGAATACCCGGTTCATCATATCTATGAAGGAAGCAGGAGCATTAGTCAATCCAAAGGACATGACTAGGAATTCATAATGCCCGTACCGAGTTCTGAAAGTCGTCTTTGGAATATCTTCAGTTCTAACCTTCAGCTGATGATATCCAGAACGAAGATCGATCTTTGAAAAGAATTGTGCTCCTTGCAACTGGTCAAACAGGTCATCAATACATGGCAATGTGTACCTATTTTTGATGGTGACATGATTCAACTCCCGATAATCAATATAAAGTCGCATACTTCCATCTTTCTTCTTCACGAATAGCACAAGGGCACCCCAAGGAGAAGTACTAGGACGAATAAAGCCAATGTCTAACAATTCTTGCAGTTGGATCTTTAACTCCTGAAGTTCAATAGGAGCCATTCGATATGGGGCTTTGGAAATGGGTTTTGTACCGGGTTCAAGGTCGATAAAAAATTCAATTTCACGCTCTGGGGGTAGGCCAGGAAGTTCTTCAGAAAATACGTCAGGGAATTTATTAACAATAGAAATATCATTCAAAACTGACGTATTTTTGTTTAGATCCGTGACATGAGCTAAGAAAGCTTGACATCCGTTTTTCAATAAACGACTAGCTTTATGGCTTGAGATGACAGCGATTGATTTTAATGGTTTGGTTGCTTGAATTCGCATAATAGGTCGATTAGGAATATGAAAGCTAACAACCTTACGAAAATAATCATTTTTTGCATGATGAGTAGTTAACCAATCAATCCCTAGAATCACGTCAAATGCATGTATTTTTAATGAAATAAGATCGACAGATAATGTGTGGGTACCAACTTGAACCAAACAAGACTTATAAACCATGGATGTAATGAAGGTTTCTCCCAATGGAGTTTCAACAGATAAGTCAAAGTCTAATTTCTCCGGAGTCAAATTTAATCGATGAGCGTAAGTAGGAGAAATAAAAGAATGGGTAGAACCGGTATCAAATAAAGAATAGACTTCGTTAGAGTTTATGATAAGCTTACCCGTGATGACCTCATTTGGGTTCCATGCTTTCTGGGAGGTCACAACAAACGCTCTCCCTTGCACTACCGATTTTGACTTTTCTGGGACGGCCTTTGGTGTCTCCACCTTGGCTGAACTTATTTTTGATAAACGACAAAATCGAGCTAAATGACCTTCTCTTCCACAATTATAACATGCTTTAGACGGCATTGCGCAGTTTGGACTGATGTGCCCCTCCCCTCCGCATGTGAAACATATGATAGGTGGTCGTTCTCCTTCCTTAACAACGGGTGCTGGTGCTGACGTCTTTCCATCATTGTTAAATCTCCTCTTCTTGAAATGACCATTCTTATTATTTTGGCCCTGATTACCACCGAAGTGGTTACTATTTATGGCCTGTTGATTCCCTCCACGCTTGTTGTCACCGCTTCGATGACTGCTCTCACTGGTATTATCATTTTGTCGACTGCTCTCTTTTGGTTGCGTTGACTCGTTATCGCGTTCCACTAACTGAGCCCTATTAACAACATCTGAATACAAACATAGTTTATGAGAAATAAGATGTTGACGTATCTCAGGTTTCAAACCTTGCAAAAACATTCGCGTCATTCGCTCTTCATTATCCACCAAGTGGGACGCAAACCGGGACAACTCAGCAAATTTAGCCTCATACTGCGACACAGTCATATTATTCTGCTCTAATTTGATGAACTCCACCTCCTTCATGTGACGAACACTTTTGGGAAAGTATTTATTATTGAACAGCTCTTGGAACTTCTCCCAAGACATCTTTAGTGCGGCAGGTTGAGTACGCTTAATCGATTCCCACCAGTAATCTGCCTCTCCTCGCAACATAAAGGCGGCAAAGGGAACCTTTTGCTCCTCGTAGTATCCCAAGACATCAAATATCTTGGTGATCTGCTTTATCCATGTTTCCGCTATAAGTGGTTTTGGCTCTCCCTTAAACTCCGGTGGTCCCAGCTCCTTGAATTGTTTAGCGGTGACCGTCCGAGAGTTTTCAGTGTTTTCACCTATATTTTGGACAGGAGCCGCTCTCGCCTGCTGTTGCATGAACTGCATAAAGCTTTTGAACATTCTATCATTCATCATATGGTCAGTGTTGTTATTTGCATGAGGATTGTCACCTTCCTGATGCACATTATCCTGATTATTGATATGTGGTGAATCAACAGTCGCATGTGCTCCATTGCTATTCTCAACATTCTCAGATGCCATTTTCAGCTACTGCCACAAAACAAAAGTTAATTGATATGTCATATATTATCCTTACATTATGACGACCAATTAAATACCATGCAAATAAACTTAGGTAGGTCATACTAGCGAAGGAATTCCCCGTCTCTCCCCTCCTAGTTCTATTCTCACATCTTAGCCAGGGATCATATCCCTAACCTCTGATACCAACTGTGACGCCCCCAAAATTATGTATACATCACCCATCTTGGGTCGTCAGATACATGGTATAGAATACAAATACAACTTACTAATACAACTGTCGTGTACAATACGACAAAATATAACTGTGAGTTTGATTACAATTATTGTCTACTAGAGACTATACAAACTCAAAAGGAGTCCTCATTACAATTATTGTCACACTATTTAATAGAATAGTGAGGACTACTAATACTATCATCTGGTCCATCACTCCGTTCCCCGACTCGTCCCAGCTATATTCTCATTTCCTGAAGAGAACAGTGAAAAAAGGGTGAGCTCAACTAGCCTAGTAAGAAATATCATGACTAAGATAATGTAGAATAAATTATCATTAGCCTTCAACAGTGTTAAACTGATAAAATATAACGAATATTAAGTTTAACTGCAGCGGAACAAGCAATCCATTAAAAGAGTCAAGTAGAGAATAAAATCTACTATCTTCTATGATTTAAAAGGTTTTTCAACACTGTTATCGCTGGGACTCAGCTTAATAAAATAATCCACATCATCGAATCACCCCTGCACTACGGCCAAGGATATTCGTGTATTCATTAATGGTCATGATCATGCCAACAACTGCCCATCAATGCACTACGGGCCAATGAGGACTTTTACCACATCATTTGTAACATTACGGTCATGATTACACCGAATAATCCCTGGTTATAATCATACCAAGTCCATCTATGCATTACATGCCATAGATGACTTTCAACATTTTATAAACATGAGGATGATGACAGTGATATAAGAATTCAATAAAACAAGTTCAAAAATTAATTTTTCCAAGAATTAACAACGTCCAAATTGTCAACATGATACTGCTTTGTGGAGTAAAATTCAAGAATGCTTAGAAGAATATTTTCATGAAAAGATACTGGATGAACTGCAATTATCAAGGATATTCCACTAATTTCATGGAGTATATAAGTTAAAACTTAACCAACTGAGTATAATAAAGAATGGAATAACAAAAGAAATCACCCGGCATGCGATAGACCGCACAGATAGGTTATTCCAACAGAATAATAAATAATAGAACCAGGTCTGGCTTAAACGCACAGACAGGATATTCTGACAGAATAATAAATAATGGAACCAGGTCTGGTGTAAACGCACAGACATGATATTCCGACAAAATAATAAATAATGGAACCAGGTCCGGCGTAAACGCACAAACTGGATGTTCCAACAGAATAATAACAAGACGGAACCAGGTCCAGTGTAAAACACACAAACATGATGTTCCAACAGAATAATAATAAAAACGGAACCAGGTCCGGTGTAAAACACACAGACAGGATGTTCTAACAGAATAATAGAAGAATGTCACCAAGTATAGGGTAGACCGCGTATACAGGTTATTCCAACAGAATAATAAGAAATGGAATAACAACAGTTCTCTTCATGAATAAGAAAGAATAACACCCCTTACCGTTTTAAACAAGAACTGAAATAAGGAAGTAGTTAAGTAGCAGAATACTTTTATTCTCTCTCTATAGTTTCTCTCTATAGTTTCTCTCTCTAGAGTTCAGTGAATTCGTAAGAAATAATGAAGGAATGAGTTGCTATTTATAGAAAAATGGAATGCATAGTAACTAATCCATGAACGGTCCAGATTGATTACTTTAATCTGACGGTCCATATTTAAAGAAAAATCTTTTAAATAAAATATAATATATTCTATTTATAGAATAACTTTAATAAAATATTCTGTTTTATATAAAAAGATGTTTCTGTTTTATTACGTTAATAATACGAATAAAACAAAACTTCATTATCGCTAAATAATTCATATTATTAACTGACAATAATTGAATCAAACTGAGTGACTTCTCACATAAGCATTAATAATCAATACCGTGTGCTACTATGTAACCACACGTGTTACTGTACTTTTACTATCGAGTAGTTCAACAGTATCAATGGTAAAACTTCTGCCGTTATTTTTAATAAAATATTTTTGTCGTTTTCTCAATCCGACAATAATTCCGTTGTGGGGTCCACCAATAATTGTGTCGTTGTATGAATATTTCCTGTTAAAACGAATATTCCCCGACCAATCGAATATTATATAATAACTTGCGTACTTTGCAAAATTTATAAATATTACTCATAACTGTAACATTATATCAAATTAACTCCATAGTATTCAAAAATGATATTTATAGAAAATTCATCTTTATTTATAAAAGTTGAGGTCTTAAATTTGCCCTTCGTAACCGAACGTGTTCGATACTTATAATGATTCCAACTAAAGTCGACGTTCCGGACGTCGTGGAACTATCTGTTTCGTCAAAATCATCTCCGAAATTTGTAGTTGACTTTTTCCTTAAAAAAGTCAACCAATTAACTTTGACCAAAAAGTCAACCGTGACACATTTTCATGGTTACAGTCTATTCTGACTACTTTCGACATTCCGGACTCAAATATGTTGTCCACGTTTCTAAATTCCGCTTCGAACTCAAACTCATGCTTTAAAGCCATCCCACGAAATTAATAGAATTAATTCCATAATTAAATCAAATAGTTAAATAAAATTAAGCCAACCATTTAAATACATCTCATCACATATGTTAAAATACCACATATACATCTAATAAATGAAGTCACGCCAGAGTTTCACATAAGTTCGTTTGTTGATAACAATTAAATTATACAAAAATCTCCGATATTACATTTCAAATGGGCCAATGAATCGAGGATTAAGTTTTCCTCTCTTTCTAAATCTTGTAACTCCTTTCTATGGAGCAACACGTAACAACACATGCTCTCCAATATTGAATTACATGTCCTTTCGATGAAGATCAGCATAACTCTTTTGTCGATCTTGTGAGGTTTTTATACGTTGTCAGATCATTTGAATCTTTTCCATAGTCATGCGTACCAATTCTGGTCCCAACAACGTTGCTTCACCCACCTCATCCCAGCATACTGGAGAACGACACTTTCGTCCATACAACACTTCAAATGGAGCCATATCGATACTTGCTTGATAACTGTTGTTGTAGGAGAATTCCACTAATGGCAAGTACTTGTCCCAACTTCCTTTGAAGTCAAGGACACACAGTCTTAATTGATCCTCAAGAGTTTGAATAGTCCTCTCCGATTGTCCGTTCGTCTAAGGATGATATGCCGAACTGAATCGTAAATTTGTGCCCATAGCTTTCTGCAAAATGACCCAAAATCGTGAAGTGAATCTTGGGTCCCGATCAGAAACTATGGATACTGGCATACAATGCAGTCTTACAATCTCATTTATGTATATATGAGCAAGATGTTCAAGTGAATAAGTTATAGGTAAGAAATGAGCAGACTTGGTTAATCTATCAATAATGACCCAAATTGCATCTATGCCTTGAGAAACCTTGGGAAGACCAGTAACGAAATTTATGGTAATGTGCTTCCACTTCCATTGTGGAATATCTATGGCAATGGACCTTTTAGTACTTGATGCTCCGTCTTGACTCGTTGACAAGTTAAATACCTTAAAATAAACTCCGCTATCTCTCTCTTCATATTGCTCCACCAAAATGTATGTTGAACAAAATTTATGTTGAAGATCATGATACATTTTGGTTCTCCCATGATGGATTACAAATGGTATGTTGTGAGCCTCCATCATGATTTTATACTTCAAATTAGAGTCGTTAGGAACACAAAGTCTGGAGTTGACTCGAAGTATTCCTTCTTCATCAATTCTTGCTTCCGGAATATCACTTTCTTGCACTTTCTTCTTCATACGCATCAGCTCCAAGTCTGTAGCTTGAGCAACTTTAACTTTACCAATTAAAGTCGGTTCTACTCATATATTTGATATTATCACGTGGGTCCCTGGAGTCTTTAACTCTATCTTCATCCTTTGTAAGTCATACAAAATGGGTTGTTGCGTTGACAATATCGCACTCGTACCCGCATATGATCTTCTAGTCAATGCGTCAACTACTACGTTTGCTTTTCCAGGATGGTAATGAATGGTATGATTATAATCTTTCAACAGCTCGAGCCAACGTCGTTGCCACATGTTGAGTTCCTTTTGGGTGAAGAAATATTTGAGGCTTTTATGATCTGTATAGATCTCCACCTTCTCCAAATATAGGTAATGTCTCCAGATCTTGTGACACCCCCAAATCCGGGTACTTTCATTCCCACAGAATTTGGTGCTCACTATCAAAATAATTACATCTAACTACCCATAATAAAGGATAAATACATTAAATAACTTAAACAATAATCTTTCCCATTAAAGGGTTACATCATCTAATAAACAATCCCAGTAATCTAACCTTAATTTATTACATCGGTTTGCGGAATACATCATAAAATAAAAAAAGTCTTATAGCATAATTCATTTAAATAAATTCTCATAAATCTTCAACACTTGGACATCTTGCCCTTTCCTTTGCTAGTAGATGGCTTATCGACTCTTTCAACTTTAGCTGCAGTGTCAATTGCAAGAGTGAGCAAACAATTGCTCACTGATATAAAGAGTAGTAATGATAACAACATGAGAATGAACAACGAATGTTGGACAATAATGAACTTGTTCTATGAATCAAGAATAGAAAACAAGTTCGAACTTTAATATCTGAAGGTCTTAAGACCACAAACTATGTCCCCGGTGATTAGGTATTACTACCCCAACCTTAACAATCATTTAGATTATACAGACCCTACTTAACGTACTTAGGGGGGATCAGCCCTTTGTACCATGTATTGTACACAAACATCTAAACTTACACGTACAAAATCCCCTATATAAGGGTTGTTCGTCTCAGTTTGGATTTAGAATTCCCGCACTAAAGAAAGTTTAGCTCGAAACTATCTTATCAATGGTTCTAGAATTTTAGAACACTATTCCATAATAGACTAGTTCAATCAATAAGAGTTTGCTTACTACTTGAAAGTTTAATACAACAATATAGAATTGAACAAACATGATATACATGCAAAGTACTATATTCAACAGAGTTAGAACAATCTCCTTTGAATCGATGTATTAGAACAATATATGCTTCAAATAATATTAAGGAAAGTGAAACTTGCTCGATCTAACGAATTAGGTTACAAGAGTTTGTATAATCATACACAAGATAGAATCAATAGGCTTCCTCACCTGTAATATAGGATTTGCATAATGATAATTTAGAAATAGAAAGCTTGCTTGATAATAACAAAATAACGGAATTATGGAACTCGCATTCATTATAAAGAGAATGAAGTTAGGGAAATTGCTCAATAAAAGTTTAGGATAAGAAACTTGCCTTGTATGTAAGCTACACAAGTATAATGATGTTCGCCAATTACCCTACACATATCATTGAAATCGCAATAACAATTAGTTGTATTAATATTAGTTTTAGGGGTTTAACCCACCATTTAATCCACAACCTTATCTTAATGTCAACTCATGTTGGTTAACATCTTTAACGAATCTAAAATCTCACTATAAACTAACATAAACCTTATCATTTATCTTTAACTTTTGAAAACAACACATTTGGTTCATTACATAACTTACTAATTCATAATCTATAGTTTCAACGTTGTGATTACAACACATTACTACGTCATGTAACATGTTTTAGGTCCTTTACAAATCATTATAATATGTTAAGTTAACAATTTCCTAGTTATGCTATTAACAGATCAACTCTGGGTCTGACTAACCACTGGCACGGCCGCGCCATAGCACCCTTTGTATCTGGCTCGCCCGCGCCAAGAGGCAGCGCGCCCGCGCTAGACACCAGAATCAGTTTTACAGTAATGAAATTAGACTATGTTCTTAGGCCAAAAATCCTAATTTCACAGAAATTCATGAAACCTAGCAACTAAAACTTTGTAATAACATCACTACACATGCTATTCACCATTCCAACTACATAAACATTATATATATTCAGTTTTGAAGAATTAAAACCACCATTTTCTCAATTTTATCATTTTTTACACTTTTAGCGAATTCGATCGCCACGAATTCGTTTCTTATTCAACTGACACGATTCAAACTATGCCGCTTTCATTTCTTAACATACTAACATAATCCAACATCAATTTACAGATTATCATACATATTAAACATGAAATTTTGTACTTTCTAAAGCCATTTTCATGCATAAACACTATTTTTGAAATCTTCTACTACAAACCCAATTTCATGTATTCTAATCATCAAATATCACCCACATAAGATGATTAACAGGTTATAAACCTTACACGCATATATATACATATCAATCCAACATAACTATCACTAGCAATTTCAAGAATAAAAGTTAAGATTAGAGTAGGTTATACCTTCTTCTTTGATTGTATGATGCAAAAGATGGTGACCCTCCTTCCTCTTAGCAAAATCACAGAGATTGGCTCTCTTCCTCACCAGGCTCTCTCTCTCTCTCTCTCTCTCTCTCTCTCTCTCTCTCTCTCTCTCTCTCTTTCTCTCTAAACTGTATGTGTTTCTTCTTCTCACCCAACTCAGTACTAGCCTTAGGAAAAATAAGACGCGTGAAAATATAAACTGATATGGCCTTACCTCCCACATACTTATCAGTTAAAAATAACATAAAAAGACGTCAGTTAAATAAACCAAAGGCCACAAGGCTTTATTTGGCTAACACATAATTCCCATACTAGTTTATTTTTATAATATTTATATTATATAGTTACTTTTGTCACACTTATTTTAGTTACTTTAAATGACTTTAGTTTAGTTAATTTAAATAACTATTAATAGTAATTATAATAATTTTATTATAATTATATTTATGATTAATAAATCATTATATATATCTAATTTAATTAAAAAATTAGACTAAAACATTACTTTATTTAATTTAGTTATTTTCTTTAATATAAAACAATTCATTTAATTTAATTATTTCATTAAATTAAATCTTCAAATAAAAATTACCATTATTCAATTTAGTTACAAAATTCTTGCACCACAATTCATCAATTATTTATTTTCCTCAATAAATAAATTATTTAAAATATTTTTTAATTCAATAAATATTTATATTAAATTATAAATTCCTCGATCGTTACATCTTTTCCTCCTTAAAAGGATTCTGTCTCTAGAATCACAACTCAATAAATTCATTCATCATAGATCTTTAGCGCAAAAATGACTGCTGCCAACTCTAGATCATGAGTAGGATAATTCCACTCATATTCTTTGAGTTGTCGAGAGGCATAGGCTATGACTTTCCCATGTTACATGAGAACACATCCTAAACCTTTGCCTGAAGCATCGTTGTATATGACAAATCCCTCCGAACTAGATGATATTATCAGAACAGGTGCTGAAATGATTCTCCTCTTAAGTTATTGAAAACTCTTCTCACATTCCTTGTTTCAACCGAATTTTGTATCTTTTCGAGTCAGCTGAGTTAACGGAGTGACGATTCGAGAAAACCCTTCCACGAATGTCCGATAATAACCAGCTAAGCCCAAAAAGCTATGTACTTCAGTTACTGACTTAGGTTGCTCCCATCTTTGAATTGCTTCAATCTTTGCCGGGTCAACAGATATTCCATGATTTGGTATCACGTGCCCAAGGAATGCTACTTCCTCAAGCCAGAACTCGCATTTCTTCAACTCGGCATATAACTTATTTTCACAAAGCTGTTGGAGTATCAGCCACAAGTGTTACTTATGATCTTCACGACTTTTGGACTATATGAGGATGTCATCAATAAAGACAACCACAAAATGATCCAAATGTTCCTTGAATAATCGGTTCATCTTATCCATGAAGGCAGCAGGAGCATTAGTCAATCCAAAAGACATGACTAGGAATTCGTAATGCTCGTATCAAGTTCTGAAAGCAGTCTTTGGAATGTCATCAGTTTTAATCTTTAACTGATGATATCCGGAATGAAGATCGATCTTTAAAAAAAATTGGCACCTTGCCATTGGTCAAATAGGTCATTAATTCGAGGCAACTGGTACCTATTTTTGACAATGACATGATTCAACTCCCGATAATTAATACAGAGTCGCATACTCCTATCTTTCTTCTTTACGAATAGATCAGGAGCACCCCAAGGAGACGTACTAGGACGAATGAAACCGATGTCTAATGACTCCTATAGTTGGCTTTTTAACTTCTGAAGTTCAATAGAAGCCATTCAGTATAGGGTTTTGAAAATGGGTTTTGTATCGGGTTCAAGGTCAATACAAAACTCGATTTCACGCTCTGGGGGTAGGCTAGGAAGTTCTTCTGGGAATACGTCAGGAAATTTATTAACAATAGAAATATCATTCAAATTTGACGTATTTTTTTAAATCTATTACATGAGCTAAGAAAGCTTGACATCCATTTTTTAATAAACGAATGACTTTATGACTTGATATGGCAGTGATTGACTTTAGTTGTTTGGTTGCTTGAATTCACATAATAGGTTAGTTAGGAATATGAAAGCTAATAACCTTATAAAAATAATTAATTTTAGCGTGATGAATAGTTAACCAATCAATCCTTAAAATCACATCAAATGCAAGTATTTTAAAAGAGATAAGATAAACAGGTAACGTAAGGGTGCCGATTGGAATCAAACAAGATTTATAAATAGTGGATGTAATGAAAGTTTCTCCCAATGGAGTTTCAATAGATAAGTCAAAGTCTAATTTCTCCGGAGTTAAATTTAAACGTTGAGCGTAAGTAAGAGAATAAAATAATGGGTAGAACCGGTATAAAATAAGGTATAGACTTTGCAAGAGTTTATGATTAGCGTACCCATGATAACCTCGTTCGGGTTCCTTACTTTTTGGGAGGTCACGACAAACGCTCTCCCTTGAACTACTGGCTTTGACTTATCTGGGACGGTCTTTGGTGTCTCCATCCCAGCTGGACTTAACTTCACTATACGACAAAATCGGGCTGGGTGACCTTCTCTTCCGCAATTAAAACATGCTTTGGACTGTTGTGTACAATTAGGACTTATGTGTCCCTCCCCTTCGCATTTGTAGCATACAACCGGTGGTCATTCCTTAAGAACGGGTGTTGGTGATGTTGTCTTTCCATCATTATTGAGCCTTCTCTTCTTGAAATTTCCACTTCTATTATCTTGGCCAAGATTACCACCGAAGTGGTTACCATTTCTGGCATGTTGATTTCCTCCACGTTTGTTGTCACCGCTTTGATGATCGTTACCAATGGTATTATCGTTTTGTCGGCTGCTATCTTTTGGTTGGGCTAACTCATTATCACGCTCCAATAACTGAGCCTTATTCATAACATCTGAATATAATCAAAGTTTATGATAAATGAGGTATTGACGTATTTTGGGTTTCAAATCTCGCAGAAACATTCGCGTCATACGCTCCTCATTATCTACCAAATGGGATGTAAACCGGGACAACTCGACAAACTTAGCCTCGTACTGTGACACGGTCATATTATTTTGCTCCAACTTAATGAATTCTTCCTCCTTCATGTGACGAATACTTCGGGAAAGTACTTGTCATTGAACAATTCTTTGAATTTCTTCTAAGACATCTTTAGTGCGGTAGGCTGAGTACGTTTTACAGATTCCCACCAATGATCTGCTTCTCCTCGCAACATGAAGGTGGAAAAGGGAACCTTTTTCTCCTCGGAGCATCCCAAGATATCAAATATCTTGGTGATCTGCTTAATCCACGTCTCTACCTTAAGTGGTTCTGGCTTTCTCAAAAACTCTGGTGGTCCCAGCTTCTTGAACTGCTTAGCAGTGACCATCCGTGAGTTTCCAGTGTTTCAACCTGCATTTTGAATAGGAGTCTCTCTCGCCTGATGTTGTACGAATTGCAGAAAGCCTCTAAACATTCCATCGTTCATCATTTGGTCAGTGTTGTTGTTTACTTGAGGATTATTGCCTTCCTGATGCACATTATCCTAGTTATTGATCGTTGGTGACTCAACGGTCTCATGTGCTCCATTGCTTATCCTAACATTTTCAGATGTCATTTTCAAACACTACCACAAAACAAGGGTTAATTAACATGCCATATATTATCCCTATATTCTGACCGACCAATTAAATAACAATTAAGCTTAGGTAGGTCATACTAGCGAAGGATTTACCCGTCTATCCCCTCCTAGTTTTACTATCAAATCTAAGCCAGAGATCATATCTTTTAGCTTTTATACCAACTGTGACACCCCCAAAATAGGTATACATCACCCATCCTGAGTCACCAAATACAAACTTAATTTACACAATACTACAAAACGTAAGATGAGAGTTTTAACATGAAAATTGTCTCGTAGACAATATCCAAACTCAAATAAAGTCCTCATTACATTTATTATCACACTATTTCACAGAATAGTGAGGACTACTAAACCAACCATCTGGACCGTTACTCCGTTCTCTGACTAGTCTCAGCTATATTCTCATTTCCTGAAAAGAACAATGAAAAAAAAAGGTGAGCTCAACTAGGCCAATAAAGAATATTATGACTAAGATAATGCAGAATAAATTATCGTTAGCCTTCAACAGTGTTAAACTACTAGAATACAATAGACAACAAGTTTAACTGCAGCGGAATAAATAATCCATTAGAAGAGTCAAGTAGAGCATGATATCTACTGTCTTCTATGATTTAAAAGTTTATCATCAATTTTATTGCTGTGACTCAGCTCAAAAAATAATTCACATCACTGAATTATCTATGCACTACGGGCCAATGATATTCATTATAATCACATCCACGAATCATCCATGCACTACTGGCCAAGGATATTCGTCATTATCACCAATGGTCATGATCATGCCAGTAACTGTCCATTAATGCACTACGGGCCAATGAGGACTTTTACCAAATCATTTGTAACATTACAGGTCATGATTATGCCGATACATAGTCATAATCAAACCAATCAATAGTCCATTTATGCACTATGGGCCAAAGATGACTTTTATCATAATATAAGCACGAGGATGATGACAATGATATAAAAATTCAATTATGTAAGAGCAATAATAAATTTTAAAAATTTATAAATCAATTTATCCAGAGTTCAAAAATGTCCAAATTGTCAACATTATACTGATTTGTGGAGTAAAATTCAAGAATAATATTCATGTATCAAAAATAATTTGGACTGAAAAGAATCAATTTTTGTCGTGAATTGTATCCCGGGTGAATAGTACTCGAGTGAATAGTACCCTATGAATAGTACTTCGTGAATAGTGTGACACCCTCAAAATAGGTCCACACAATCCATTCTGAGTCGCCAAATACATGGTACATAAAATAATTACAACTTCATTATTACAATTATCGTGCAAAATACGGTACCACGTAAGTTATGAGTTTAAATACAAATATTGTCTTCTAGACAATATCCAAACTCAAATAAGCCCTCATTATAATTATTGATACACTATTTTACATAATAGTGAGGACCACTAAAACCACTGTCTGGACCCATCACTCCACACCCCGACTAGTTCCCGCTATATTCTCGCCTCCTGAGAAGAAAAATAGAACAAAAAGAAAAAGGGTGAGCTACACTAGCCCAGTAAAGAATATTATGACTAAGATAATGTAGAATAAATTATCGTTAGCCTTCAATACATCAGATAAAAATATAATGGACAACCAATTTTAGATCAATATTCGTAGCGAAAATATTAATTCATTAGAAGAATTAAGTAGAGAATGAAGTCTACTATCTTCTATGATTTAAAAGTCCATCATCAATATTTTATCCCTATAACATCAATCAATATACATCTTGAACCAAATATTCATCTTTGCACTACGAGCCAAAGATATTTATTTGTATCACCAGTTGGTCATGTTCATCTCAACACCTGTCCATCTTTGCACTACGGGCCAAAGATATTCATCAGGTAATCATTCATCTTTGCACTACAGGCCAAAGATATTCAGTTATATCATCATTTAGGACTGAGGATGATGAAATATATCTTAAAGAAAACGAATCTAGTGATATAAAAGGACAAAGATTAGGAATTCGTACTTTGATTTATCCAAGTTCAAAAATACTCCATAATAATCAATTGTATAGCAAAATTCAAGAATGAAGATCAAAAAATGGATACAATCAAAGATAGTAACCATAATAGACAACTTGAACAAATAAATAAAAATTTAATTTTTCTGTGAATAGTGTCGTATTCGTGAATAGTAACCCCGACACGAAAAGATAGAAATTTCACAAGAAAAATTATACTTCGTGAATAGTACTCGTGAATAGTACCGTATTCGTGAATAGTGTCATATACGTAAATAGTAACCTCGACATAAAAAGGTAAAAATTTCATAAAAAAATTCATACCAATATTTCGGCATAATGATATTGAACGAAATAACATCATTTACATCAAAAGAATAATACTTCTAACTGGAATATCAGATATAATGTTGAAGGAAACTTGCACTGAATAGCAACTCTCAAAGTATCTAAATACTCACAAAAATACGCTCAATGTTTTAGAGAGAGAAAACTTCTAATTATGGTGTGATTTTTAATTCTAACTAAGCACCCTATTTATAAAAAATTGCTAGAACGCCAAAGCAGACTTAACCTGCTACCTAATGGCTTTACCTGCTACTATTCACGCACACCACCATTGAAAAAAATTCTCAGCACACCAACAAGGACAAGAGTGGGGCTCACCCATTCTAGAAAATTTCCAAAAATATTTTAAATTTAAACAATATTCAGAAACTTCAATCATTCATAATAAATAGCCCTTTTATCAGAAAAATAAGAATTTTATGTCTATCATATAAGAAATTTAATTCTATACAACTTTGTAGAAGAATGGTTTTCCAAATTCCAAATAGAAAATGATCGAAAACCACATACGAATGATTTTTAATACCTTCATTCCGACAAAATACTGATAAAATATCTCAATATTAATTCTTTCATTTATATCCACATAAAATAAATATTTTCTTATCATATAAATTAATAATTAATTATTCACAAATAATATTACAGAATCACAATAATGACAACCAGGTCGTTCTCACGAAAAAGGGGGTTTTTCGATAAGGATTTCTCTTTACTAGCGCGCAATTAGGTGACCAATCTTCTTTCCTAGACAGAACATCCTTAGATATTGTCAATAATTCTATCTAATAATATTATTCAAATAATATAAATTATTAATATGATAATGAGAAATACCGTGCAGTGACAATTATTAAAACAATAATAATATAAAATATCAACGTAGCAATTATTGAATCAATAAAATAAAATATTGAATAGTAATTACTGTAACAATTATTAACTAGTGCATTCTTACGTAAGAATCAATAATTCAAAAATATTGTGCAATACCGTGTGCTACTATGCAACCACCCGTATTACTGTACTTTAACCACTGGGTATTCTTAACGGTAACAACTACGCCGTTATTTATAAAAAACCTCATACTTGTCATTTTTTTCATCCGACAGATTTTCGTTATGGGGCCCACAAATGGCTGCGCTATCGTACGAATATTCTCCGACAATAAGAATATTCCACGATCAAGCGAATATTTCCCGACAACAATGAATATTTTATAACCACTTGCTTATTTTATAAAATTTGCACATTTCACTCGTAACCAAACATTATATCAAATTAACACTTTATTATTCAAAATAATAATTAGAGGAAATTTAATTTTATTTATAAAAAATTGGGGTCTTACAAATAGTATCCAGTGAATAGTACTCCGTCTTGAAAATATTAAAATTTAACAAGAATATTCATTAAAATATCTTTGTGAAACAATACTAGATGAAGCGTAAATTTCAAGAATATTCTACTAATTTCAAGGAGTATAGAAGCAATACTTAACAAAATGAGTGTAAAATTCAGAATCTGAAATGAAATAATATTATTTACATACTACAGAGTATGAAAGAAAATATTATTTCTTACGAATATTGAACAAAAATAATATCCCTTACCTTAAAAGGAGAGTACTTCTGACTGGTATGGCGGGGATATTCTTGAAGAAAACTTATACTATTTTCTGCACTCAAAGCTTCCTTAAACTCATACAAAATACGCTCAATATTATAGAAGAAGAATTCTCTGATTCTGGTATGATTTTCAATTCTAAACTAAGCATCCTATTTATAGGAGAATGACATGATACTATTTGAATTTAGAAAATCATGGATGCACAGTAGGAAAAATTCACAGGCGACGTTCGACTGAAACTTTTAAAAATTTTGATTTTACTATGCTGTACTATGCAGCACTATGCACACACTATGCCGTACTATGCAATACTATGCAGTACTATGCAAATAAAATATAATATATTCTATTTTATATAAAAAACAAAACCTATATATATATATATATATATATATATATATATATATATATATATATATATATATATATAACAAAACTGAGATAACTTTCTACTGATAGTTTTGAAAAATAGGTAAGTGAGGGTCCATGTAATAAGCCAAATTTATAACAAATATTTCATAAAATACCCCTCTATTTATCTCAATTCACTTGGTTTCTCAAAGCACATTTTTAATAACATTCATCATTAATATTATAACTCACAATATTAACAACCAGATCATTCCCTGGAAAGAGGGGGCTTTCCGATAAGGATTTCTCCCTATTGGCGTGCAATTAGGTGACCAAACCCCTTTTCTCGACAGAACTTTCTAGACATCGTCAATAATGCAAATAATAATATGAATAACTTTGTCATCTCAATTATTGATTTAATAATATAAAATATTGTGACAATAATTGAATCAATAATATGAGATACTATGCAGCAATTACTGTGACAATAATTGAATAAAACTGAGTGACTTCTCACGTAAGCATCAATAATCAAAGATACTGTACAATACCGTATGCTACTATAAAATCACGCGTATTACTGTACTTTTACCATCGCGTATTTCAACAGTTAAAAGGTAAAATGTTTGCCGTTATTTTTATAAAAAGTTATTTCTGTCGTTTTCTAACTCTGACAGTAATTCTATTGTGGGGTCCACTAATGATTGTGCCGTCATACGAATATTCCCTGATAAAACGAATATTTCCCTACCAAACGAATATTTATAACAACTTGCTTTGCAATATTTGTAAATATTACCCACAACTATAACATTATATCAAATGCACACCATAATATTCAAAATGATATTTAGAGAAAATTAATTTTTATTCATAAAAGTTGGGGTCTTACTTCAATACCTAATGCAAGTCAAGGCAAGCAGAAGTGGTAAAGCACTACACGAATGAAGGAAGATAAGTTCTGTATTGCAAACTCAAAGAACATTCTAAGAATCGTAGAGTTCAGTCATCTGCATCAGAATCATAGAGTTTAGTCATCCGAGTATTGTAGCCTTGGCAACGTCTCAATGCAAAGACTGACATTCGAATGTTGGGTATTGAAAGCATCGATGCAAAAGGACAACTCCTGATGTTTTGACCGAGGAATCATAAAGAAGAAATAAAGGTGACTACCAGCCTGACACACTAAAGTGACATTTCTGATAGGGTAGGTGAAATAGTAGACTACAGTGTCAAAAAAGTGAAAAAGGGGATGTCATGTCACATCTGCAGTCTGCACCAAATAACTTGAGATCTACGAATTAATTCAAATCGCTTCCAATGGCTATAATCCAACGGGAAGCTTATGAAAGGCTATTTAACAATAGAAGCTTAAAAGAAGAAGTAGTTGGTTTTGACAAGTTGTTGACTCTACAAATTTTACAGAAAAAATAGAATATGTCTCAGTGATAATGAGACTACGAGAGTAGAAGTGAAGCAAGATAAGAGAAAAGCTTTAATAGAAAAAGGCTTCACTCAATAACGATGAGAATGCCATTAAGAATGTCAGCTAAGCTGAGAGCCGAGAAGGCCAAGAAAATAGCATTCAAGAGATTGGTAGATTAGAGAGAAGATTCAGAGACCCAGTCTACGAATCATCATAAACCACCAAGAGCTAAAGAAGAATAGTTACATAACCAAAATCATAAAGAACTCAAAATTTTGGTTAAAAATTAAAATCCACATTAACCTATTGCTCAAGAGAGATCCTAAAATTATTCCATTTTCGTTGGAAACACGATTGCATTTAGCGTGTGCAACAAGCCTTTAAACCCCGATGTTACCCAAAGTGGACGAGTGTTGTCTCGTGAGGGTTTGCAGTGAATATACCCACAAAATTCAAATAAAATAAAATAAAAAATAAAAAAATAAATAAAAAAAATTGGAAAATATCTAAATGCTTACCCCCACACTTAAAACTTACATTGTCCCCAATGTAAAATAAAATACAAAGAAAAGTAGAGAGATACTCCCCTATGGGTTGCCTCCCATGCAGCGCCTTTGTTTAGGGTCGTTGGCTCGACTCGATATTGCTTTTGTGTTAATTTGTATAAACCGGATCCTCAAGATCCATATTCTCCACCGTTTCTTCTTAGACACCCTCATGAAAACATTTGAGTCGATGACCATTAACCTTGAACACTTTAGAAGTTGCTAAACTTTTGATTTCAACTGCACTATGTGGGAAAACATTAGTAACAACAAAAGGGCCATTCCAACGAGAACGTAACTTACCTGGAAATAAACGAAGCCGTGATTGGTAGAGAAGAACTTTTTGACCAATTTGAAATTCTTTCCTAGATATCCTTTTGTCATGAAAAGCTTTCGTTTTTTCCTTGTAAATCCGTGCGCTTTCATATGCGTCATTACGAATTTCCTCCAACTCCTGTAGTTGCAACTTTCGGTGTACTCCACTCTCATCCATATTCATATTGAAGCTCTTAATAGCCCAATAAGCCTTATGTTCTAACTCAATGGGTAGGTGACATGGCTTCCCAAACACCAATCTATAAGGGGACATACCAATGGGTGTCTTGAATGCGATCCGGTAAGCCCATAAAGCATCATCCAGGCGCAAACTCCAATCTTTTCTGCTTGTGTTAACTGTTTTCTCAATGATTGTCTTGATTTCTCTATTTGATACCTCTGCTTGTCCATTGGTTTGTGGGTGATAAGCAGTTGACACCTTATGAGTCACCTGGTACTTCCTCAACAATGCCCCCACAGTCCGATTGCAAAAGTGAGTCCCTCGATCACTGATTAGAGCTCGTGGGAAGCCAAACCTAGAAAAAAATATTAGACTGAATGAAACCTGCAACAACTTTAGAATCGTCAGTTCTGGTGGCTTTGGCTTCCACCCATTTCGAAACATAATCAACAGCAAGTAAGATATAAGTACACCCGAAAGAGACAGGAAACGGTCCCATGAAATCAATTCCCCAAACATCAAAAATTTCACAATATAATATGGGAGTTTGCAACATCTCATTTCGTTGGGAAATATTACCTGTCTTTTGACAATTATAGCATGACTTACAAAACAGATATGAGTCTTTGAAAAGAGATGGCCAAAAGAAACCACATTCTAATACTTTCCTTGCTGTTCTCTTGGTTCCAAAGTGACCTCCACAGGCATAAGTATGACAAAACATGAGAATATAAGTAATTTCACTTTCAGGGATGCATCTTCGTATCACTTGGTCGGCACAATGCTTCCATAAATAAGGATCATCCCATACATAGTGTTTGGCATCACTTTTGATTTTATCTTTTTGAGCCTTAGACAAACTAAAAGGTAGGATGTTAGTAGCCAAATAATTCACAAGATTTGCATACCATGGCATGGTTGTATTTGCAGAAAATAATTGGGCATCAGGAAACTCTTCTTTCAGTTGAAGTTCATCATGCACATTCACTAAACGACTTAAGTGATCCGCAACACTATTCTCTGCTCCTTTTTTGTCCTTAATTTCTAGGTCAAATTCACTCAAGAGAAGTATCCATCTTATCAATCTTGGTTTTGCCTCTTTCTTGGTCATCAAGTAACGAAGAGCTGCATGGTCAGAATATACAATGACATTAGTACCAAGCAAATAAGATCGAAATTTTTCTAAAGCAAAAACGACTGCTAGAAGCTCTTTTTTCGTAGTGGAATAGTTTCGTTGGGCATCGTTCAAAGTCCTCGATGCATAATAAATGGCATGTGATGCTCTTCCGGTTCTTTGGCCCAAAACAGCTCCTACAGCATAGTCGCTTGCATCGCACATTATCTCAAAAGGCATGGTCCAATCAGGTGGTTGAATAACTAGAGTGGATGTCAGTGATTCCTTCAATTTATCAAATGCTTTGCGGCACTTCTCATCAAACTCAAACTCTGCATCCTTTTGTAGTAGATTGCATAGAGGTGATGCTATTTGGAAAAAGTTCTTGATGAATCTCCGATAAAAACCTGCATGTCCAAGAAAGGAACAAATTTCCCGAACACTAGTGGGATATGAAAGAGATTGTATAATGTTAATTTTAGCTTTATCTACTTCAATTCCATTAGATGAAACAACATGACCCAAAACAATACCTTGTTGAACCATAAAATGACATTTTTCAGAGTTTAAGACAAGATTAGTTTATATGCATCTTTGAAGAATAAGGGTAAGGTTATGCAAACATTTATCAAATGAGTCTCCATAGATTGTAAAATCGTCCATAAAAACTTCCATGATATGCTCAATGTAATCTGAAAATATGCTAACCATACACCTTTGAAAAGTAACCGGTGCGTTGCAAAGTCCGAAGGCCATGCGGCGATAGGCGAAGGTACCAAACGGGCATGTGAAAGTAGTCTTCTCTTGGTCCTCTGGGGCAATTGCAATTTGGAAGTAACCTGAATAACCATCAAGAAAACAATAATCAGAATGACCCGCTAATCGTTCAAGCATTTGATCAATAAAAGGTAATGGAAAGTGGTCCTTGCGGGTTACAGCATTTAATTTTTTATAATCTATACAAACCCGCCACCCATTTTGAACTCGGGTGGGAACCAACTCGTCATTTTGATTTGTAACAACAGTTATTCCAGTCTTCTTAGGGACCACTTGGACTGGGCTGACCCAACTACTATCTGAAATAGGGTAGATTATTCCGACGTCAAGAAGTTTGAGAATTTCTTTCTTCACGACATCCATCATGGGAGGGTTCAACCTCCTTTGTGGTTGACGGGAAGGTTTAACTTCATCCTCCAACAAGATCCGATGCATGCATGTGGAGGGGCTTATTCCTTTAATATCAGCTACCGTCCATCCAATGGCTTTCTTATGCTCCTTTAGAACATGCATGAGTTTCTCTTCTCGTGATGCATCAAGTGTATTGGAGATAATCACTGGTAATGTTTCTCCTTCTCCAAGGAAGACATATTTGAGATGACTAGGTAGAGCTTTCAAATCAGGTGTTGGTGCCTGTACAACAAAGGGTAAAGACTTCTCGTTAGAAATTGGTAATGCAACATAACAGATGTTACCTGATTTTGGAATGTCATCCACAACCGATACAGTTGGTTGCAACTTGGTGTTTGTCAATTTTGCACTGTCTTCATCAATGTTTGTGTTAAGTGCAATTTCCAATTCATCTGTAGCATCAAGTTCAAAGATTTCCTGTGCTAAAGAATCAATCACGTCAATCGAATAAATACAATTATCATCAGTGGGGTAACGCATGGCATCATAAATATTGAACTTAACAATTTCGCCATCAAATTCCATTGAAAGCGTTCCACTATGAACGTCTATTTTAGTCTTTGATGTTTTTAAGAATGGTCTTCCTAACAAAATAGGGGCATTTTGGTCACCGTTTTCCATATCTAGTACATAAAAATCTGTAGGAAAGATCAAATCATTGACTTGCACAAGAATATCCTCAATTACACCTTTGGGGTAGACATTAAACCTGTCAGCCAGTTGCATTACAATACCAGTTTTACTCAATGGTTCAAGTGATAAAGTAGTATATATAGAGTATGGCATGACATTTATAGAAGCTCCTAAGTCTAACATGGCTTTCTCAAATCTGGTGCTACCTATCGTGCATGGAATTGTGAACATACCCAGATCTTGACACTTAGTAGGTAGTTTTCGTTGAATAACTGCTGAGACATTTTCCCCTACCCTTAACTTTTCATATTTTTTTAATTCTTGTTTTCTCTTGTGTGTACACAGTTCTTTCAAAAATTTAGCATAACGAGGTACTTGTTTGATAGCATCTAACAATGGAATATTTACCTCGCATTTTCGAAAAGTTTCATATAAATCTGAATTTTTCTCATATGTTCTGTTTTCTGTTAAAGCAAGAGGGAAAGGGGGTATCGATTTATATTCAGAGAGAAGAGGAAATTTACGCTTAGATGCATCCTTGTCATGCATAACATTGCTGTCTGTTGCTTCTTTTTCCTTGTCTACATTGTCTTGATCTTTTGAAATGGCCACTGTCTTTTCTGGAACTATTATCTCCTTACCATTCCTCAAAGTGATCGCACTTGCGTTTTCTTTTGGGTTCACCACTGTTTGGGAGGGTAATTTTCCTGAACTTTGTGCCTCCAATCGACTGATTGCAGTTGCCATTTGTCCCACTTGCGTACCCAAATTTTGAATACTTGCCCTGGTTTCCTGTTGAAAATTTAGAGTGTTAGTGGCAAGTGTTTTAACAATATCTTCTAAAGACATATTAGGGTTAGAAGATTGGCTCTGTTGTTGTCTATTGGGATACGCCGATTGGTAATGCTGTTGATTTGGAAGAGTTTGAGGTGCGGGTTGACTTGCTTGAGGATTCCCGTAGCTAAAGTTTGGATGATCCCTCCATCCATGATTATATGTATGTGAATAGGGATCATATTTCCTTTGTGGTTGCCCAAGAAATCCTCCTGCTGCATTTGCATGTTCAATGGATTCTTCTTGCTGAGTTGGGCACATATCTGTCGTATGCCCTACTACTGTGCAAATTCCGCAAGCTTTCACCTGTTGTGTGTTACCTGCACCTAGTTGACGAACAAGAGCAATTAAACTCGCAATTTGTTGTTCAATAGAAGAAATTTGTACCTCACTAACATTCCTAGGTGCCGAATCCAGTCTAGTGCCAAATTGTTGAGAGTTAGCTGCCATATTCGAAATCAGGTTTCTTGCAGCCTCGGGAGTCTTATCCACCAATGCTCCGCCACTAGCAGCGTCAATCATGCTTCTATCAGTACAACTGAGACCTTCATAAAAATACTGGATGAGAAGATAATCACTAATTTGGTGATGGGGGCAACTGGCACATAATCTCTTGAAACGTTCCCAATACTCATGTAGGGATTCTCCGTTGTTCTGCCTCACACCGCAAATGGATTTTCGAATATTGGCTGCCCTTGAAGCTGGAAAGTATTTTTCTAAAAAGAGTCTTTTGATCTCTTCCCGTGTAGTGATACTTCCGGAGGGTAGATAGTAGAGCCAATCCTTAGATGAATCTTTTAAAGAAAACGGGAAGGCTCTTAGCTTGATTTGCTCTTCGGTTACTCCGGTAGGTTTCATACTTGTGCATACCACGTGGAATTCCTTCAAGTGTTTGTGAGGATCTTCACCTGCCAAACCGTGAAAAGAAGGAAGAAGATGTATTAATCCAGATTTCAATTCAAAATGAGTGTTAGTATCAAGATTAGGGAAAGTTATGCATAAGGGTTGTTGATTCAAATCAGGAGCTGAAAGCTCTTTCAAGGTTCGATTTGCGGCCATGGCTTCCTTTTCACGATTTCTCCGAGCTTCTTTCCTTAATCTCCGACAAATTCTCTCTATCTCTGGATCAAACTTTAAATCACCTTGATTAGTAGATCGAGTTTCAGGCATAAACAATCAAGGAAATTCAAATTATCTAATAAATAAATAAAAATACAATAAGGATTACAAAAATATAACAATAAACTAAAATCAAGTTCCCTGGCAGCAGCGCCAAAATTTTGGTGTGCTGTCGCAGACAACCAAAAATAAAACCTTACAGCGAAAAATAATTATGTAGTAGTGCAAGTAAGAGTCGATCCCACAGAGACTGATTAATCTACTTTTATATACTTTGTATTCCAAAAGGGGGGATTTTTTTTGAATGTTGTAAGTTAAAATAACTAATGTATAAAAAACTATAACGAATTAAATCAAGAGAACAAATCTTGGGTTAAGTCAACTTCCACCTTAGAAACATACACTAATCATTGACTCAAGCATACACAATTAATACTTTGAATATTCATCGTTAGAATCTCTTCTATGTCTTTCCTTAATTTTAGTTAGATAGAAACAAGCGAACTAAATAACCCTAACTACTAAACAACTTCAGACAAGCGCTAAAAGTTTAATCTAGTAGAAGCTTTAAGAATTAGAAAAACCGATGAAGCTAAATAATACAAGCACAAGCGGAAGCATTCAATTTAGTTGAATATTATTCCTAAAATATAATAATCTCGTGATCTGCAGTCAATTATTAATCTTAGTTGCTTCGCAAATTAGAGTGACCAAACAATTACGGATTTGATATCTAATTTAGCAGTAGATTTCAATGAATAATAAACTAGTATGCATCCTAGCAATTAAACACATCAATCATATAATTCAAGCACAGAATAATAATCAATACTCATAATATTAATTGAACAAATAAAATCAATTAGATCTCACAGTGTATTTAATCCAAGGCTTCCGTCTCCTTAATCCAAGAACAAAAGCTTAGCCGCACATGGCTATGAAAATACTAAAAATTATAAAGAAGAGTATTCTATTTTAATAGATGAGATGATCGATATGAGATCCCAAGCCCCCTATTTATAACATTAAAAATAATAACCCTAATTATGCCTTAGCTGCTGTTTAAATCTGTTTCGCAAAAGGAGAAAGGCTCCACTCTCTCGCCTACCCACTGGGGCTGGTTCGTGTCCTGTCCGGACCTGCTTCCCCTTTAATTCATAAGTGCTGCGTTAGTGGGCCCATGAATTATCCCTTATTTCGTGAGCTGCTACTGGACGACATATTCAAGCTGCTGAACCGAACTTGTATGGATTACCAATGATTAGGAACGTGCACATGAACCTATGTAATTTTCCTTCTCCTAATTTGGAATAAGCTGCTGCGTGGCCCATGTGATTTGCAAGCTTCTAGACCCAACCGTTAGCCTCTACGTGGACTTAACTTCTTGGTCATGCTGATCCGTTAGCTTCTCAACCTCATTTGTCCGCTGACTTTATTCCTTTAATTGCTTTTCTACTTCCCTTTTCCACTAGCTAAACCGTGGGCTGCTCCAACTTGGCCCCATGTAATTCCTTTGCTAGCTGCTTATGTGGGCTACTAAGAGAATGAATTCATGATACATGGCATCCTCTTTGTAATCTATTTATTTGCTAATTGGACTGCATGCAAAGCTTCAATCCGTGCCCCACTTGGAAAGCTGCTTGGATTTTGCTAATTGGGTTAGAAGCCCACATATTTATTCCCTTTTTCATCCACTTTGCTTCCTTAGCCCCATTGTACCTAAAATAAAAATATAAGATAAATGAATATATTTAGGTATAAAATAAATATAAAAGATTAAGTATTAAGGGAATAAAATATAACATATTTCATTCTCATCAGTAACCCTAATTATCAAAATCGTAAATCCTAATTGCTATTTTAGCCATGTTAATGATAATTATATGGTATTAAACCCTAATGTTCCTGTATAGCGTAATTAGAAAATTAATCATAATTAGAAAACCCAAATTTCAAAATTTTAGAAACTAAAAGTTATTTAATTTTTATTTAATTTTATTTATTTTTGTGTAAACTTTAAATTGGAAATCCTAGATATGGTTTGTGCTAAACCTTAGGATTAAACCCTAAGGGTCAAACCCTAAGGGTTTACAAGGATGACAAGTATGCCCTTAAAATTCTAAGCCAAATGACAAAAATTCCCCTCTCTAGATTTTTTGTAGGTAACTTGTAAATCTAGGCTAATAAAGAGTGGGTGACCTAACCTTGCTAACTCCCTTGACTTCAAATGCCAGCAATTAGCCTCAATTATCAGCATTCATGAATCCAACATCATATATAAATAGATTGGAGAGAGAGAGAAAATCATTTTGTTCACTTATTTTGTCCAACACCCAACCAATCCTCTCTCCCACTAAAACCAATGAAAAACTATAGTATATCAATCATATGTTGAAGCCCCACATGTGTCATAACAAAATCAGAAACATAGAATCAAGAATTGCTCATTTAAAGGTATAAACAAACTCTAGAATTTCTGTCCAAAAATCTGTTGTTAGATCTTGTGATTTGAAGTTGTAACGTGTTGTTTGTAGTCTAATTTAATGATCTGGGTTGGTATCTTACGGGTCCATAACATCTAAATACTCAAATCAATGATTTTCAAAAGTCTGGAAACATTTTGTTTAATGTCTGACAACCAAATGTCAGACCTTGTAAATCCATTTCTGTGTTTGGTTTTTGTGTTTTAAGTGTTTAATCTTGTAGTATGTCATGAGATCTATAATCTCGAAGTTGAATCAAGGTCATAGCCTAAAACAGATTGCAAGTTATTCGTGGTCAAAGGTCGTTGACCGGCCATGACCCTATGAAATCTGGGTAGCCCAGATCAGGCCCAGAAGCGTCTGACAAGATGTTCTTGGGCTCTGATCTGTCAGGTTGTTGATGTTTTAGTCATGATGTTGTAATAAGTTTATAGTTTGTTACATGGACTACATGATTATGCTCTTATAGCACTTAATAAGTAAACCGATTGGATTTGGATTAAGGTCAAACCAAGCATAAAGCTCACGGTTTGTGTTTTCTGGGTAACCCAGAAAACACAATAGCATGATGTCTGACATGGTTTGACCGGCCTTTGTACGTTTGATCTGTTGTTGTTTTAGTGATATAATGTATTATAACTCTTCCTTGTCATGCTGGGTATACACTGCATGCATTATATCACAGAAACATTTCATATCATACAAGTTGTGGAAGCCCAAAGTAAGCCTCATGAACTGTTCTTCATTTCTGGGTAACCCAGAAATGAAGAACAGCTCTGACAGCTACTTTGGACGATTAGATCTCTTTGGTTGTGTGATGTATGAACATGTTTGTCGTTTGATCTTGTATTCTTGCACTAGTTCTACATGATCTGCTCAATAGCATTCCTAGAATCACAACACCTACTGAATCATTGTTGGTCAAACTTGGTACTTGGCGAACCGGCTATGAAGTTCTAGGTTTGGCCAAGAACATGAAGAACACCTATAGCGACGGTTCTGTCGCTATAGATGGTCTTTAGCGACAGATATTATTTATTTTTCTAAAAATTAATAAAAAAAATATAAAAATTAGTTTTAAATTATTAAAAATACAAAATAAATTATAAAAAATTATTTTAAATTCCGAAAATTAGTTTTTAACTATTTTAAATATATTTCATAAATATTTAATATTTTTGAAATATTAAAAGTGGTTAATTTATTTAATTATAATATTAAATAAATTATTTAAAAATGATTTTTAATATTGGAAAAATCATTAAAAATTATATTATGATATAAGAAAATATATTAAGTTATTTTTAATGACTTTTAATATTTTGTGATAAATTTTATTAATAAATTGATATTAATGGTAATTAATTTATTTACTAAATGAATTAAATAAATTAATTAAAAATGATTTTATTATATTAAAAATCATTTTAAGGTATTTAAAAATATTTTAAGTTATAAAACATAACTTTTAATATTTAAAGATAAATTTCATTAATTAATTACTATTAATGATATTAAAGTTATTTAATAATTATATTAAATAATTTAGTTTAAAAATGATTTTAATATTATAATAATCATTTAAATGAAAATAAAGTGTTTAAAAATATTTTAAGTTATAAAATATAACTTTTAATATTTATAGGATAATTTCATTAATAAATTAATATTAATGATTATTAACTTATTATTAAAAATAGTAAATTTATTTAATAATTATATTAAATAAATAGTTTAAAATGGTTTTATTAAGTTAAAAATCATTTAAAACGGATAGAAATGAATTAAAAATATTTTAAGTTATGAATAATGACTTTTAATATTTTGATAAATAGAACATTAATACTTTGATAATAATGGTAATTATTTAGAAATGATTTTAAATGTTTTAAAAATCATTTAAGGGTAATTTTAAAACTTTAATAGTATTTCAAGTTATTATAAATAACTTTAATATTTTAGAAATGATTCTATTAATAGTTTAATACTAATTAAATATTAATGATAATAGAATTGATTAGTATTTAAATCATTTTAATGTGATTCCGGTGTTTAAAAATTTATGATAAATCATAATAAATGTTTTAAAATTATATTAAGTCATTTAAAAATAATATGACTGATATTAAGTTACAGAATAGAGTCTTAGACTCGATAATTATCCGATAAAGTTGTCGGTACACCGACATGTTTCAGAAATTGATCTGGACTTAGATAATGTGATTAGATAAGTGATTATTTGTGATTCAATGGTTGTTAAATCTATGTGTCAATGTTATTAGGGTATGTGCTGACTGCAATAAGCAGTGTTATGTGTTATAGTATATTGTTCTAATAAAACGAACGATCTTATTAATGATAGGTCGTGAGATAAGCGATAAATTTAAATTGCAAACTGTAAGCAGCGCTTCAGGCAAGTATCTTACCTTTGCATTTTCTTTATGCAATGGACATGAGTAAGAATGTTTCTAAACTATATTATTACTGTACAGATTATTAACCTTATATTATATACGCTCATTGCTTATCAACATGTTAGTATATGGTAATTCATATATATATATATATATATATATATATATATATATATATATATATATATATTCTATTCGTTAATTTCTGTAAATGGTTAAACAAGTGTCCCCACTTGAATAATCATTGTATTTAATCACATGTTGATATACCTTTGTCAATTACCCCTATATATATATATATATATATATATATATATATATATGTTGCATTATAGAATATTGTTGAACAAGATAAAACCTTTGATTTAGAACCTAGACAAGTATGAACATCCCTACACGGGAAAACTTTTATGCGCCCAAGGCGGAACAGAGTGAACGATCATATCGTTCTTGTAATGTAGTATTGATCAATGCAGGGCATAACGAGCTGATCACCCCCCGTGCCCGTAAGTTATGACGGTTTACAGATGAATTTCTGTTTAACCTTTTCGAAAATGAAAACAATATTCATGGCATGTCACCATAACCCCAGTTATAGTCATTAGGTAGTTTCAAAAAAATTTGAAAGAGAGTTGTTATGTTATTATTATCGGTTCAGAATACTTCACAACTATTGACTTGTTGTAGAAGAATAGTACAAAGAAAATATTTAAATTCTTTCAGCTTATATAATTGTTATTACTTGCTGGATACTCAAATGCTCATCCTTGCTTAATTTAAATGTTTTCAGCTAAGTGTGAACGATCAGAGAGCTCTGCTTAGAACAAGGGAAAGGGAAAGGTTGCTGAATGAATGAACGTTATCTTATGTAATAGTTTAATATTATTAAGACAAGTATGACATATATTATCTATCATGGTTGTAATGAATGTTTAAAGGTTACGTATTTGGGATTAGACTCTAATGATATGTAAATTAAGTTGATCTTTATATTAGTGTTATTATTATTAGTATTATTCTGCTCATAGAAATGGTATTGTGAAGAACTGAGTTCGGGTTTCAAGTACCCGAGTTTGGGGTCCTCAGAAGTTGGTATCAGAGCTTAGGGGTTAAAAACCTTAGGTGGGCTAGACCTTAGGCTATAACCTTAGAACAGAGAGAAACATTGAAAATATAAATAACTCATATAGAGTTTAAAAAGAGATGAATTGACTAAATTCATCGTCAAACTAAATAAAAGATAACTTGTATAAAACCCTTATTTGTTGTGTGTATATACTATATGCTAATCAGGATAATTTATGTGTGTAGATGTCAGGTGAAAAAGGATTCGATTACCCTCGGATCGTAAAGAAGGAGCCAATATCGAAGCCAATAGCTGACATAGAGGCTCATAATCAAAATAACTCAGAAGATGTGGTTATTGTGGAAAACATAGTACCAGATCCGGAGATGGTGGAGCTGACAGATAGCGATTCAGACACTAAAGTTGAAGCTGATCAAGCATCAACAGAGGTGCCGAATTTGAAGAACAAGGTTTCTTCTCTGGAAAGGCTGCGGGAGATAGAAAAACTGTTGAATAGTCAGTTACGTCAAGTGTTAATAGAAATAATGGAAGGACAAGATAAGCTTAAGATCCAAATTGGTCAGATGGGAGCCACAAGCAACACATCGTGTGCAGCTCCGGACAAGAAGGGGAAAAGAAAGATAGAAGACCATGACTTAGGAAAATCTAATAAGAAAAAATGGAAAAGAATATGTTATCTTTGCGGCTATGAGGGACATACTACTCTGTATTGTCCTGACTACAAATAAAGAGAGCATGTTTTATATGTGGGATAGAAGGTCATCAAGCGAAAAGTTGTCCAATGAAAAAGAATAATAAATAAGTAGTATAGGTTATGTTGTGTAGGTGTGTTTAATGTAGTATATATGATAAGTATGTATGTGTAGGGTAATGTTTCCAACTTTCGTATTAAGTTAAGACTGTAAATCCTGACTTTTATAGTCACAAAGGGATGAATGATGTTTAAAGCATTATGTGCTATGTTATGTAAAATATTCGTTCAATGAATATGAACCTATGTTTGAATGATGAAACAAGTTTAAAATATTAAACTTATGCAATAAGGTTTAGAATGTAAGTTAAAGTTATGATTTCCTTTAATCAGATAACGCCGCCAAGACGTCGAACTCGCAACCAAAGGGGCAGAAGAATCTGTCAATAATGTTGAGGGACAATAACAAGCAGACCCGATGCAGCAATTTGCAAATATGATAGCTCAGGCTATGCAACAAGGATTTCTAACCGCAGGGAACTACCCAGACAACTGCTTGGTGAACTTTAAAGATTTCAAAGCTGTTGGACCACTGGAATTCAAAGGTACAACTGACCTTGTTGAAGCCCAAACTTGGGTCAAAGAAATTGAGAAGGCATTCGTGATAGCTAGGGTAGCTGAGGGGCAAAAGACCGCTTTTGCCACCTACATGATGAAGGGTGAGGCAAATTTCTGGTGGGAGGCGAATCAGGCAAGGGCAAGAGAAGGTGTTGTTATATGGGATAGGTTTAAAATTTTGTTTTTCGAAAACTATTTTTCACCAAGTATGCAGGCGAGGATGGAGGTTAAATTTTTAGAGTTGAAGCAGGAGAATATGACGGTGTCTGAATACGCCGCCAAATTTAATGAGTTAGCTAGGTTTGCCCCGCATCAAGTCGATACAGATGCTAGGAAAGCGAGAAGGTTTGAGCTGGGATTGAAACCCTGGCTCTACAACAAAGTGGCGGTGTTGCAAATTCCTATATTTACAGCACTCATGAAAAAAGCGATCATAGCTGAGGAGGGGAGTGAGGCCATGAGCCTCTACAACAAGGAGGGAAAGAGCAAAGGCACGGTAGAAGGAGCAGGGAAGGTAGGAATGAATAGTGGGAGCAGGAGTGGAGATGGCAAGAGAAAGGTGAGCAGTTTTGGAAGTGTTCAGATAAAGCAAGAAGGTGTTAAGAAGCAGGTGGTGGCGTGTAAGACATGTGGAAAGAACCACTCAAGAGAATGTTTGAAAGGGAAGTTTGTTTGTTACAAGTGCGGGCAGGAGGGCCATATCTCTCCCAACTTCCCTAATCCTAGGATGAATAGTAGATGTTTTATATGTGGATCGACATAGCACAGGGTGAAAGATTGTCCGAAGAGGAGGGTGGAGACAGGAAGTGTGAACATGGGCACTGGCAGTGGGACGTTAGCAATCACGGGACCGACTTTGTCGAGCAAGCCAACAAAATCTACGGCGAGGGTTTTCAACATGACGGTTCAGGATACGGCAGCAGCTGGCACTGGAACTCTAGGTATTATTCGTATGCCTTTTATTTTCTTATACATGATTGTCCTATATATAATAAATTATTTTATAAAGAAAGTTTGAGGAGGAATTTGAGTTCTTTTAGAAACCAATTTTTCCGTTTAATCAGAAAGACAAGCTTTATGTGAATAGTTAAAGATCAGTTCGATCAAAGTTGATCGAGATGTATAGGTGCCGTGTATGTATAGGTTTTATACATGATTATGTATGCTATGTGCCGTGTATGTATAGGTTTTAAAACGGTGATTCCGGGGACATAATCTTTATAAGGGAGGGTGAATGTAACAACCTGATATTTTCTATATAAATAAATAAGAAATTTTGCGTATAAATTTTTTTTTTATATATATTAAGGATGAGAATTTGTACAAGATAATGTGTATATGTAATTATGTGGTAAACAAAAATATATTTATTACATAAATATTTACAAATAATTTTATTTTAGAATTATTAATTTTTATAAAGTATATTCCTATAATAATTAATTTATAGTAGAAATGTTTTATTAACTATTTTCTATGAAAATATAATCATATATTATTTGAATAATATATGGAGTGATTTTAGAATAAAATACAATAATTATTTTATTATATGAATTTTTGGTACAGGTTATTAAGTTAATTATTTTACCTTAATTGTAACAACCCGATATTTTCTATATAAATAAATCAGAAATTTTGTGAATAAATTTTTTTTATTAAGGATGAGGATTTGTACAAGATTATGTGTATATGTGTTTATGTGGTAAGTAAAAATATATTTATTACATAATTATTTACAAATGAATTTATTTTAAAATTTTTGATTATTAAAAAGTATATACTTATAATAATCAATTTATGGTAGAAATATTTTAATAATTATTTTCCCATATATTATCTATATATGAATGATTTTTTTAGAATAATTATAATAATTATTTTATTATATGAATTTTAGTACAGGTTATTAAGTTAATTATTTTACCTTAATTATTAAGGTTAAATAGGAAGAATAAATCAAATATGGTATCCAAACCCTAATTTTAGATTATTGCCAAGGTATGAGAATAATAATATAATATTAATTATCTTTTGATTTTTCAATGCTATACATATGTACTGTATGTACGTATTGATGATGATTGGTCAATGATGGTGTTTAATTTTAAAATGCTAATATTATTTGGTTAAACCCTAATTTTACTAAGGAAAAACCCTAATTTGAAATTCAGTTGTGAGTTTAAGATTGTTATATAATCGTATTATATGTTTTATGATGAGTATTATATAATGATTGGATTAATTAGGTAAATTTTAATTAAAATTCTAGAAGTCCTAATTTTAAGTGTAAACCCTAGTTTGAAACTCAATTATGAATTCGAGATTACTATATAGCAATGTTGTATGATGGTATGAACAATCAGGTAAACCCTAATTAACAATTTGAAATATTAATTTCTAGAAAACCCTAATTTCTATAATTAGCAACCCTAATTAGAAATTATAAGACCTAATTACAAATTGTAAACCCTAATTGCTATTTTAGCAATATTAATTATAATTAGAGATATTAAACCCTAGTGTTCCTGTACAAGGTAATTATAAAATTAATCATAATTAGGAAACCCTAATTTCAAAATTTTAGAAACTAAAATTTATTTAATTTTTATTTCATTTTATTTTTGAGTAAACCCTAAAATAGAAATCCTAGATTTTTGCTAAAATGGTCTAAACCCTAAACCCTAACCCAAACCCTAAACCCTAAGGGTTTGCATGATTACAAGATTGCCCTTAAATTTCCAAGCAAAAAGACCATTTTATCTGCTTGAATTATTGGATTTTGACAAGTGTATGAGTTGTTGGAGTTGGTGAGCTAACCTTGACTTTTTAGAGACTTAAAATCTCTAGCAAAACAAGTAATCTTAGCAGCCATGTGCATTATAACATCTATATATAGAATTGGAGAGAGAAAAATCTCATTTGGCCACTTATTTTGCACAAACTCACATCCTTGAGTCTCTCTCACTAAAACCCACGAAATTTCTTAGCATTTTAGTCCCAAAACACAGCCCCACGTCCACCATAAACAAATCAGCAACACAAAATCAGAAATCGATCAAGAAGGTATAAAATCCTAGCTTTAATTTCTGTCCATGATCTGATCTTTGATGTTGTTTTTTTGTGTTAAATGTGTCATGTAAGATGTCTAATGATGACCTGGGTTGCTAGATGATTAGATCCATAACATTTAGAAGCTCGGATTGGTGTTTTTCAAAAATTTGGGAAATGTTCAAACTGTGGTCTGACAACTAATGTCAGTGGCCCCAGATCCTTGTTCATGTATTATTTTTGTTGTTTAAAGGTTTACATATGTAGTCTGCCATGTTGGCTTTGATCTGGATCAAGAATCAGGCCTATATCAGTTGTAGATTGTAAGTTATAACCGGTCAAAGGTCGTTGACCGGCATTGACTGAGCCATTTCTGGGCAGCCCAGAAACCGTATACTAGCGTCTGACAAGTTGTTGATGGTCTTAGATCTGTCAGTGTGTTAATTTGTTGGTTTTATTGTTGTGTCTAAGTTGTAGCTGGGTATAAGTACTACAAGGTTATACCTTAAAATCGCCTTAAAAGTAAACGAGTCAAAGGTGGTGGATGGTCAAAGTAGACCATCCGGCCATATTTTCTGTTTCTGGGAATTTTCAAAAATTAATAGAAGTTTGTTTCTGACGAGGTTTGACCGGTCTGGATCTGACGATTTTGTTATGTTTTTTGTTGATATTATGTGATAGATCTACTCTCCTACATGTTAGCTACACACTACCGATTTTAAATCACAAAAATATTACAAGCTCAACAAGTTGTGCAAGCCCAAATATGGCTACACGAACTGTTCTTCATTTCTGGGTAGCCCAGAAAATGAAGAACAGCTCTGACAGCTACTTTGGACAATCAGATCTTGTAGGTTATGCACGTTATGATGTGTTTTATTATTGTATCATGTAGTCGTGTATGTTTACTACATGATCTGTCGAACAACAGACCCAAAAACACATTACACTCGGTTTTAATCTTGGTCAAACTAAGCAACTCGGTAACTGGCAAGGTTTTCTGGGTTTGTATCAAGAACATGAAGAACACCTATAGCGACGGTTCTGTCGCTATAGGTGGTCTTTAGCGACAGATTATTTAATATTTTTCGGAAATTAATTATTAAATAGAAAAAAATTAGTTTTTAATTATTAAAAATACAAAATAAATTATTAAAAATTATTAAAAATTCCGAAAATTATTTTTAATATATTTCATAAATATTTAATATTTTTGAAATATTAAAAGTATTTAATTTATTTAATTATAATATTAAATAAATTATTTAAAAATAATTTTAATATTAGAAAAATCATTAAAAATTATATTATGATATAAGAAAATATTTTAAGTTATTTTTAATGACTTTTAATATTTTATGATAAATTTTATTAATAAATTAATATTAATGGTAATTAATTTATTTACTAAATGAATTAAGTAAATTAATTAAAAATAATTTTATTATATTAAAAATCGTATTAAATGAAAATAAAGTGTTTAAAAATATTTTAAGTTATAAAATATAACTTTTAATATTTAAAGGATAATTTCATTAATAATTTAATATTAATGATTATTAAGTTATTATTATTGATATTAAATTTATTTAATAATTATATTAAATAAATAGTTTAAAAATAGTTTTATTAATTTAAAACTTATTTAAAAATGATATAAATGAATTAAAAATATTTTAAGTTATGAATAATGACTTTTAATATTTTGATAAATAGAACATTAATACTTTAATATTAATGATAATTATTTAAAAATGATTTTAAATGTTTTAAAAATTATTTAAGGGTAATATTAATACTTTAAAAGTATTTTGAGTTATTATACATAACTTTAATATTTTGGAAATGATTTCATTAATAGTTTAATACTAATTAAATATTTATTATAATAGAATTGATTGGTATTTAAATCATTTAAATATGATTCCAATGTTTGAAAATTCATGATAAATTATAATAAATATTTTAAAATTATACTGAGTCATTTAAAAATAATATGACTGATACGTACTGATGTTAAGTTATAAAATAGAGTCTTAGACTCGATAATTACCCAATAAAGTTGTCGGTAGACCGACATGTTTCAGAAATTGATCTGGACTTAGATATTTTGATTGTATAAGTGATTATTTGTGATTCAATGGTTATTAAACATAGGTGCTAATGTGATTAGGTTATGTGTTGACTGCAATAAGCAGTGTTATGTGTTATAGTATGTTGTTCTAATCGAACGAACTATCTTATTAATGATAGGTCGTGAGATAAGCGATAGATCTTACTTACAAGTTGTAAGCATCGTTTCAGGCAAGTATCTAACCTTTGCATTTTCTTTATGCAATGGATGTGAGTAAGAATGTTTCTAAACTATATTATTATTGTACAGATTATGAACTTTATATTATATAAGCTCATTGAATATTAACATGTTAGTATATGATAATTCGGACATATATATTCTGTTCGTTAATTTCTAGAAGTGGTTAAACAAGTGTCCCCACTTGGATAATCATTGTATTTAATCACATGCTGATATACCTTTGTCAATTACCCGTATACAGATATATTGAATTATAGATAATTGTTGAACAAGATAAAACCTTTGATTTAGAACCCAGACAGGTATAAACATCCCTACACGGGAAAATTTTTATGCGCTCCGGCGGATAAAAGATGAACGATAATATCGTTCTAGCAATGTAGTATTGATCAATGCAGGGCATAACGGGCTGATCACCCCCGTGCCCGTAAGTTATGACCGGTTTACAGATGAATTTCTGTTTAACCTTTTCAAAAATGAAAACAATGTTCATGGCATGTCACCATAACCCCAGATATAGTCATTATGTAGTTTCAAAAATTTGAAAGAGAGTTGTTATGTTATTATTATTGGTTCAGAATACTTCACAACTATTGACTTGTTGTGGAAGAATAGTACAAAGAAAACAGTTAAATCCTTTCAGCTTATATATATATATATATATATATATATATATATATAATTGCTATTGCTTGCTGGGCACTCAAATGCTCATCCTTGCTTAAATTTAAATGTTTTCAGCTAAGTGCGAACGACCAGAGAACTCTGCTAAGAACAAAGAAAAAGGGAAGGTTGCTGAATGAACGAATTACTATGTTATGTAATAGTTTAATGTTATTAAGACAATTATGATATATATTATCTATCATGGGTTGTAATGAATGTTTAAAAGTTTCGTACTTGGGAGTTAGACTCTGATAATTATGTAAATTAATTTGATCTTTTATATTATTGTTATTATTATTAGTATTATTCTGCTCATAGAAATGGTATCGTGAAGAACCGAGTTTGGGTTTCAAGTATCCGAGTTTGGGGTCCTCACAGGTTGGTATCAGAGCTATAGGGTTAGAAACCTTAGGTGGGCTAGACCTTAGGCTATAACCTTAGAACAGAGGGAAACGTTGAAAATATAAATAACTCATATATAGAGTTTAAAAAGAGATGAATTGACTAAATTCATCGTCAAACTAAATAAAAGATAACTTGTATAAAACTTTTATTTGTTGTGTGTATATACTATATGCTAATTAGGATAATTTATGTGTGTAGATGTCAGGTGAAAAAGGATTCGATTACCCTCGGATCGTAAAGAAGGAGCCAATATCGAAGCCGATAGCTGAAATAGAGGCTCACGATGAAAACAACTCAGACGATGTGGTTATCGTAGAAAACGTAGTATAAGATCTGGAGATGGTGGAGCTGACAGATAGCGATTCAGACACTAAAGTTGGAGCTGATCAAGCATCAACAGAGGTACAGAATCTGAAGAACAAGGTTTCTTCTCTGGAAAGGCTGTGGGAGATAGAAAGACTGTTGAATAGTCAGTTGCGTCAAGCGTTAATAGAAATATTGGAAGGACAAGATAAGCTTAAAATCCAAATTGGTCAGATGGGAGCTACAAGCAACACATCGTGTGCAGCTCCGGATAAGAAGGGGAAAAGAAAGATAGAAGACCATGATTTAGGAAAATCCAATAAGAAGAAATGGAAAGGAATTTGTTATCTTTGTGGCTATGAAGGACATACCACTCCGTACTGTCCTGACTACAAAAAAAAAAGAGCATGTTATGTCTGTGGTATAGAAGGTCATTAGGCGAGAGAATGTCCAAGGAAAAGGTGTAATAAATAGGTAGTATAGGTTCTGTTGTGTAGGAGTGTTTAATATAATACATATGATAAGTATGTTTGTGTAATGTAATGTTTCCAACTTTTGTATTAAGTCAAGACTGTAAATCCCGACTTTTGTGGTCATAAAGGGATAGCTGAAGTTCAAAGCATTTTGTGCTATGTAAAATATTCGTTAAATAAATATGAATCTATGTTTGAGAAATGGTGAAATAAGTTTAAAATATTAAACTTATGTGATAAGGTTTAGAATGTAAGTTAAATTATGATTTTTTTCAATCAGATAATGCCGCCAAGACGTCGAACTCGCAATCAAAGGGCAGTGGAATCTGTCAACAACGTTGAGGGACAACAACAACCAGATCCGATGCAGCAATTTGTGAACATGTTAGCTCAGGCTATGCAATAGGGAAAACCGGTCGCTGGAAACCAGCCGGGCAACCGCTTAGCGAACTTCAAAGACTTTAAGGCTGTAGGACCACCAGAATTCAAAGGTACAACTGACCCTGTAGAAGCTCAAATTTGGGTTAAGGAAATTGAAAAAGCGTTTACGGTAGCTAGGGTAGATGAGGGGCAAAAAACTGCTTTTGCCACTTACATGATGAAGGGGGGGGAGCAAATTTTTGGTGGGAAGCGAATCAGGCTAGGGCAGGTGAAGGTGTAGTCACATGGGATAGATTTAAAACTTTGTTTTTCGAAAATTATTTTTCACCAAGTATGCAGGCGAGGATGGAGGTTAAATTTTTAGAGTTGAAGCAGGAAAAATATGACGGTGTCTGAATACGCCGCCAAATTCAATGAGTTAGCTAGGTTTGCTCCGCATCAAGTTGATACGGAGGCTAGAAAAGCTAGAAGGTTTGAGCTGGGATTGAAACCCTGGCTCTATAACAAAGTGGCGGTGTTGCAAATTCCTACATTTACAGCACTCATGGAGAAAGCGATTAGCTGAGGAGGGAAGTGAGGCCATGAGCCTTTACAATAAGGAGAGGAAGAATAAGGGTAAGATAGAAGGAGCTAGGAAGGTGGAAATTAATAGTGGGAGCAGGAGTGGTGATAATAAGAGGAAGGTGAGCAGTTTTACAAGTGTACAAGTGAAACAGGAATGTGTTAAGAAACAGATAGTGCCATGTAAGACATGTGGGAAGAATCACTCGGGGGAGTGTTTGCATGGAAAATTTGTTTACTATAAGTGCGGACAGGAGGGCCATATTTCTCCCAACTGCCCCAATCCTAGGATGAATAGTGGATGTTTTATATGCGGATCGACAGAGCACATGGTGAAAGATTGTCCAAAGAGGAGGGTGGAGACAGGAAGTGTGAACATGGGCACTGGCAGTGGAACGTTAGCAATCACAGGACCGACTTCGTCAAGCAAGCCAACAAAATCTACGGCAAGGGTCTACAACATGACAGTTCAGGATACGACAGCAGCTGGCACTGGAACTCCGGGTATTATTCGTATGCCTTTTTATTTTCTTATGCATGATTTTCCTATATATAGTAAAATTATTTTATAAAGAAATTTTGAGGAGGAATTTGAGTTCTGTTAGAAACCAATTTTTCTGTGTAATCAGAAAGACAAGCTTCATGTGAATAGTTAAAGATCAGTTCGATCAAAGCTGATCGAGATTTACTTACAATGATTGTGTACGCTATGTGACCGTGTATGTACAGGCTTTAAAACGGTGATTCCGGGGACGGAATCTTTATAAGGGAGGGTGAATGTAACAACCCGATATTTTCTATATAAATAAATCAGAAATTTTGTGAATAAATTTTTTTTTATTAAGGATGAGGATTTGTACAAGATTATGTGTATATGTGTTTATGTGGTAAGTAAAAATATATTTATTACATAATTATTTACAAATGAATTTATTTTAAAATTTTTGATTATTAAAAAGTATATACTTATAATAATCAATTTATGGTAGAAATATTTTAATAATTATTTTCCATATATGAAATGATTTTTTTAGAATAATTATAATAATTATTTTATTATATGAATTTTAGTACAGGTTATTAAGTTAATTATTTTACCTTAATTATTAAGGTTAAATAGGAAGAATAAATCAAATATGGTATCCAAACCCTAATTTTGGATTATTGCCAAGGTATGAGAATAATAATATAATATTAATTATCTTTTGATTTTTCAGTGCTATACATATGTACTGTATGTACGTATTGATGATGATTGGTCAATGATGGTGTTTAATTTTAAAATGCTAATATTATTTGGTTAAACCCTAATTTTACTAAGGAAAAACCCTAATTTGAAAATCAGTTGTGAGTTTAAGATTGTTATATAATCGTGTTATATGTTTTATGATGAGTATTATATAATGATTTGATTAATTAGGTAAACTCTAATTAAAATTCTAGAAGTCCTAATTTTAAGTGTAAACCCTAGTTTGAAACTCAATTATGAATTCGAGATTACTATATAGCGATGTTGTATGATGGTATGAACAATCAGGTAAACCCTAATTAACAATTTGAAATATTAATTTCTAGAAAACCCTAATTTCTATAATTAGCAACCCTAATTAGAAATTATAAGACCTAATTACAAATTGTAAACCCTAATTGCTATTTTAGCAATATTAATTATAATTAGAGATATTAAACCCTAGTGTTCCTGTACAAGGTAATTATAAAATTAATCATAATTAGGAAACCCTAATTTCAAAATTTTAGAAAATAAAATTTATTTAATTTTTATTTCATTTTATTTTTGAGTAAACCCTAAATAGAAATCCTAGATTTTTGCTAAAATGGTCCAAACCCTAAATCCTAACCCAAACCCTAAACCCTAAGGGTTTGCATGATTACAAGATTTCCCTTAAATTTCCAAGCAAAAAGACCATTTTATCCTCTTGAATTATTGGATTTTGATAAGTGTATGAGTTGTTGGAGTTGGTGAGCTAACCTTGACTTTTTAGAGACTTAAAATCTCTAGCAAAACAAGTAATCTCAGCAGCCATGTGCATTATAACATCTATATATAGAATTGGAGAGAGAAAAATCTCATTTGGGCACTTATTTTGCACAAACTCACATCCTTGAGTCTCTCTCACTAAAACCCACGAAATTTCTTAGCATTTTAGTCCCAAAACACAGCCCCACGTCCACCATAAACAAATCAGCAACACAAAATCAGAAATCGATCAAGAAGGTATAAAATCCTAGCTTTAATTTTTGTCCATGATCTGATCTTTGATGTTGTTTTTTTGTGTTAAATGTGTCATATAAGATGTCTAATGATGATCTGGGTTGCTAGATGATTAGATCCATAACATTTAGAAGCTCGGATTGGTGTTTTTCAAAAATTTGGGAAATGTTCAAACTGTGGTCTGACAACTAATGTCAGTGGCCCCAGATCCTTGTTCATGTATTATTTTTGTTGTTTAAAGGTTTACATATGTAGTCTGCCATGTTGGCTTTGATCTGGATCAAGAATCAGGCCTAGATCAGTTGTAGATTGTAAGTTATAACCGGTCAAAGGTCGTTGACCGGCATTGACCGAGCCATTTCTGGGCAGCCCAGAAACCGTATACTAGCGTCTGACAAGTTGTTGATGGTCTTAGATCTGTTAGTGTGTTAATTTGTTGGTTTTATTGTTGTGTCTAAGTTGTAGCTGGGTATAAGTACTACAAGGTTATACCTTAAAATCGCCCTAAAAGTAAACGAGTCAAAGGTGGTGGATGGTCAAAGTAGACCATCCGGCCATATTTTCTGTTTATGGGAATTTCCAGAAATTGATAGAAGTTTGTTTCTGACGAGGTTTGACCGGTCTGGATCTGACGATTTTGTTATGTTTTTGTTGATATTATGTGATAGATCTACTCTCCTACATGTTAGCTACACACTACCGGTTTTAAATCACAAAAATATTACAAGCTCAACAAGTTGTGCAAGCCCAAATATGGCTACACGAACTGTTCTTCATTTCTGGGTAGCCCAGAAAATGAAGAACAGCTCTGACAGCTACTTTGGACAATCAGATCTTGTAGGTTATGCACGTTATGATGTGTTTTATTATTGTATCATGTAGTCGTGTATGTTTACTACATGATCTGTCGAACAACAGACCCAAAAACACAATACACTCGGTTTTAATCTTGGTCAAACTAAGCAACTCGGTAACTGGCAAGGTTTTCTGGGTTTGTATCAAGAACATGAAGAACACCTATAGCGACGGTTCTGTCGCTATAGGTGGTCTTTAGCGACAGATTATTTAATATTTTTCAGAAATTAATTATTAAATAGAAAAAATTAGTTTTTAATTATTAGAAATACAAAATAAATTATTAAAAATTATTAAAAATTCCGAAAATTATTTTTTAATTATTTTTAATATATTTCATAAATATTTAATATTTTTGAAATATTAAAAGTATTTAATTTATTTAATTATAATATTAAATAAATTATTTAATAATGATTTTAATATTAGAAAAATCATTAAAAATTATATTATGATATAAGAAAATATTTTAAGTTATTTTTAATGACTTTTAATATTTTATGATAAATTTCATTAATAAATTAATATTAATGGTAATTAATTTATTTACTAAATGAATTAAGTAAATTAATTAAAAATAATTTTATTATATTAAAAATCGTATTAAATGAAAATAAAGTGTTTAAAAATATTTTAAGTTATAAAATATAACTTTTAATATTTAAAGGATAATTTCATTAATAATTTAATATTAATGATTATTAAGTTATTATTATTGATATTAAATTTATTTAATAATTATATTAAATAAATAGTTTAAAAATGGTTTTATTAATTTAAAAATTATTTAAAAAGGATATAAATGAATTAAAAATATTTTAAGTTATGAATAATGACTTTTAATATTTTGATAAATAGAACATTAATACTTTAATATTAATGATAATTATTTAAAAATGATTTTAAATGTTTTAAAAATCATTTAAGGGTAATATTAATACTTTAAAAGTATTTTGAGTTATTATACATAACTTTAATATTTTGCAAATGATTTCATTAATAGTTTAATACTAATTAAATATTTATTATAATAGAATTGATTGGTATTTAAATCATTTAAATATGATTCCAATGTTTGAAAATTCATGATAAATTATAATAAATGTTTTAAAATTATACTGAGTCATTTAAAAATAATATGACTGATACATACTGATGTTAAATTATAAAATAGAGTCTTAGACTCGATAATTACCCAATAAAGTTGTCGGTAGATCGACATGTTTCAGAAATTGATCTGGACTTAGATATTTTGATTGTATAAGTGATTATTTGTGATTCAATGGTTATTAAACATAGGTGCTAATGTGATTAGGTTATGTGTTGACTGCAATAAGAAGTGTTATGTGTTATAGTATGTTGTTCTAATCGAACGAACTATCTTATTAATGATAGGTCGTGAGATAAGCGATAGATCTTAATTACAAGTTGTAAGCATCGTTTCAGGCAAGTATCTAACCTTTGCATTTTCTTTATGCAATGGATGTGAGTAAGAATGTTTCTAAACTATATTATTATTGTACAGATTATGAACTTTATATTATATAAGCTCATTGAATATCAACATGTTAGTATATGATAATTCAGACATATATATTCTGTTCGTTAATTTCTAGAAGTGGTTAAACAAGTGTCCCCACTTGGATAATCATTGTATTTAATCACATGTTGATATACCTTTGTCAATTACCCGTATACAGATATATTGAATTATAGATTATTGTTGAATAAGATAAAACCTTTGATTTAGAACCTAGACAGGTATGAACATCCTTACACGGGAAAATTTTTATGCGCTCCGGCGGACAAAGGATGAACGATAATATCGTTCTAGCAATGTAGTATTGATCAATGCAGGGCATAACGGGCTGATCACCCCCGTGCCCGTAAGTTATGACGGTTTACAGATGAATTTCTGTTTAACCTTTTCGAAAATGAAAACAATGTTCATGGCATGTCACCATAACCCATGATATAGTCATTATGTAGTTTCAAAAATTTGAAAGAGAGTTGTTATGTTATTATTATCGGTTCAGAATACTTCACAACTATTGACTTGTTGTAGAAGAATAGTACAAAGAAAACAGTTAAATCCTTTCAGCTATATATATATATATATATATATATATATATATATATAATTGCTATTGCTTGCTGGGCACTCAAATGCTCATCCTTGCTTAAATTTAAATGTTTTCAGCTAAGTGCGAACGACCAGAGAACTCTGCTAAGAACAAAGGAAAAGGGAAGGTTGCTGAATGAACGAATTACTATGTTATGTAATAGTTTAATGTTATTAAGACAATTATGATATATATTATCTATCATGGGTTGTAATGAATGTTTAAAGGTTTCGTACTTGGGAGTTAGACTCTGATAATTATGTAAATTAATTTGATCTTTTATATTATTGTTATTATTATTAGTATTATTCCGCTCATAGAAATGGTATCGTGAAGAACCGAGTTCGGGTTTCAAGTATCCGAGTTTGGGGTCCTCACATTAATTATTAAGGTTAAATATGACAGATAAATCAGATATGGAATGCAAACCCTAATTTTAGATTATTGTCAAGGTATGAGAATAATAATATAATATTAATTATATTTTAATTTTTCAGTGCTATAAAAATGTACTGTATTTTCGTATTGATAATGGTAGGTCAATTACGGTGTATTATGACCAAACCCTAGTAATAATGCTAAACCCTAATTTGAGATCCAAATTAGAGTGCAAGATTATTTTATAAGCGTGTTATATAATTTATGTCGTGTATTAAATGTATTAATTAGGTGAACCCTAATTAAAATTCTAGAAACCTTAATTTCTAGAAAACCCTAATTTTAATATAGAAATCCTAAATAATTTTTGAAAATGAGGAACCCTAATTTGAAATTTAAATTAGAGTTCGAGATTGGTTGTAATTATATTAATGTGATTAATTAACAAGTATTATAATTACAATTGTTAATATTAGAAACCCTAAAATTTTAAACCCTAATTTAATAATTAGAAAACCTAATTATAAATTGGTAACTCTAATTATCAAAATCGTAAACCCTAATTGCTATTTTAGCAATGTTAATGATAATTATATGATATTAAACCCTAATGTTCCAGTATAGCGTAATTAGAAAACTAATCATAATTAGAAAACCAAAATTTCAAAATTTTAGAAACTAAAAGTTATTTAATTTTTATTTAATTTTATTTATTTTTGTGTAAACTTTAAATTGGAAATCCTAGATATAGCTTGTGCTAAACCTTAGGATTAAACCCTAAGGGTCAAACCCTAAAGGTTTATAAGGATGACAAGTATGCCCTTAAAATTCCTAGCCAAATGACAAAAATACCCCTCTCTAGATTTTTTGTAGGTAACTTGTAAATCTAGGCTAATAAAGAGTGGGTGATCTAACCTTGCTAACTCTCTTGACTTCAAATGCCAGCAATTAGCCTCAATTATCAGCATTCATGAATCCAACATTATATATAAATAGATTGGAGAGAGAGAGAAAATCATTTTGTTCACTTATTTTGTCCAACACCCAACCAATCCTCTCTCCCACTAAAACCAATGAAAAACTATAGTATATCAGTCATATGTTGAAGCCCCACTTGTGTCATAACCAAATCAGAAACATTGAATCAAGAATTACTCATTTAAAGGTATAAACAAACTCTAGAATTTCTGTCCAAAAATCTGTTGTTAGATCTTGTGATTTGAAGTTGTAATGTGTTGTTTGTAGTCTAATTTAATGATCTGGGTTGGTATCTTACGGGTCCATAACATCTAAATACTCAAATCAATGATTTTTAAAAGTCTGGAAAAATTTTGTTTAATGTCTGACAACCAAATGTCAGACCTTGTAAATCCATTTCTGTGTTTGGTTTTTGTGTTTTAAGTGTTTAATCTTGTAGTATGTCATGAGATCTATAATCTCGAAGTTGAATCAAGGTCATATCCTAAACAGATTGCAAGTTATTCGTGGTCAAAGGCCGTTGACCGCCCATGTGTGACAACCCCAAAATAGGTCCATTCCATCCAACCTATTCTGAGTCGCCAAATACATGGTACAGAAAAAATAACTACAACTTTATTACAACAATTATCGTGCAAAATACAACAACACATGCTGTGAGTTTGGATACAAATATATACCAAATGTGACTCATGTTCCAACCGTAGACATCACCTCACAATGACACCTTACATAAAGGTATAGTCAAAAACTGTTTTAGAAATTAGAATCTTTGGGAAGTGCTCAAGGAAACCTTCGTACATGGGAGGCCATGCGTCTAGGTTATGATAGATATCATATGGCCACAGAATTATTCTTTGTTGACCCAATATACCCCAAAAAAATGAGAAGATTACTATCATATTCTTCCCAATGGCGAGTCTTCTCTTGACTTATCATTATCGCCACTATCTCTAATTGAGAATTATACTTCAAACAAACACCAAGATTATATAGGTAGTACTCGTAAATATACTCAGCAAGTGGATGAGCACATCCATGTCTTATGATGACACGAGGTTGTATGTCGTTAGATATCTTGTATGATAGTGGCAAACCACCCTTCCAACGTTGGGTACACCTTACCCTATTGGATTCACCAAATAAAACTACTAAATGAACTTTTCTATACTGCTTCGGGAGAACATCCACAGCTAGAGACCACCGTTCTATTTCCCCGTTACCCTCGCTCGACCCAGCTACACTCTTATTACCTGAAAGGAATTGTGAAGCAAAAGGGTGAGCACAACTAGCTCAGTAAAGAATATCATTAAATTATCAATAGCCTTCATCAATAATAAATCAGAGATTTAGAACATATGGTAAACGATAAAAATTTCAACCATAGTTGCAGCGGAACAAGCAATCCATTAGAAGAGTCAAATAGACTATAAAGTCTATTATCTTCTCCATGTTAAAAATCAATCAACAATGTTTTATCCCTGTAACATCAATCAACAATTCTGGTCTACAATCATATAAATAACTCATAATCATAACTGTAGTTCTAAATTCCTCTTCTCATCCAGGACGAAGATAATTTTCATCACCTATCTTTACCTGAAACATCAAAGATCATAGTTACACCAAATCACATTTCCTGTTCATAATCATACTAATAACTTCATCTTTGCACTACGGCCAAAGATATTTATTTGTATCACCAGTTGGTCGTGTTCATCTCAACATCTGTTCATCTTTGCACTACTGGCCAAAGATATTCAACAACATGTCATCTTTGCACTACGGGCTAAAGATATTCATCAACAATTCATCTTTGCACTACAGGCCAAAGATATTCCTCAACAGTTCATATTTGCACTACGGCCAAATATATTCATCAACAGTTCATATTTGCACTACAAGCCAAATATATTAATATCTCAAAGAAATATATAATCATTTCAGAATTTATATAAACAATAATTATAACCATGTTGATCAATTCACCTTTGCACTTAAGCTAAAGATATTCACTTATAAATTCAATGATCATGATCATACCAGTCAACAATTTAACTTTGCACTACTGGCCAAAGAGAACCCATAGTCATGATCATACCAGAAATCTACCCATCTTTACACTCAAGTCAAAGAGAAATATCATCATTAGGGTTATAAAAATGTTATATATGATAATAAAATCAATATAATCAACATATATATTTAATCTCAAGAGTAATATTCATAAACCAACTATAATTTGGTTAGAAAAAAAAACCAATTTTGTCGTGAATAGTAACTCATGAATAGTAACTCGTGAATAGTAATTCATGAATAGTAACTCATGAATAGTAAACTCGACACAAAAAGGTAGAAATTCCACAATAAAATACATACCAATATTTCGGTATAATGATATTGAAAGAATAATATTTCTTAAGCTTATAAATAATTTATTTTAATTATTTATACTTTACTAAATAATGCATTTAATCATCCTAAAATGCCAAACTCATAAGATTTCATCACCAATAACTAAAAACCCTCATCAAAAATCTACATATACCTCATATAGGATTCTCAAGCCATAAAATCCTATTTTCTAATTTTATTACTTCACAAAATATATTTAATTCATTTACTCATAACTAGACCATTTTCATGAAAAATACCAAATCAGTTCTAAAAATATTTTTTTTTTCTGAAATTTAGCAGAATATAGTCCCATATTGAACATATATTTTTCTCAGAATTTTTAAAACTCAGTTACTATTTTTCATATGGCCAAACCGCCGAATATTTAGACATTTATCATAAATTGTACTTTTATCCAAAAATTCTGAAATTCACACAGTACACTAATATTATATTAGATATACTTCCAATAAAAATTTCATCAATTTTGGAGTTAACCACAAGGAGTTATAAGCGGTTACTGTTAAAATAATCTTTTCCCGTAAAATTCATAACTCTTAATCTATACATCCAAAAATCACCATTTTTGGACACAATCAATAAAACTCATCAAAATATCATTTCAAAATTTTTCAGAATTTTTTGAAGGTCAGAAAAATTATAAAAATGAAAAACATAACAACCCTTAAAATCTCTTACTATCCCTTACTATCCCTTACCTCAAAACTGCAGTATTTCTGACTGGAATGCAAAGCCGAAGGAAACTTTCACTGAATAGTAACTCTCAAAGTATCTAAATACTCACAAAATATGCTTCATAATATAGAGAGAGAAAGAGAGAAAGCTTATGTTTTTGGTGTGATTTTCAATTCTAACTTAGCCCTCTATTTATAAGAAAATGTTAGCACGCCGAAGCAGACTTAACCTGTAACCTGATGGCTTTACCTGCTACTATTCCCACCCACCACATTTGAATAAAAATCTCAGCACATTTCTTCACCAACCAAGAGTGGGGCCCACCAATTCTAGAATTTTCCACCAAAATGATAAACTCCAAAAATTCAATAATTTCTGAACCAGTCATCTCGTAAAATTCATAATAAATCATACGTTCATTTTTAACGGTTCAAAATTTGTGGACATATACTCAACTTATATATGTATAACATATCCAAATATTACCACGATCTAACGGTCGGATTAAAAATTATAACCCGTGCAAAATATCTTAAAAACCCTAATTTGATTTTCAATACCTCCGTTCCGACAAAAATACAGATAAAACACCTCAACATTAACTCCTTCATTTTTAACCACAAAAATATATCCCTCATTTATATCCACATCAAATAAATATTTCCTTATCATATATATCAATAATTAATTATTCACAAATAATATTACAGAATCACATTTATGACAACCAGACCGTTCCCAGGAAAGAGGGGGTTTTCCAATAAGGATTTCTCCTTACTAGCGCGCATTTAGATGACCAAACCTCTCCTTAGACAGAACTTTCTAGACATTACCAATAATGCTATCTAATAATATTATTTAAATAATATAAATTATTGATCTGATAATGGAAAATACTGTGCAGCAACAATTATTGAAACAAGAATAATATAAAATATCAACACAGTAATTATTGAATCAATAAAATAAAATATTGAACAGTAACTACTGTAACAATTATTGAGTAGTGCCTTCTTACATAAGAATTAATAATTGAAAAAAATACTGTGCAATACCGTGTGCTACTGTGCAACTACGCGTATTACTGTATTTTAACTACCGGGTATTCTAACAGTATTAACGGTAACAACTACGCCGTTATTTGTAAAAACTCAAATTTGTCGTTTTCTTCACCCGACAGTTATTTTGTTATGAGGCCCATAAATGGCTGCGCCGTCGTACAAATATTCCCCGACAGAAAGAATATTCCACGACCAAACGAATATTCCCCGACAACAATGAATATTTTATAACCACTTGTGTATTTTGAAAAAAAATTCATATATCACCCTTAACTTTAACTTTTTATCAATTTAACCATTTACTAAATAGAAAAATTGAATACTTTTATTTCATAAAATTTGGGGTCTTACACCATGACCCTATGAAATCTGGGTAGCCCAGATCAGGCCCAGAAGCGTCTTACAAGATGTTCTTGGGCTCTGATCTGTCAGGTTGTTGATGTTTTAATCATGATGTTGTAATAAGTTTATAGTTTGTTACATGGACTACATGATTATGCTCTTATAGCACTTAATAAGTAAACCGATTGGATTTGGATTAAGGTCAAACCAAGCAAAAAGCTCACGGTTTGTGTTTTCTGGGTAACCCAGAAAACACAATAGCATGATGTCTGACATGGTTTGACCGGCCTTTGTACGTTTGATCTGTTGTTGTTTTAGTGATATAATGTATTATATCTCTTCCTTGTCATGTTGGGTATACACTGAATGCATTATATCATAGAAACATTTCATATCATACAAGTTGTGGAAGCCCAAAGTAGGCCTCATGAACTGTTCTTCATTTCTGGGCAACCCAGAAATGAAGAACAGCTCTGACAGTTACTTTGGACGATTAGATCTCTTTGGTTGTGTGATGTATGAACATGTTTGTCGTTTGATCTTGTAGTCTTGCCCTAGTTCTACATGATCTGCTCAATAGCATTCCTAGAATCACAACACCCACTGAATCATTGTTGGTCAAACGTGGTACCTGGCGAACCGGCTATGAAGTTCTAGGTTTGGCCAAGAACATGAAGAACACCTATAGCGACGGTTCTATAGCTATAGGTGGTCTTTAGCGACATATATTATTTATTTTTCTAGAAATTAATAAAAAAAATAGAAAAATTAGTTTTAAATTATTAAAAGTACAAAATAAATTATAAAAAATTATTTTAAATTCCGAAAATTAGTTTTTAATTATTTTAAATATATTTCATAAATATTTAATATTTTTGAAATATTAAAAGTATTTAATTTATTTAATTATAATATTAAATAAATTATTTAAAAATGATTTTTAATACTGGAAAAATCATTAAAAATTATATTATGATATAAGAAAATATATTAAGTTATTTTTAATGACTTTTAATATTTTGTGATAAATTTTATTAATAAATTGATATTAATGGTAATTAATTTATTTACAAAATGAATTAAATAAATTAATTAAAAATGATTTTATTATATTAAAAATCATTTTAAGGTATTTAAAAATATTTTAAGTTATAAAACATAACTTTTAATATTTAAAGATAAATTTCATTAATTAATTACTATTAATGTTATTAAAGTTATTTAATAATTATATTAAATAATTTAGTTTAAAAATGATTTTAATATTATAATAATCATTTAAATGAAAATAAAGTGTTTAAAAATATTTTAAGTTATAAAATATAACTTTTAATATTTAAAGGATAATTTCATTAATAAATTAATATTAATGATTATTAACTTATTATTAAAAATAGTAAATTTATTTAATAATTATATTAAATAAATAGTTTAAAAATGGTTTTATTAAGTTAAAAATCATTTAAAAGGGATAGAAATGAATTAAAAATATTTTAAGTTATGAATAATAACTTTTAATATTTTGATAAATAGAACATTAATACTTTGATAATAATGGTAATTATTTAGAAATGATTTTAAATGTTTTAAAAATCATTTAAGGGTAATTTTAATACTTTAATAGTATTTCAAGTTATTATAAAAAAAACTTTAATATTTTAGAAAGGATTTCATTAATAGTTTAATACTAATTAAATATTAATGATAATAGAATTGATTAGTATTTAAATCATTTTAATGTGATTCCGATATTTGAAAATTTATGATAAATCATAATAAATGTTTTAAAATTATATTAAGTCATTTAAAAATAATATGACTGATATTAAGTTATAGAATAGAGTCTTAGACTCGATAATTACCCGATAAAGTTGTCGGTATACCGACATGTTTCAAAAATTGATCTGGACTTAAATAATGTGATTAGATAAGTGATTATTTGTGATTCAATGGTTGTTAAATTCATGTGTCAATGTGATTAGGGTATGTGCTGACTGCAATAAGCAGTGTTATGTGTTATAGTATGTTGTTCTAATAAAACGAACGATCTTATTAATGATAGGTCGTGAGATAAGCGATAAATCTAAATTGCAAACTGTGAGCAGCGCTTCAGGCAAGTATCTTACCTTTGCATTTTCTTTATGCAATGGACATGAGTAAGAATGTTTCTAAACAATATTATTACTGTACAGATTATTAACCTTATATTATATACGCTAATTGCTTATCAACATGTTAGTATATGGTAATTCAGATATATATATATATATATATATATATATATATATATATATATATATTCTGTTCGTTAATTTCTGTAAATGGTTAAACAAGTGTCCCCACTTGGATAATTATTTTATTTAATCACATGTTGATATACCTTTGTCAATTACCCGTATATATATATATATATATATATATATATATATATATATATATATATATATATATGTGTGTGTGTGTGTGTTGCATTATTGAATATTGTTGAACAAGATAAAACCTTTGATTTAGAACCCAGACAAGTATGAACATCCCTACACGGGAAAACTTTTATGCGCCCAAGGCAGAACAGAGTGAACGATCATATCGTTCTTGTAATGTAGTATTGATCAATGCAGGGCATAACGGGCTGATCACCCCCCGTGCCCGTAAGTTATGACGGTTTACAGATGAATTTCTGTTTAACTTTTTCAAAAATGAAAACAATGTTCATGGCATGTCACCATAACCCCAGTTATAGTCATTAGGTAGTTTCAAAAAAATTTGAAAGAGAGTTGTTATGTTATTATTATCGGTTCAGAATACTTCACAACTATTGACTTGTTGTAGAAGAATAGTACAAATAAAACATTTAAATTTTTTCAGCTTATATAATTGTTATTACTTGCTGGGCACTAAAAAGCTCATCCTTGCTTAATTTAAATGTTTTCAGCTAAGTGTGAACGATCAGAGAGCTCTGCTAAGAACAAGGAAAAGGAAAAGGTTGCTAAATGAATGAACGTTATCTTATGTAATAGTTTAATATTATTAAGACAAGTATGACATATATTATCTATCATGGTTGTAATGAATGTTTAAAGGTTACGTACTTTGGATTAGACTCTGATGATATGTAAATTAAGTTGATCTTTATATTAGTGTTATTGTTATTAGTATTATTCCGCTAATAGAAATGGTATCGTGAAGAACCGAGTTCGGGTTTCAAGTACCCGAGTTTGGGGTCCTCACAGGTGGAATCCCATTTACATCCTGATATCTCTTCTATATATAAGCCCTAATTAAACCCTTCTCCAAGTTACGCTCTAATTACACTGTTTAGTGAAAAAGTCAGCTCTGGTCAACTTCTGAAGTGGCACGGCCACGCTGGGAATGGTCTGGAGTTGGGCGCGCCCGCGCTCAAGTAGAAAATGGCATTTTTTTGGTCCAGGGACTGGCTCGATCGTGCCCAAAATACACTGGAAATCCGCGAGCCCGCGCCGTAGGTTTTCTGCTGTAGTGTCCTTTGGTAAAACGGCCATAACTTTTGATTCGAGAGAAGTTACGGGGCCTGCCACCTATCAAATCGAAGCTCTCGACGAGTTCTACAACTTTCATTCTTTGAGAAGTGAGAAATAATCGAGGGATGAAGGCTAAAATTGGGTTGGAAGTGACTGATATGCAAATAGCCACCCAAAACATTGAAGTTCAACGTCCGTTGGTACAAAGGTCATAACTCTTGCATCCGAACTCCGATTTGAATGATTCAAGATATTCCGAAAAGCTAAGAAGAAGCTCTACAATATAATCTAAGTTCCAAGCCAAGAACATGAAATGAACATGAAATCCCAAACAATGTACGGATTACTTTTCCTTGCTTTTTCATACCAATAGTCGCTCACACAGCTCCCAAGCATATAATCTACAAAATGAACACAAAATGCATGAAAAGTAACTATGAAACATATGTTTAAGCAACTAATTCAATTAATAGATACCGTACAAGTATGTACAAACCCTACTTATCAAATACCCCCAAACTTAAACCGTTGCTTGTCCCTAAGCAACACAACAAATGCAATCTATATGTTATGCAAGCTATGCTACTATGATAATGAATCCCACCTTCTCAGCCAAATATGAATTCCAATACGAGTTGCCTTAGATAAATTACAAGATCTGTGAACGAAGCATCAAAATAAGCTAAAGTCGTAAGGACATACAATTAGAAAATCACAACCTGCTACAAAGATGTTGTGTGTGTGTGTTATGTTCACAAATAAGCTTGACAAAGGTGAAGATTCCACATGCTATACTTTTAAGAAAGAAAACTGAGGTTTCATATCAAGAACTATGCACATAGTTGAAACAACAACCAATCCAACACATTAATATAAGCTAAGGTTCAACAAATGGTTTATTCTCCTTTATTTTACTCACGAGGGCAATTTTTGCACTTTCCCGCGGTGTGTATTGATTTTTTTTTCTTCTTCTTTTTTTTATAATTCCCATGGATGTGCAATGTCTCATTCCATTAGGCTAACGGCGCTATCCCTTAGCGAGCTTTCAACCAACGACTCCCAAACCATTCCAACTTTAGGGCGCTAGGTGTAGAGACAATCCCCTCGGGCGTACTTACTCAAGTAACAAAGGCTCCGAAACAAGACTAGCCACGATGTTATATATATATATATATATATATATATATATATATATATATATATATATAGCATACGCAATGCGTTCCGAAAACATGAGTTTCTGTGTTTTATAGTCATTAATCATTTTTACACGATTATATCATTAAAAATAACATTTTCCTCTCAAAAGACAAGCAAGCTACTCTTAACCAACAAGCAAAAAGGAACACTGTCGTGCTACCTGGTCACATCTAAACAGCAGGCATGAATTATATCATGTATAAAATTATAACTAAGCTCAAGATATCAACCAAGTTAAAAAATCTATCAAATTTCTATGTCATCATTAGCTAAATTAGAATTTAACTAACTAAAAACCTGGGATTATGCAACGTTATGCAACTAAACAGATATTAAGCAAACAAAAAGAAAAAATTTACTGCAAAATTAAACTAATAACTACGAACATGCAATTAACTATATGTAACATGAAATTACTCTATATGATGCAATTAAACTACATGCTCTAAACTACTAACTAAACCCAATACCCCCAAACTTAAAATGAACAGTGCCTTCATTGTAATTAAAAGTGAAAGAATACTCCCCTAAGTGGCAATGTCATCTCCGTTTGCCTCTTCAAGATCCGATGGTATATCAGGCGATGGATAAGTTTGAGATAATCTAAAGTTGGAAACTGAGTGTGGACTTCTAACTGTGCGAATGCTTGAGTTAGAAATTCTAAAAAGTTAGCAGTGTTTGTTTTCTATGACTGAGATATGGCGCGGCCGCACTATGTTTGGCTTGTAGTTAGGCGCAGCCGCGCTACCCTGTACCCTGGCAACTTCAGTATTTTTGACTTCTGTTTGATCTTGAATGCTTATAGCAATTGGATTGAACTTGAGAGAAGAAACAATCAAACTATTATTAAGACTTACAAACATCAAACATCTATGAAATATGGAAAGTATGAAGAATTAAACATAGCTTAAGAAGTAAATAGAAATGTAAATAAGAATTAAACAAGGAGGGAGAAAGATTGGATGGGGTGCCTCCCATCTAGCGCTCAGTTTATAGTCCGTTAGCTGGACTCTTTTCTTAACACCACTATCCGATTCCTCTACGATAAGCTAGGAACCCTCCATCCATTAGACCTGCAATGTGCATTGGTAGGTTCCCTCTTATGAGAGTCCTCAAATTGAAACCACCTAACATATTTCTTGTACATGATGTCCCCATTTCCATTGCATAGCTAGGTGCTTCTTCTGTTGTATTTGTGAATACTGTAAATGAAAGTAAAATTAGGTTGTCTCCCAATGAGCGCTTATTTTTTAGTCTTTCAGCCTGACTACTGCCTATTCATGGCGCATCGGCAATTGTGATTGTGGTTGTGACGCCCCCAAAATAGGTATACATAACCCATTCTGAGTCGTCAAATACATGGTACATAATACAAATATAAACTTAATTATACAACATGAGTGAAGAGTTTTAACATAAATATTATCTTCTAGACAATATCCAAAACTTAAATGGAGTCCTCATTATAATTATTATCACACTATTTTATAAAATTGTGAGGACTACTACAGCCACCATCTCAGACCATCACTCCATTCCCCGACTAGTCCCGGCTACGTTCTCATTTCCTGAAGAGAACAATAAAAGTAAAAGGGTGAGCTCAACTAGCCCAGTAGGAAACATTATGACTAAGATAATATAGAATAAATTATCGTTAGCCTTCAACAGTGTTAAACTGATAGAATACAATAAATAACAAGTTTAACAGAAGCAGAATAAGCAATCCATTAGAAGAGTCAAGTAGAGTTTGATATCTACTCTCTTCTATTATTTAAAAAGTTTATCATAAATTTTATCGCTAAGACTTAGCTCAATAAATAATCCACATCACTGAATTATCCATGCACTACGGGCCAATGATATTCATTAGTATCACATCCATAAATTATCCATGCATTACGGGCTAAGGATATTCGTGTTATCATCAATGGTCATGATCATGCCAACAACTGTCCATCAATGCACTACAGGCCAATAAGGACTTTTACCACATCATTTGTAACATTATAAGTCATGATTATACCGAATAATCCCTAGTCATAATCATACCAATCAACAGTCCATCTATGCACTACGGGCCAAAGATGACTTTCATCACAATATAAGCATGAGGATGATGACAATAATATAAAAATTCAATTATGTAAGAACAAGGATAAATTTTAAAGATTTATAAATAAATTTATTCAGAATTCAATAATGTTCAAATTATCAACATGATACTGCTTTGTGGAGTAAAATTCAAGAATCTAACAAAATTCCTAGAGATTCAGAAATAAATCTTCCTAGGGATATGGAAACCAAATCCTAACAAACTTCCTATTATTGAAGATTTATTTCCTAATAAAATTATATTCTCATAAAAGATAATAATAACTAATAATAAAGATCAATCTGTGTCGCTAGTCATTGACGCCATAAGCTCCAAAGATAATAAATCTCCCAAAGTCAAAGGTGTCGATGATAAGCCGAAGGAGTTAATGTTCGTCACACCTGCGACGATCTTTCAACTCATGATACTCCAAGGCCATCAACATGTTATCCGATAGCTCAGTATCTTTAGTCTCGGGCCCTCCTGCATCAGTCACCCCAGGTTGAAAAGAACTCGTCCACGAGTTCACAATTTGTTTAGCAGATTGCTTAAAACATGGGCTCAAATGTTTTACGTTAAAAACGTTCGAAGTTCGCAGATGACTCGAAATGCGTAGTCGATAAGCATTATCGTTGATTCACTGTAGAATCTCATAAGGACCATTTTTTGATCCTTAAGTTTATTATAACCACTAATAGGAAAACGATCTCAGGTTAGTACGACCCAAACATGATCACCAACCTTAAAAACAACCTGTCGACAATGACTGTCAATCTGGTCCTTGTATTTAGTATTGTTGTCTATAATGGATTTGTAAACCTGATCATGGATAACCCAAAGATGATTTGTCATTTTTTTAGCTTTGGGGTGCACTCGACCAATTCGAGGAATAGGAACCAAATCTAGTACTCCATAAGGGTTCTGACCACTAACTATCTCAAAAGGACTCATGTTAGTTGTCTGAATCTTCGAATGGTTGTAAGCAAACTCTGCTTAAGGAAGTGCTAGATCCCATTGCTTTGGTTTGCTTCTAGCCAAACACTTTAACAGATTACCCGAGCTTTGGTTTACCACTTCGGTCTGCCCATCTGTCTAAGGATGATAGGCACTGCAAAAATTCAATTGTGTTTTGAGCTTTTCCCACAGACTTTTCCTGAAACTACTCATAAACTTAGTATCATAATCAAAGGTAATAGACTGGGGAATGACATACAAATGTATAATCTCATGAAAGTAAAGGTGATCCATCCGATTGGCATCCATTGTCTTTCAACAAGGAATAAAATGAGCCATCATAGAGAATCTGTCGACAATAACCATAACAGAATTTGAAGCTCTCTGAGTTTGAGGTAGACCTAAGACAAAGTCCACGCTAACACAACACTAATGCCTTTAAGGGACAGGTAAGGGAGTGTATAATCGGGCATTGGTAAGAACTCCTTTTGACTTCTGGCAAACATAACACCTTATCACATGGTGAACCACATCGCTTGAGATCTTCGGCCAATAATAGTCAATCATAATTAAGGTAAATGTCTTATCTCACCCGAAGTGTCCTTCATTATGAAGTTCATGTACTATCTGATGCCAAAGCGAACAATCCGGAATGTGTGATAATCCAAAAATTCATAAAATCTTGAATGATTAGAATAAAGGTTAAATAATAAAACCTAGATGAGAATTTGAGGATTTATTTAAATTTTTCAAGTAAAACCTATATGATTTGCTATTCGAATGAGAATAGAGAAAATATGTGTTACAAAATTTCAAAATCCTAGAAATGAATTAATATGTAATTGAAGGAATATCAAGAATAAGGTATTACGATACCTATAAATTCGATGTGAACTGAATAGTTTAGGAAATGTTATATAAGTACATATGGAAATTTTATTAAGAAAATAAGATTTCACATGAAGAGATGCTATGTGGTTAAACGAAGATGAGTATATGTCTAGAAATATATATACTTAGTAAGGTGTTATATATATTTTAGCAAGAGGAATGATAAATTAAGTTAATGATATAAGGATCAAGATAAAACAATGTTAGTAATTAACATAGCTTGAACGTTGGCCTTGACTGGTAAATGAGAATATGAATAAGTATAAAGTCGTTAGTTAATACGATTAACAATAAGAAGGGAGTAATTTAAAACTCAAAATTTGAGTTAGAGAAAGAACTTTGAAGAACGGACTGCTCGGTTGCGTCCGGAACGTTAAGTTTAGTTAGAATGGACAATAAACACAAAATGTATAAGGGTTGACTTATTGATCAAAGTCAATAGTTGACTTTTTATGGAAAAAAGTCAAAATTAGTGTGAGAAGTGAAATATGTTATGATTATATGAATTATGTATATGATTAAATAAATATACATTATATAATGTGAATACATTTTTTGTATATAAAAGTGAATTAAGAATTAAGTTATGTAACCTAATGTATATTTTAGGTGTGATAATTAAATAACCTAAGAGGTTATAATAGGGGAGAATATTAGTATATAAAATATATACTAATTATAAGAGATTTATTTTATACATCTCTGTTATTAATTTTATATCCTAAGAATAGCAAGTCTAATTGGGTTAAGAAATTAAATGTGCATGAGTAAGAATTTATGTTATAATTGAGAAAATAAAAACCCTAATTAAATAATTAGAGAATGGTAATATTAGAAATGTTGAAAGATGTTATTTGTTATTGCCCAGAGAAACTAAATTTAGTATCCCAAAAGAATTAAAGGAATGACCCAACATTTAGCCTAATGGGTGAGGGGCATTTTAGTCATTTGATATACTAAATATTTTATAAAACAAAAATCAAATTTTGGACAATCTAAGGCACATGGCCGGTGGGTTATGGAGAGAAAAATGAGAGACCATGTGATTTAATCATTGCTAAGTTCCTTATTTTATAAGTCATTACTAACTCTCACAAACCCTCCTTATGTGTCATTGTTTTGTTTATCCATCACTTTTATTTAAGTGTACAAGCAACACTAAAATGATTAAGAAAGAGAAAGAGAGAGCGAATGGGGGGAATGAATATTAGATATACAATTATATCTATACATTTTTTACAAAACCACAAAAGCCATTTCATTTCTCTCTCATCCTATTATTTCTTTTTTTGCTAAGAAAACCAAAGAGAGAGAGAGAATAGAGGGGTCAATTTCGATAGCCCTAGAGAGAGAGAGAGAGAGAAGAGAGGAGATTTTGATTTTCATACAACCAAGATCTATCTCATATTTTAGAAGGAGAAGAAGGAAAAGCTAAGGTATAACAAAATTTCTACTTATGTAGTCTAATTTCCTTTTTGGTTTGATGTGATTTTTGATAATATGAAGTTATAATCTTGAGGTTTAAAACCTTAGATCTATGTGTTTATGAGTATTTCATGTTTATATATACCCATATTGGGTGTTGTTTTAGTTGGAAATAAAAAGTAAAGAAAAGTGATTTTCTAGTTTATAAGTCCTAAAATTTCTATTTACTTTGGATTTCCACAATTTTTTATCTACCCCTTTTTTTGTGATCCGTCAAAAAGACGTTCTAGAGATATAAGTTAACTACTAAACCCAAGTGGTAGTACTCAAAAATGTTAAGTACACGGTCCGTAGTGACTGATTTAGCAAAAATAGTTTTGTGTTTTTAAGGTAAAACAGACTGTTTTGGACAGTCAAGGGTAGGGGCAGTTTAATCATTTTTCTTACTTTCAAAAATTCTGGAAACATTTGGGAGGATAATATGATAAGTTTTCTAACATCTCCAAGTGGAATTACTGAAGAATGAGTTGTAGATTTTCGTATGGAATATTTTTAACAAAGCACGAAAAAGTAAAAATGCTAAAATAACTACTGTCCAATATTTTGTGTGGGCTGTTTTGGCCACTTAAATTGTGAAATAAATTCCGACCTTTTGGGACACGAAAATATATGGTATAAAGTACCTCTTGTCCAAAAATGAGCTCATTCCGACTTAAAATGACCAAGTTATGGTCATTTTAATTTTTGTGATTTTCTGACGAAAACGGCTATAACCGGAGTTCTATAGCTCCGATAGACACGAAATTTAAACTGGAGGCTCAAGTTAACACGTATAAGATTGTGCCAAGAGATGGGAATTTTTGGAGTTGTGAATGATGGGGCAAAATTCTTAAGCTGCACACTAAAAATGATTTTTGAAAAATACCAAAGGAAGTTAGAAAATTTTGTAAAAATAATTTTTTGTGTATGAAATATGTGTATATATGTTCGGACAAAGAATAGAAAAATAATAAGCTGAGTTGGTATTTTCATGAAAAGGATATGGAATCCAGCTTGTTGGATTGAGTAATTTGTGAATCCAGTTTGCTGGATTGAAAAATCTGATGAATCCAGCTTGCTGGATTGAAAAGAAGTTTATTGAATTGAAAATATGTTGAATCCAGCTTGTTGGATTGCAATCTAGTTGCTGGATTTGGAATCCAGTTTGCTGGATTGCAGTTAGGTTTGTGGATTGACCATCCAGGTTGCTGGATTTGGAATCCTGTTTGCCGGAATCGAAATCCAGGTTACTAAATTAGTATTTGACTTATTAGATTATAGAAAAGAACTTATAATATATAAGATTAGAGTGTTAAATCATAATGTAAATGATATAGTGATTAAGGAATTATCAAAGGATGATAATAATGCTGATGTGTTAAGATGTTATCTAATATTTGATTAAGTGTTAGATAATTTATAGATAAAGAAATAGTATTATGAGTTAGCAGGTATGTTATGCTAATTGAAAGATCAATCTTGTAATTGATAGGTCTTTCACGAGAGATTAAATTATATTGCTTAGCGGTAATCAGCGGTGCAGTCAAGTTTCCCTAACTCAAACTTGAGTTGTATGTTCAAAGCATGTTAGTGAATAATTATTGTTGATTATTCACGTCTATACTGATTATTAATTCGCACGTTATGCATGTTGTAAATGTTCATCAGGTATAAAAGGTTGATCACCTTCATTACCATTTGGTTAAGTTAATATGTTCATGTTCATGTTTGACCATTCATTTTATTGACTTGGTCGTTCAGCTAAGAAAATTTGTTCATGCTCTTTCACATTGTTCATATTGTTGAAAGTTAGCTAGCTTATTGTTCAATTCTTTCAATCATGATATATCCTCAAATAAATTTAAACTTTCTGGACAAATTTGTTGCTCACCCTTGCTATATCATGTAACAATTTTCAGATTAAGATGAAAGCTCGAGTAAAGACAGAAGCAAAGACAAAGTGCAAGATTAAATTATGGTTCAGTTAAATCTATTAAATTTTCTGACGAAAATAACATTGTAAATCTTTTTAGATATTGAAGGTGTGTATTTAGTTAAGGTTGTAGACCTTGGGAATGATGTGTAAAAGTTAAATGTATAAAAAAATTATGTTTATATCTTTCGCAATAGTTATAGAAATGATGTATCAGATCTTAGGTAAAAAGTACCCGAATTTGGGGATGCTACAGTTGGTATCAAAGCCGTAGGTTATAAACCTTAGGTAGGGGTACCTTAGGCTATAACCGTAGAGATGGTGATAAAGAATAAACTCATATCGAGTTTAAGTGATAAGAGATGAAATTAAGAAATTCATCATTAAAGTAAAGAAGAAGATAAATAAGATTCAAAGAAGAATCTTGAAGAGCTATAAAGATAAGAATCCGGAGTTACCTGACTCCTGTAATAAAGATGAAAAGTGAAAATAAATAGACTATGTCTATAAGATGAAGTGTAAATAAAATCATAATATAATATGATTAAAGAGAAGAATAATTAACAAGATCGTAATATAAAATGATCGTAAGTATAAGGGGAAATGATTACGAAATAAGATCATGACGTGATCAAATTAAATCGCTGAATAACATATGATATGTTAAGTGATTGGAATGATATAGCTTGACACTATAAAGAGAAGGTACTATGAAATGGAACGATGTAAACTCAGAAAAAAGTGGTAAATGTTAAGATACAGATTAAAGAAAATTCATATTATGAAAAGAGAAAGTTAGAATTGTGTAGAATTTCAATTGAGGACTCAGGTCAGCAGCTGAGTTGTATGATTCCTTGTATGGGCGGGGAATTTGTACTTGGTTTTAGAATCACTTAGCTTCCTGGTCGATATAGTGGTTAGGTTGACCAATTCTTTGTATGGGCGGGGAATTGCCCGCTTAGCTTCCTATATTGATTAGTGGCCAAGTTTGGTTTGACAACCACTTAGTTTCTTACATTGATAATCATTGAAACCTGATGTCACGCTATTTGCTATGTGCATGTTGATAAGGTGATTCTTTTCTCATGTGTATAACGAATAGGTAGAGAATATAAGGTTAGTTGCGAGTTCCTAAAACTCATACTTATGGTAAGTTCATGACTGATAATCATATGGTATGATTTGAACCCCTCAGCGAATGGACGCCTATGGTCTGACTAGGATAAGTTCTTAAAAACCATATGATTGTCGCAAGTTATTGAACTCATTATGTGTGGTAAATTTAATGAACTGGGTATGGGAAAGTTGTGAATGGAGAATTGAAGATGATAGAAATAGATAGACTTATTAAGTAATGGATCAGTAGAGAAAATGAAGTTGATGGTGGAAGCATAGGTATTCTAAATCTTCTAGATATGCTAGACTTCGAAGTTTTTGACATCATCTTAAATTCACACTGATGTGCCTTTAAAAATGAATATTTTTTTGTTATCCTCAACACATGGTGACAAGTATGTAGGTGTGGACTTCGAGCCACTAACACATTATTACATGTTGTGGCATGATGACACCAAAGATGATTTTTAAAGGTTTTTGAATGGTTTAAAGAAGAGTTTATGCTAATTGATTCGGCTAGACGAAAATGATTTGAATGATCAAAATGTATTTTTATATCATTAATGTATCATGCAACCTGGTGCAGAGATGATAAAAATGATGGAGTTATTAATATAGAATTACTTAGTGTTGGATGTGATCTAAAGATCTTTAGCCCACTATAGTATGATGTAGTATGACAAAGTCACAAAATGACGGAATTCTCAAGCGGACTGTAAATATAGTACGGTATCATGACGTCATAAAATGATTTAAAAATTTTAAAGGTAAATTATTGCCAACTGAATTTGGCTAGCAATGTTTCGATTGAAATTTGAATTACTTGATATGCGTCTAAGCTATTTGATTCAGCTAGACAAATGTTTATGAAAATTCAAAGTATTTTTGAGAATTTATCTCGAACCAAATTATTTTGGTGCGGAATCCTATAATAAGACTGAGGTGAACTATGTTGATTGGATAAAATAATCCAATCTAGTAGCGTAAATATTCTCTAGACGTGATTGATACGTTATGCATGACATCAGAGTACGATAGGCTAATCACCTAAAGTACTAGCAATTGTAGTTTACATTCTTTGTGATTATAAACATACATAGTAATTTACTATTTCGCTATAAAAATATAGTTAAAACTACGTGTTCATGGTCTAAATGACCCCTCAACATGATTTGAAAAGTTTTAACTCCTTAGACTGAAGTCATGGAAGAATGTGATAGTAGTAGAGCTCCTCATCGTAGGAAGCAAGATGTGCTCATTAAATTGAGCATGAAAACAAGTAAAGGTTAATTTGACGACCTAGTTTTGATGAATAAAAGGAGTGGTGATTAGTAGACTGAAATTTTGAGGACGAAATTCTTAGAAGAAGGGGTGAATGTGATAATCCAAAAATTCATAAAATCTTGAACGATTAGAATAAAGGTTAAATAATAAAACCTAGATGAGAATTTGAGGATTTATTTAAAATTTTCAAGTAAAACCTATATGGTTTACTATTCGAATTAGAATAGAGAAAATATGTGTTACAAAATTTTAAAATAATAGAAATGAATTAATATGTAATTGAAGGAATATCAAGAATAAGGCATTACGATACTTTTAAATTCGATGTGAACTGAATAGTCTAGGAAATGTTAAATAAGTACATATGGAAATTTTATTAAGGAGATAAGATTTCACATGAAGAGATGCTATGAGGTTAAACAAAGATGAGTATATGTCTAAAAATATATATACTTAGTAAGGTGCTATATATATTTTAGCAAGAGGAATGATGAATTAAGTTAATGATATAAGGATCAAGATAAAACAATGTTAGTAATTAACATAGCTTGAACGTTAGCCTTGACTGGTAAATAAGAATTTGAATAAGTATAAAGTCGTTAGTTAATACGATTAGCAATAAGAAGAGAGTAATTTAAAACTCAAAATTTGAGTTAGAGATAGAACTTTGAAGCACGGACTGCTCGGTTGAGTCCGGAACGCCAAGTTTAGAAAGAATGGACAATAAATACAGAATGTGTAAGGGTTGACTTTTTGATCAAAGTCAACAGTTGACTTTTTATGGAGAAAAGTTAAAATTAGTGTGAGAAGTGAAATATGTTATAATTATGTGAATTATGTATATGATTAAATAAATATACATTATATAATGTGAATACATTTTTTTTGTATATAAAAGTGAATTAAGAATTAAGTTATGTAACCTAATATATATTTTAGGTGTGATAAATAAATAACCTAAGAGGTTATAATAGGGGAGAATATTAGTATATAAAATATATACTAATTCTAAGAGATTTATTTTATACATCTCTGTTAATTAATTTTATAACCTAAGAATAGAAAGTCTAATTGGGTTAAGAAATTAAATGTGCATAAGTAAGGATTTATGTTATAATTGAGGAAATAAAAACCCTAATTAAATAATTGGGGAATGGTAATATTAGAAGTGTTGGAAGATGTTATTTGTTATTGCCCAAAGGAACTAAATTTAGTATCCCAAAAGAATTAAAGGAATGGCCCAACATTTAGCCCAATGGGGGAGGGGCATTTTAGTCATTTGATATACTAAAAATTTTATAAAATAAAAGTCAAATTTTGGACAATCTAAGGCACATGGCCGGTGGGTTATGGAGAGAAAAAAGAGAGACCATGTGATTTAATCATTGCTAAATTCCTTATTTTCTAAGTCATTACTAACTCTCACCAACCCTCCTTATGTGTCATTGTTTTGTTTATCCAACACTTTTATTTAAGTGTACAAGAAACACTAAAATGATTAAGAAAGAGAAAGAGAGAGTGAATGGGGGGAATGAATATTAGATATACAATTATATCTATACATTTTTTACAAAACCACAAAAGCCATTTCATTTATCTCTCATCCTATTATTTCTTTTTTTGCTAAGAAAACCAAAGAGAGAGAGAGAGAGAGAGAGTAGAGGGGCCAATTTCGGCAGCCCTAGAGAGAGAGAAAAGAGGAGATTTTGATTTTCATACAACTAAGATCCATCTCATATTTTAGAAGGAGAAGAAGGAAAAGCTAAGGTATAACAAAATTTTTACTTATGTAGTCTAATTTTTTTTTTGGTTTGATGTGATTTTTGATAATATAAAGTTATGATCTTGAGGTTTAAAACCTTAGATCTATGTGTTTATGAGTGTTTCATGTTTAGATATACCCATAAAAAGTAAAGAAAAGTGATTTTCTAATTTATAAGCCCTAAAATTTCTATGTACTTTAGATTTCCACCGTTTTTGATCTACACCTTCTTTTTGTGATCCGTCAAAGAGAGGTGCTAGAGATATAAGTTAACTACTAAATCCAACTATTAGCACTCAAAAATTTTGAGTACACGGTCCGTAGTGACTGATTTAGCAAAAATAGTTTTGTATTTTAAGGAAAAATAGACTATTTTGGGCAGTCAAGGGTAGGGGCAGTTTCATCATTTTTTTGACAGTCAAAAATTTTGGAAAATTTTGGGAGGATAATATTCTACGTTTTCTAACATCTCCAACTGGAATCACTGAAAAAGGAGTTGTAGATTTTCGTATGGAATATTTTTAACAAAGCACGAAAAAGTACAAATGCTAAAATAACTACTGTCCAATATTTTGTGCGGGCTGTTTCGGCCACTTAAATTGTGAAATAAATTCCGGTCTTTTGGGAAATGAAAATATATGGTATAAATTACCTCCTGTTCAAAAATGAGCTCATTTCGACGTAAAATGACCAAGTTATAGTCATTTCAATTTTTTTGATTTTCTGACAAAAACGGCTATAACAGGAGTTCTATAACTCCGATGGCCACGAAATTTTAACTGGAGGCTCACGTTAACACGTATAAGATTGTAACAAGAGAGGGGAATTTCTGGAGTTGAGCATGATGGGTCTAAATTCTTAAGCTACACACTAAAAATGATTTTTGAAAAATACCAAAGGAAGTTGGAAAATTTTGGAAAAATATTTTGTGTGTATGAAATATGTGTATATATGTTTGGACAAAGAATAGAAAAGTAATAAGATGATTTGGTATTTTCGTGAAAAGGATATGGAATCCAGCTTGCTAGATTGAGTAATTTATGAATCTAGTTTGCTGGATTGGAAAATTTGATGAATCCAACTTGCTGGATTGAAAAGAAGTTTATTGAATTGATAATATGTTGAATCCAGCTTGCTGGATTGTAATCTAGTTGCTGGATTTAGAATCCATTTTGCTGGATTGCAGTTGGGTTTGTGGATTGACCATCTAGGTTGCTAGATTTGGAATCCAGTTTACTGGATTTGAAATCCAGGTTGCTGAATTAGTATTTAACTTATTATATTATAGAAAAGAACTTATAACATATAAGATTAGAGTGTTAAATTATAATGTATATGATATAGTGATTAAGGAATTATCAATGGATGATAATAATAGTGATGTGTTAAGATGTTATCTAATATTTGATTAAGTGTTAGATAATTTATGGATAAAAAAATAGTATTATGAGTTAGCAGGTATGTTATGCTAATTTAAAGATCAATCTTATAATTGATAGGTCTTTCATTAGAGATTAAATTAGATTGCTTAACAGTAATCAACGGTGTAGGCAAGTTTTCTTAACTCAAACTTGAGTTGTATGTTCAAAATATGTTAGTGAATAATTGTTGTTGATTATTCACATCTATACTTATTATTGATTCGCACGTTGTGCATGTTGTAAATGTTCATCAGGTATGAAAGGCTGATCACCTTAATTACCATTTGGTTCAGTTAATATGTTCATGTTCATGTTTGACCATTAATTTTATTGACTTGGTCGTTCAACTAAGAAAATTTGTTCATGCTCTTTCACAATGTTTATATTGTTGAAAGTTAGTTAGCTTATTGTTCAATTCTTTCAATCATGATATATCCTCAAATAAATTTAAACTTATTGGGAAAATTTGTTACTCACCCTTGATATATCATGATAAAAAATTTCAGATTAAGATGAAAGCTCGAGTAAAGACAGAAGCAAAGACAAAGTGCAAGATTAAATTATGGTGCAGTTAAATCTATTAAATTTTCTGACGAAAATAGCATTGTAAACCTTTTTAGATATTGAAGGTATGTATTTAGTTAAGGTTATAGACCTTGGGAATGATGTGCAAAAGTTTAATGTATAAACAATCTATGTTTATATCTTCCGCAATAGTTATAGAAATGATGTACCAGATCTTAGGTAAAAAGTACCCGGATTTAGGGATGCTACAGAATGCATAATTGAAGTCTTTGAAATAGATACCCGACCATTATGTAAGACAAAGTCAGATCACTGCCATTCTCGTACTTCTTGAACTATCTTCCCAAAAGAAGGATCTCCTTCATACATATTATTGAAGGCTTCAAACCCTTCAACTTTATTTTGCATAGTACTAAGGAGTAATGCTCTTCAAACATTCGGTTGATAAGTGAACTCCCTGCTTGCTCTTCAAACATTCAACTTTATTTTACATATTATCTATAACATGATTCAAACTCCCTGCTTGATGTCGCAAAGTGAAAGTGAACTCTTATAAGTATGCCACCCATTTAGTATGTCTTCGGCTGAGCTTATGTTGACCATTAATATACTTTAAGGCCTCATGATTATTAAAAAGAATGAATTCCTTCTGTATCAGATAATGACGTCAATGTTTCAGCGTCTGGAGTATGGCGTAGAAATCCATATCATAAGTAGAATAGTTCTTTCTCGATCTGGATAACTTTTCACTGAAGAAAGCCACTGGTCGACCCTCTTGACAGAGAACACCACCAATACCAACTCCCGATGCATCATAGTTTACTTCAAAGACCTTCTCAAAGTTAGGAAGTGCTAGTACTGGTGCTTCGGTCATCTTTTTCTTGATCAATTGAAAACTACCTTCAACCTCCTGGGACCATTGAAATAATTTTCCTTTAAGACATTCGGTGATAGGCGCGACCAACGTGCTGAAGTCTCGAATTAACCGTCTGTAAAAAGATGTTAATCCATGAAAGCTTCTAATATCATGTATTGTCTTCGTCGTAGGCTATGCGGAGACCGCCTTGATCTTGGTTGGATCTACGTGAACACCTTTGGTAGAAACAACGAAACCGAGGAAGGTTACTAAAGTTATGAAATAGGAACACTTTTTCTGGTTTATAAACAATTTTTCCTTCCTTAACATTTCAAATACAGTTGAGAGGTATTCATGATGTAATTCCAATGTCGACTGTAGATAAGAATGTTATCCAAGTAAATAACCACAAATTTTCCCATGTAAGGTCGTAGTACTTGATGCATAAATCTCATAAAGGTATTGGCGCATTGGAAAGTCCGAAAGGTGTAACCATACATTCATACAAGCCTTGTTGTGTTTTGAAGGTTATCTTCCATTCATCTCTAGGTCTCACCTGAACTTGATGGTATCCACTCTTTAGGTCGATTTTTGAGAAGACTTTTGTACTAGACAGCTGATCTAACATATAATCCAGACGAGGTATCGGAAAACGATACTTCACCATGATCTTATTAATTGCTCTAATGTTAATGCACATTCTCCATGAGTCATTCTACTTTGGCACTAATAGAGCTGGAACTACACACGGGCTTATACTTTCACGGATATATCCCTTCTCCATTAAGTCCATTACATGCCTTTGTAGTTTTTCTAACTCCTTGGGGCTGAGTCTGTAGGCTGGTCTATTTCATAGACTCGATCCTGGGATAAAATCTATTTCATGTTGAATATCTCTTAACGGTGGTAATCCCGATGGAAGTTCTTTGAACATTAAGTCAGCAAACTCCGTTAGTAACTTCTGCACATCAATCGATACTTCAGCATTTCCACTCACTGAACTTCTCTCACAAGAAAACAATGCATACATTACCCCATCATGCTAAACTTCTGTTAGGAATCTTGTTATAGATAATAGGTTAGGGTTCCTAACTATTTGAGTCGAACTGAACTCTTCCCTACGAGGTGCTAACACAACCTTCTTCCCTTTTATACTGAGGGAGTAAGTAGTCTTCTAACCATCATGGATGACGCTTTAGTCATATTGCCAGGGTCTTCCCAATGACATATGACATGCATCCATTTTCAACACATCGCACCAAGCATTATCAAAGTATTTCTTACCAATTGAAAAGGATACTAAACATTTTTTGTAAATGATTACTTCACTTCCTTTATTCAACCGGGACAACTTATATGGTGTTGGATGCCAATCCGTTTTCAAATTCTAACTTTCGAATAGCTTCTTCGGACATTATGTTTTCACAGCTGCCACTAACAATAATCACCTTACATACCTTTTTTTTGCCACTGTGCAAGTATTGTGGAAGATATTGGTCTTCAACCAATCCTCTTCGAATTCTCCATTAGGAGTTAGTAGATGTGACACCCCCAAATCTGGGTACTTCCATTCCCACATGATTTGGTGTTCACTATACAAACATCATATATCTATCTACCCATAATAAAAACAAACCATATAATAGATAGAAATAAATCCTCCCCTTATAGGGTTACAACATATGAATAATAAATACAATCCCAGGTCATACTAACCTTAAACATCTGTGCGGAAACATAAACAAATAATAAGTCTTAAACAACATCAAGTCTAAATATCATTACATAACCACATAATAACCAGTCTTCATTACTTGCTAATCTTGCCCTTGCCTTTACTAGTGGAAGGCTCGTCTGTTCTTTCATTCTTAACTGTAATGTTATTATTTGCAAGAGTGAGCATAATTGCCCACAAGTATAATAATGAAAGTAACAATATAATAACATGTAAGTGAATTAAAGACTTCTGAAATAAAGCTCATCTTTTGAATCAAGAATGAATAACAAGAATCAAAAGAAATCTGAGGGTCATAAGACCTTGAACTATGTCCTAGGTTATCAAGGGTTATACTTGAAACCTTTAATAGTCATAAGACTATGGACTCTTCTTCTCGTACTTAGGCGGATCATCCCTTAGTACCATACTGTGCACAATATCTTAACGCTAAACCGTAAATAATCCCTTTACAGGGTTGTTCATCTCAGTTTGACATTAGAGTCCGCACCAAAGGAAGTTTGGTTTGGATAAATCATCAAGGGATCTGAAATTTAGAACGCTCATCAACTATGGACTAGTCGAATCATTAAGGGTTCGCTAGTCTAACAAGGTTTAACAGTAAATGATATTTATAATGAATAACAATCTCAATAGGTATACAATAGAACAATTATTGTATAACAGAATCATACTTTAAAAAGATAGTAAATCTTTAACGTAACAATGAACTTGATTTATAAACTTGAATAATGATAACAAGTAGGGTTAGGAAACTTTCCTCGTGCGTAAATTACACGTTAATTAAACTCGTCACTTGATTTAAATATTACATAACATTTACGTTCACAATACCAGTCAATTATAACGTAATTAATCATATCAACTTCTTTCTTTTTGTCTAACTTTGGTTGTGACTATACTTAGTCAAATTATCACACTTATTGTCACGTAATAAGCACTTCACGAATAATAAGCTAACTATGCATTTAATAATTCAGTCCAGATGCAATTATGTTATTTACATGTTAAGCATCTATTTTAACATATTATTATACTTCTAACATATTTCTATGTTCATTACATTAAGTTACTAACACATTGCTAGACTTGACATTTAAAAATAGTTCATTTCTAAACATTCTAGAGAGTGGCGCTGCGGCGCCACTGTTGTACTGGTATTCGGTGCTGCGGCGCGATGGCGCTGCGGCCGGACTCTTGGCACTGCGGCGAGGAGGATAAGGCACAAGACTGGCGCCACGGCACGGCGAACCAGAAACTGTTCTGTAATTCGCGAAAAATTGCAGAACACGGCCAAAAACCCCAATTAAATTATTACTACATGAATTTAATCATACCCATTCATAATAATACACATATAATCATTACTTAACCCTTCTAGCATGATTTAAAAATGTTAAAACACATAATTAACAAGATTAAAACATGAAATTTTCACTATTCTTGGTGTTCTTGAAGGTTTTGAACAAAAACATAAAATTTAACACTACGAATTCGTTATAAGACCAAATCCAACAATTCAAGTTTTGTTTACTTCGTTTTAACATGCATAATTATATACAAGTGTAAAATTTAGGGATAATATATGATCAACGCATTAAATTTGTGCGTAAGGGCCATATGGCCATAATTCAACACTGTAACTTTTGAAGTCATAATATATGCTATAATATAATGAAATTGATGATATGGAAACATACAATAAATATATTCAACATGCTATGCTTTTTGAATTATTACACATATCCCTACAACAACACAATTTTTCAATTTACAGAGACTTTACAAAAGCTTTGAAAGCCATTTTCATGAAAACTAAATGACGTAAAAAGAGAATTTGGGTTTGGAGAATTTACCCAGAGTATAAAGTGTGGAGTATAAAGATAACAACTCTTTTTCAAAAGCTTCTTCAATCATAGAGTTTCTCACAACTCCTCTGAAATCTCTTTTGAATTTCTCAATTTCTCTTTAACTAGTTTTATCAGACTTAGTAAAATGAAGAAATAAAGAAGACATCGTATATCAATTAAACTGACGCGTTGTGGATAGTTACCCAGTCATGGGTAACTGCCCTCAACTCCCACTAAGGCCATGTTTGATTAGCTTTAAAAACTCATTCCTATTTATTTTAATAACTCTTTTATACTATAGTTTAAATAATGTTACACCCTTTATAAAATAAACTCAATTAATTTATTTAATTTAAATTAAATAAAATATAATAATTTCTCATTAATTCACATAATTAATTTCTTATTTATTAATTATTTCAAATTATTAAATCTCTAATTAATTATTACATTAATTAAAATAACATTATGCTTATTAAATATTTCATTTTATTCAAAAAGCTCACATAAATATATACTTTGAATAATAATTATTCTCCACATTAATTTAATTAATATAACACATATAATTAATTTAATCTATCACTATTGCATCAATTAATTATTTAATCTAATAATTAATTCATCGAGAAATATTTATTCAATCCAATAAATATTAAAATTAAATTACAAAATGTCGGTTGTCACATCTTTCCCCCTTAAAAAGATTATGTCCCCAGAATCATGACTCAATAATTTCAACCCGTTACATTCTCCCCCTTACAAAGATTCTGTCCCCAGAATCGCTTATAACAATATAGGTAAATAAATGAGGATAATTCTTCATCACATTCTCTTCGAGTTCCCACGTAGCTTCTTCAGCGTTGTGGTTCCTCCAAATTACCTTAACAGAAGGTATTACTTTATTTCTCAGAATTTGTTCTTTTCGGTCGACAATTTGAACAGAAATTTCTTCGTAAGATAAGTCTTTATCGAAATGTAGGGGTTCATATTCAATGACGTGCTTGTAATCGGGTTTGTAGAGTCGTAGGACTGAGACATAGAAAACGTTGTGGACATTCTCTAGAGCTAGAGGTAAGGCTACCTCATAAACAACTTCTTCGATCCTTCTCAGAACTTCGAAGGGTCCAATAAATCTTGGGCTTAATTTTTCTTTCTTTCCAAACCTGATCTTTCCCTTCCAAGGAGAGACCTTCAAGAACACATAACTACCTGGTTCGAACTCAACATTTTTACGGTGTGGATCTGCGTACTTCTTCTGTCAATCTTGCGTACTTCTTCTGTCAATCTTGTTCGGCTCTCAATCTTGTTCAGATCACTTTGACTATTTCTGCTGTCTGTTGTACTAATTTCGGGCCTAGTAATTGTCTTTCGCCAAATTCATCCCAGTATAGCGGAGATCTGCACTTTCTGCCATATAATGCTTTATAAGGTAGCATTCCAATACTAGCATGGTAACTGTTGTTGTAACCGAACTCTACGAGCGGTAGATGATCATCCCAATTTCCTTTAAAGTCCATTATACAAGCTCTTAACATATCTTCCAATGTCTAAATTGTTCTTTCACTCTGTCCATCTGTCTGAGGGTGATATGTCATACTCATTCGCAACTGTGTACCCATGCATTCTTGTAGACGTTTCCAGAAGTTCGACGTAAAGCGCAGATCCCTATCGGAAACAATTGACACTGACACTTCGTGCCTCGAAACAATCTCTATAACTTTGCCAACTGATCTAAGTTGAATCTGATTTTGATCGGAAGGAAGTGTGCAGATTTTGTCAGTCGGTCAACGATAACCCATACTGTGTCGTAGCCTTTCTGAGTCGTCGGAAGGCCAACCACGAAGTCCATTTTAATATGTTCCCATTTCCATTCTGGGATCTCTAGCGGTTGTAGCAACCCACTCGGTCTCTGATGTTCTGCTTTCACTTTCTGACAGGTTAAACATTTGGCAACACACTCTGTAACATCTTGTTTCAGATTAGGCCACCAGAAATGTTGTCGAAGATCTTGGTACATCTTGGTACTACCAGGGTGAATCGAATATCGTAAGCTATGAGCCTCACTCAAAATGTCTTCCTTAATCTCTGGTACTAGCGGTACCCAAATTCTGTTCTCGAATCTCAGTATTCCTTCATTATCTATCTTACATCTTGGTTCAGTTCCTTCAGATATCTTTATTATCACCTTTTTGCATTCATTGTCCTAAAGTTGAGCCTCCTTAACTTTATCTAGTAGGGTTGTACCAGATTGCATTTAAAATAGTTTCTCATCAATTTCCGTAGGATACTTCACTTCTAACTCCAACTTCTCCATTACTGAAATCAATTCCTTCTGTGCGGTCAACCTCATCAATTTCTCCTGACCTTTTCTACTTAAAGCGTCGGCAACCACGTTTGCCTTACCCGGATGGTATAAAATCTCAAAATCGTAGTCTTTAATTAATTCCAACCACATTGGCGCATATTCAATTCTTTCTGTGTGAAAATATATTTTAGACTCTTATGGTCTGTATATATTTCACACTTCTCCCCGTAGAGATAGTACCTCCAGATTTTCAAAGCGAAAACCACTGCAACTAACTCTAAGTCGTGGGTCGGATACCCCTTCTCATAATCTTTCAGTTGTCATGACGCATACGTAATAACTCTACCGTTCTGCATAAGCACACATCCAAGTCCCTTATGCGATGCATCACTATAAACCACAAAATTTCCCGTATCGTCTGGAAGAGACAACACAGGTGCTGTACTCAACCTCTTCTTCAATTCTTGAAAGCTTTCCTCACACTTTTCTGTCCAAACAAATTTCACAACTTTTCGAGTCAAATTCGTTAACGGAGTTGCTATCTTGGAAAAGTCTTGAATGAATCTTCTGTAATATCCTGCCAATCCAAGAAAACTTCGTACTTTCGACGGCGTCTTCGGCTGATCCCAGTTAATCACAGCTTCGACTTTGGAGGGATCCACCGAAATTCCGTCCCTATCAATCACATGTCCAAGAAATTGTACTCTTACAATCCAGAATTCACATTTCAAAAACTTAGCATACAACTTCTATTTTCTCAATACTTCCAACGTTAATCTCAAATGCTCTTCATGTTCTTCCTTGGTTTTTGAATATACCAAAATATCATCTATAAATACCACTACGAACTTGTCCAAAAACGGCTTGAACACACCATTCATTAGTCCCATAAATGCTGTAGAAGCATTCGATAAACCAAATGACATTACTAAAAATTCGTAGTGACCATATCATGTTCTGAATGCTGTCTTCGGTACATTCTCTGGTCTCACCTTCAGTTGATGATAACCACTCGTCAAATCTATCTTGGAAAAGTATTTTGCTCCCCTCAATTGATCAAACAGATCATCGATTCTCGGTAATGGATATCTATTCTTAATCGTGACCTTATTCAGTTCTCTATAATCAATGTAGAGTTGCATCGATCCGTCCTTCTTTTTCACAAACAACACTGGCGCTCCCCACGGCGATACGCTCGGTTGAATGTACTTCTTGTCCAGTAATTCTTGTAGTTATACCATCAATTCTTTCATTTTTACCGGTGCCATTCGGTATGGTGCCTTCGATATTGAAGCCGTTCCTGGAGCCAAATCGATCACAAATTCGACCTCTCTATCTGGCGAAAGTCTTGGTAAATTATCTGGAAATACGTCGACAAAATCCCTTACTATTGGCATCTCCTCTACTTTTGGATTCTCTTTACGACTGTCGACTATGTAAGCTAAATATCCTACACATCCTTATCGTAACAACTTCCTGGCCTGCATCATCATCAGACAACTCGCTTGTCTAGGCGACTTGCTACCATAAAACACAACCTTTGACGGAGTCATAAGGTTAATACACTTCTTTTAGCAATCAATTACCGCCCCGTAATTGAATAACCAGTACATTCCCCAGATAACGTCAAATTCCCCAAGTCGAATATGGATAAGATCTACGTTCATGATGTTACCTTTAACATCCACTCTACAATTCTTATGTACGTACTTAACAGGGATTATTTTTCTATTCGCGATTTCTATGTTCATGGGGTATTCTAACTCATCCTTAGGCAATTCTAAATTCTTAGCAAAGTCATCGGATATAAATGAACAAGTAGCACCCGAATAATATAATACGTAAGCATTAACTCTATTGATCGGAATGATACCTGACACCACATCCCGCGACTGCACTGCATCCTGCACTCTCATATTAAAAGTCCTGGCGGTCGGTCGATTGGTTACGGTTGGTCCTGTGATGGTCAGAGCTCTTCCACTGCTATTTCCCCGGTTTCCTCCTGATCCTGCCCCTCCAGACCCTTTCTTAGGATAGTCTCTTGCCAAATGATCCTTTGAACCACAAGTGAAGCAGGCACCTTTCTTTGGGTTAAGACAGTTAGGTGCTATGTGGCCTTCTTGACCACAATTGTAGCGCACACACGTTTACCCTTCATACACACCCAAATGAGCTTTCCCGCAGGTTGGACACGCTTCAATCCTTTTCTTCTGACCTCCTTGCTGGTTTCCAGTTGATGAGTTGTCATTCCACCTTTTCTTCTGATTATTATTACCACCTCCTATGCTACTTCCACTAGCCTTGTTATTTCCTTCACTTTCATTCTTCTTCTTCTTCTAATCCTGATTGTATTTGGTTACTGCATCGCTTCCACCTTTACCGAGTATGGCTTTCTCTAGTACCCCGGCGAATGTCTTCAATTGAAACATCGATACCTTACTATATAGCCAAGGCTTTAGTCCTTGTTCGAACCTTCTTGCTTTTCTTTTGTCCGTGTGCACTTGATACGTGGTGAACCTTGCCAATTCATTGAATGTAGCCGCATAATCTGATACAGATATATTCCCTTGCTTCAATTTCAGAAATTGAACCTCTAATTGGTTCTGCGAGGTAGTCGGGAAATACATCTCGAAAAACATCTCCTTGAACCTCTCCCAGGTAATCATACCTTCTCCTCCACGGACCTTGTTTACTTGCCACCAAAAAAAGGGTTCAGATTTCAGCATAAACGTTGCAAAAGTAGTCTTCTGGTCCTCTCTGACTCTTGCGACCTCAAAAACCTTCTCCATCTCCATAACCCAAGTCTGAGCTTTGATCGGGTTCATGGATCCTTTAAACTCCGGCGGTCCCACCGCCTTGAAATCCTTAAACGAAGTATTCGGTGGAGCTTGAGGTTGATTATTCATTGCTCCAGCTAGTAAGTTCACTAATTGTTGAATGGGATTAGCAATGGTGTTATTGTTATTATTCGTTGACTCTTCCTGAGCTGGTTGACGGTTTTGTCTTCTTCTCGGCGGCATATTTATGTTAAGAATATACGCTTATTAGACCTTTATTAAATTCTCTAAATAGTTAAGGCTTAACTCAATAATTACTTAACACATTATCTTAAACAACTTGATATATTTATTCAAATCAAAAGTTTTAACATCAAACGATAGCATCACTGCTATTTACATCAACTATACCAAGATAAAGAATCTACATGATTTAAAACATTAAAATATTCATTCGTTCATAAACACGTCTGAATTTACATCTAAAATACTAGATAAGTTTTTCACATAATTAAACAAATACTATCACTGAATGTTAAGGCGCCGAATAGCCTTGCTACGTTTCTATTCTATGATGCGAGACATCGTTTTGCGATCCAGCATGTACGATGGTAGACCTTCAAACTGGATTGGGTACCTCAAAACTCGATCCTGGGCCTCATCCATTACATTATTAAGTGTAGAGTATGTCTCTACAAGCTTAACCTTCTTTACATGACAATCCCTCTCTGCAAGATCAACACGACGTGATTCTCTTACCCAGTCCTCCTCTGCTATGATCAGCCTCTCTGAGCTTTTATTCAATTCCTTCTTTAACTTCTCTATTTCTTCGGTCTTCTCCTCGGTTTGACCCTTCTCGTGGGCCAAATCCCATTCTACATTTCCCAGTCATGTGTGAAGAGTCTCAACCTCCCTCTCCTTCTGCTCGAGAGTAATCTGCTGAATAATCGCCCGTTCAGTGAAATCCTGAACAGTGTCTCGTATTTCTACGTTACAGTCATATAATGAGTCGTACATCTCAGCATCAATGGAGTTCGATGGGAACTCCTCTTCTTCCTCTTCCTCTTCCTCCTCAGGATCCTCCTCTGGATCAGTCTCCGGCTCATGCTCCTGACCAACAACAGTGATCAATGGAGATGGCTCTCTCTGAATCAACTGCTCCATGACAACATAAATGTCTCGGGGCTCCTCCTCAGTAGGCACTCGAGGTTCCTCCTCCCCAGCTCGACTAGCTCTTCCAGCATCTGACATCCTGACAACATAGTTTTAAGTTTTAGTTACTAATCCGTGCTAGCGAACACATAATTAAACACATAGAGTCTTTTATTATCTTCAATGAATTAAGAAATTCATCTCTTAGAACTCAATAAGAGTTTACCATCACTATGTTCTCGATCTCCTACAAGGCTACTACCTAAGTTTGGTCCCCCACCTAAGGTTCATAACCTACAGCTTTGATACCAACTGTGACACCCCCAAATTCGGGTACTTCCATTCCCACATGATTTGGTGTTCACTATACAAACATCATATATCTATCTACCCATAATAAAAATATACCATACAATTGATAGAAATAAATCCTCCTTTTATGGGGTTACAACATCTGAATAATAAATACATTCCCAGGTCATACTAACCTTAAACATCTGTGCGAAAATATAAACAAATAATAAGTCTTAAACAACATCAAGTCCAAATATCATTACATAACCACATAATAACCAGTCTTCATTACCTGCTAATCTTTCCCTTGCCTTTACTAGTGGAAGGCTCGTCTGTTCTTTCGTTCTTAACTGTAAAGTTATTATTCGCAAGAGCGAGCATAATTGCCCACAAGTATAATAATGAAAGTAACAATATAATAACATGCGAGTGAATTAAAGACTTCTGAAATAAAGCTCAACTTTTGAATCAAGAATGAATAACAACAATCAAAAGAAATCTGAGGGTCATAAGACCTTAAACTATGTCCTAGGTTATCAAGGGTTATACTTGAAAACTTTAATAGTCATAAGACTATGGACTCTTCTTCTTGTACTTAGGGGGATCAGCCCTTAGTACCATACTGTGCACAATATCTTAACGCTAAACCGTAAATAATCCCTTTACAGGGTTGTTCATCTCAGTTTGACATTAGAGTCCGCACCAAAGGAAGTTTGGTTTGGATAAATCATAAAGGGTTCTGAAATTTATAACGCTCATCAACAATGGACTAGTCGAATCATTAAGGGTTCGCTAGTCTAACAAGGTTTAACAGTAAATGATATTTATAATGAATAACAATCTCAATAGGTATACAATAGAACAATTATTGTATAACAGAATCATACTTTGAAAAGATAGTAAATCTTTAACATAACAATGAACTTGATTTATAAACTTGAATAATGATAACAAGTAGGGTTAGGAAACTTGCCTCGTGTGTAAATTACACGTTAATTAAACTCGTCGCTTGATTTAAATCCTACATATCATTTACGTTCACAATACCAGTCAATTATAACGTAATTAATCATAGCAACTTCTTTCTTTTTGTCTAACTTTGGTTATGACTATACTTAGTCAAATTATCACACTTATTGTCACATAATAAGCACTTCACGAATAATAAGCTAACGATGCATTTAATAATTTAGTCCACATGCAATTATATTATTTACATGTTAAGCATCTATTTTAACATCTTATTATACTTCTAACATATTTCTATGTTCATTACATTAAGTTACTAACACATTGCTAGACTTGACATTTAAAAATAGTTCATTTCTGAACATTTTGGAGAGTGGCGCTGCTGCGCCACTGTTGTACTGGTACTCGGCGCTGCGGCCGGACTCTTGGCGCTACAGCGCGGATGATAAGACACGAGACTGGCATCGCGGTGCTGCGAACCAGAAACTGTTCTGCAATTTACGAAAAATTGCAGAACACAACCAAAAACCCCAATTAAATTATTACTACATGAATTTAATCATACCCTGTGGCGCCCCCAAAATAGGTATACATCACCCATTCTGAGTTGCCAAATACATGGCACAGAAACAAATACAACTTCATTAAAACACTTGTCGCGTAAAATACGACAACATAATACTGTGAGTTTAAATACAAATATTATCTTCTAGACAATATCCACACTCAAATAAGTCCTCATTACAATTATTAAAACACTATTTTATAAAATAGTGAGGACTGCTAACACAACTGACTAGAAACATCACTCCACACCCCGACTAGTTCCCGCTATATTCTCGCCCCCTAAGAAAAATGGAACAAAAAGGAAAAAGGGTGAGCTCAACTAGCCCGGTAAAGAATATTATGACTAAGATAATATACATCAACTTATCATTAGTCTTCAACAGGGAAAAATATGATAAAATATAATAGACAACAAGTTTTAGATCAACAACTGTAGCGGAAACAACAAATCATTAGAAAAGTCAAGTAGAGAATGAATTCTACTATCTTTTAAGATTTAAAAGCCCATCAATGATATTTTATCCCTGTAACATCAATCAATATACATCTTAAATCAAATATTCATCTTTGCACTACAGGCCAAAGATATTCATTTGTATCACCAGTCGGTCATGTTCATCTCAACATCTGTTCATCTTTGCCCTACGGGCCAAAGATATTCATCAGTTAGTCATTCATCTTTGCACTACATGCCAAAGATATTTAGTAATATCATCATTTAGGGCTGAGGATGATGAAAAATATTTTAAAGAAAACGAATCCAGTGAGACAGAAGGACAAATATTAGGGATTTGTATTACAGTTTATCCAAGTGCAATAATATTCCATAACAATCAATTGTGAAGTAGAATTCAAAAATAAAGATCAAAACATGGATACAATCAAAGATAGTAACCATAATAGACATCTTGGACAAAAAGAAAAAAATTTATTTTTTGGTGAATAGTGTCGTATTCGTGAATAGTGCCGTATACGTGAATAGTGCCGTATACGTGAATAGTAACCCCGACATACAAAGTTCTAAATTTGATAAAAAGTTCAAACCAATATTTTTCGGCATAATGATATTGAAGAAAATAATATCATTTAAGAAGAAAATAACATCCCTTACCTCAAGATAATAGTATTTCTGTTCGGAATATCGGTATAAGGCTGAAGGAAACTTGCACTGATAATTAAAAACTCACAAAGTATCTAAATACTCACAAAATACGCTCGATAATATAGAGAGAGAAAGAGAGAAAGCTTATGTTTCTGGTGTGATTTTGAATTCTTACTTAGCCCTCTATTTATAGGGAAATGTTAGCACGCCGAAGCAAATTTGACCTGCTACGTGATGGCTTTACCTGCTACTATTGCCACCCACCACATTTGAAATAAAATTCAGCATATTTCTTCACCAACCACAGGTGGAGCCCACTCAATTCTAGAATTTTCCATCAAAATCATTTATAAACCTAATTTCCGAATCAGTCACCTCTTAAAATTCATAACAAATTATACGTTCATTTTTAACGGTTCAAAATTTGTGGACATAGACTCAACTTATATATGTATAACATATCCAAAAATCACAACGATCTAGCAGTCAGATTAAAAATTATAACTCACGCAATATATCTCAAGAACAGTGATTTAATTTTTAATACCTCCATTCCGACAAAAATACCTCAACATTAATTCCTTCACATAAAATAAATATATCCATCAATTATATCCACAAAAAATAAATATTTTCTTATCGTATAAATCAATAATTAATTATTTATAAATAATATTACAAAATCACAATTATGACAACCAGGCCGTTCCCAGGAAAGAGGGGGCTTTCTAATAAGGATTTCTCGTTATTGGCGCGCAATTAGATGACCAAACCTCTCCTTAGACAGAACTTTCTAGACATTGTCAATAATGCTATCTAATAATATTATTTAAATAATATGAATTATTGATCTGATAATGGAAAATATTGTGCAGCGACAATTATTGAAACAACAATAATATAAAATATCAATGCAGCAATTATTGAATCAATAAAATAAAATATTGAACAGTAACTACTATAACAATTATTGAGTAGTGCCTTCTTATGTAAGGATTAATAATTCAAAAATACTGTGTAAAATCGTGTGCTACTGTGCAACCACGCGTATTACTGTATTTTAACCACCGAGTATTCCAACAGTGTTAACGGTAACAACTACGCCATTATTTATAAAAACTCAATTTTTGTCGTTTTCTTCATCCGACCATTTTTCGTTATGGGGCCCACAAATGGCTGCGCCATCGTACGAATATTCCCCGATAGCAAGAATATTCCACGACCAAACGAATATTCCCCGACAAAATGAATATTTTATAACCACTTGCTTATTTGAAATATTTGCGCATTTTATCCATAACTAAGAACATTAATCAAATCAACCCTTACTATTTCAAAATAATAAATAGAGGAAATTTAATTTCATTTAATAATAAGTTGGGGGTCTTACAACCTCCCTTCCTTATGAAATTTCTTCCTAGAAATTGACGTACGTACCTGGTGTTTCGAAAAGGTGAGGATACCTCGCTTTCATTTCTGATTCTAACTCCCAGGTCATTTCTTAAATAGCATGGTTTCTCCATAAATCCTTAACTTGTGATATAACCTTGGTGCGTAGGACATGCTATTTCCTATCCAAGATCTTAATAGGTACCTCCTCGTACGTTAAATCTTCGGCTATCTCGTCTGGTTCTAACTCAATTATGTGGTTCAGGTCTTTCACATATTTATGAAGCACAGATATGTGAAAAACTTTATGAACACGAGATATGTTTGGATGTAATGCGAGTCGATATGCCACATTTCCTATTCGGTCAAGAATTTCAAATGAACCAATAAATCGTGCATTGAGCTTTCCTCTCTTCCAAAATCTTGTAACTCCTTTCCATGGTGCAACACGTAACAATACATGGTCCCCAATACTAAATTCTACATCCTTTCAATGAAGATCCGCATAACTCTTTTATCGATCCTGTGCCGTTTATATATGTTGTCGAATCGTTTGGATCTTCTCTGTAGTTATGCATACCAATTCTGGTCCCAACAACATTGCTTCACCCACCTCGTCCCAGCATACTGGAGAATAACACTTTCGTCCATACAAGGCTTCAAATGGAGCCATACCTATACTTGCCTGATAACTGTTGTTATAGGAGAATTTCACCAGTGGCAAGTACTTATCCTAACTTCCTTTGAAATCTAGAACACAGAGTCTTAATAGATCTTCAAGGGTTTGAATAGTCCTCTCTAATTGCCCGTCCGTTTGAGGATGGTATGCTGAACTGAATCGTAAATCCGTGCCCATAGCTTTCTGCAAGCTAATCCAAAATCGTGAATTGAATCTTGGGTCACGATCCGAAACTATGGATACTGGCATGCCATGCAATCTCACAATCTCATTCACGTACATACGAGCAAGATGTTCAAGGGAATAAGTCTCCCGTATAAGCAAGAAATGAGCAGACTTGGTTAATCTATCAACAATAACCCAAATCGCATATATACCTTGAGAAACTTTGGGAAGACCTGTAAAGAAATCTATAGAAATGTGTTCCCACTTCCATTTTGGAATCTCAAGTGGTTGCAATGGACCCTTCGGCACTTGATTCTCCGCCTTTACATGTTGACAAGTTAAACACCTTGAGATAAACTCCGCAATCTCTCTCTTCATATTGCTCCACCAAAATGTATGTTGAAGATCATGATACATTTTGGTACTTCCAGGATGGATTGCAAACAGTGTGTTGTGTGCCTCCATCATGATTCTATGCTTCAAGTCAGAATCGTTAGGAACACAAAGTCTGGAGTTGACTCGAAGTATTCCTTCTTCATCGATTCTTGCTTCTGGAATAACACCTTCTTGCACTTTTTTCTTCATACGCATCAGCTCCATGTCCGTAGCTTGAGCAGCTTTAACTTTATCGATTAAAGTCGGTTCTACTCGTATATTTGATATCATCACGTGGGTACTTGGAGCCTTTACCTCTATCTCCATCCTTTGTAAATCATACAAAATGGGCCTTTGTGTTGACAATATCGCACTCGTACCCGCATATGATCTTCTACTCAATGCGTCAGCTACCACATTTGCTTTTCCAGGATGATATTGGATGGTATGGTCGTAATCTTTAAACAGCTCGAGCCAACGTCGTTGCCGCATGTTGAGTTCCTTTTGGGTGAAGAAATATTTGAGGCTTTTATGATCCGTATAGATCTCCACTTTCTCCCCATACAGGTAGTGTCTCCAAATCTTCAACGCGAAAACGACTGCTACCAACTCCAAATCATGAGTAGGATAATTCCTCTCATATTTTTTGAGTTGACGCGAGGCATAGGCTATAACTTTTCCATATTGCATGAGAACACATCCTAACTCTTTGCCTGAAGCATCGCTGTAAATAACAAATCCATCTGAACCAGATGGTATTGTCAGAACAGGTGCCGAAATGAGTCTCCTTTTGAGTTCTGGAAAACACTTCTCACAATCCTCGCTCCAACCGAATTTTTTATCCTTCCGAGTCAGCTGAGTTAACGGAGTAGCGATTCTAAAAAATCCTTCCACGAATCTCCGAGAATAACCAGCTAAGCCCAGAATGCTACGTACTTCGGTCACCGACTTTGTTTGCTCCCAACTTTGTATGGCTTCAATCTTCGCTGGGTCGACAGATACTCCATGTTTTGACACCACGTGCCCAAGGAATGCTACTTCTTCAAGCCAGAACTCGCATTTCTTCAATTTAGCATATAGCTTGTTTTCACGAAGCCTTTGCAGTACCAGCTTCAAATGGCGCTCATGATCTTCACGGCTTTTGGAATAGATGAGGATGTCATCAATAAAGACAACAACGAGCTGATCTAAATATTCTTTGAACACACGGTTCATCATATCCATAAAAGCAGCATGAGCATTAGTCAATCCAAAAGACATGACTAAGAATTCATAATGCTCGTACCGAGTTCTGAAGGCAGTCCTTGGAACATCCTTAGTTTTAATCTTCAGCTGATGATATCCAGAACGAAGATCGATCTTTGAAAAGAATTGTGCTCCTTGCAACTGGTCGAACAGGTCATCAATACGAGGTAGCGGATACCTATTCTTGATGGTGACATGGTTCAATTCTCGATAGTCAATACAAAGTCGCATACTCCCGTCTTTCTTCTTTACGAATAAAATAGGAGCACCCCAAGGAGTCGTACTAGGACGAATGAAACCGATGTCTAACAATTCCTGTAATTGAACTTTTAACTCCTAAAGTTCAATAGGAGCCTTTCGATATGGGGTTTTAGAAATGGGTTTTGTACCGGGTTCAAGGTCAATAAAAAATTCAACTTCACGTTCTGGGGGTAGACCAGGAAGTTCTTTAGGAAATACGTTAGGAAATTCACTAACAACAAAAATTTTATTCAAATCTGACGTGTCTTTATTCAAATCCATAACATGGGCTAAGAAAGCTTGACATCCGTTTTTCAATAAATAAATAGCTTTATGCCTTGATATGACAGTGACTGATTTTAGTGGTTTAGTTGTTTGAATTCGTTTGACAGGTTGGTTAGGAATATGAAAGCTAACAACCTTACGAAAGCAATCAATTTTGGCATGATGAGTAATTAACCAATCAATTCCTAAAATCACATCAAAAGCAAGTATCTTTAAAGAGATAAGGTTAGCAGGTAATGTGATTGTGCCAACTTGGATTAAGCAAGATTTATAAACTGTAGATGTAATAAAAGTTTCTCCTAACAGAGTCTCCACAGATAGGTCAAAGTCTAATTTCTCCAGAGCCAAGTTTAAATGTTGAGCACAAGCAGGAGAGATAAAAGAATGGGTAGAACCGGTATCTAGTAAAGTATAAACTTCACAAAAATTTAAGATTAGCTTACCCGTGATCACCTCGTTCGTGTTTCTTGAGTTTTGGCCAGTCACGACAAACGCTCTTCCAGGTACCGCTGATTTCGACTTATCTAGGACAGCTTTTAGAGTCACCATCCCCGCTGAACTTGGTTTTCCTATAGAACACTCTCGAGCTATATGACCCTCCTTTCCACAGTTATAACATACCTTAAATTGTTGTGGGTAGTTTGGGCTGATATGTCCCTCTTTCCCGCATTTGTAACAAACGACCGGTGCTCGTTCTCCTCCCCTAGAAACATTTGATGTTTGTGCTGACATTTTCACGTTATCATTGTTGTACCTTCTCTTCTTGAAATCTCCTCCTGACTCGCTCCTTCTATTATTATGGCCACGATTTCCACCAGAGTGGTTACTACTTTTATCCGAATGTTTTCCTCCTTGCCGATTTTCATTGGTCCGATGACTGCTCAGTCAAATCCTAAACAGTGTCACGTAATTATACGTTACGGTCATATAACGCGTCTTACATCTCAGCATCAATGGAGTTCGGTGGGAACTCCTCTTCTTCCTCTTCCTCTTCCTCCTCAGGATCCTCCTCTTGATTAGTCTCCGGCTCATGCTCCTGATCAAAAACAGTGATCAATGGAGATGGCTCTCTCTGAATCAACTGCTCCATGACAACATGAATGTATCGGGGCCCCTCCTCAGTAGGCACTCGGGGTTCCTCCTCCCCAGCTCGACTAGCTCCTCCAGCATCTGACATCCTGACAACATTGTTTTAAGTTTTAGTTACTAATTCGTGCTAGCGAACACATAATTAAACACATAAACACATAGAGTCTTTTATTATCTTCAATGAATTAAGAAATTCATCTCTTAGAACTCGATAAGAGTTTACCATCACTATGTTCTCGATCTCCTACAAGGCTACTACCTACAGCTTTGATACCAACCTGTGACACCCCCAAATCCGGGTACTTTCATTCCCACATGATTTGGTGTTCACTATACAAACATCATATATCTATCTACCCATAATAAAAACAAACCATACAATAGATAGAAATAAATCCTCCCCTTATGGGGTTACAACATCTGAATAATAAATACAATCCCAGGTTATACTAACCTTAAACATCTGTGTGGAAACATAAACAAATAATAAGTCTTAAACAATATCAAGTCTAAATATCATTACATAACCACATAATAAGCAGTCTTCATTACTTGCTAATCTTGCCCTTGCCTTTACTAGTGGAAGGCTCGTCTGTTCTTTCGTTCTTAACTGCAATGTTATTATGCGCAAGAGTGAGCATAATTGCCCACAAGTATAATAATGAAAGTAACAATATAATAGCATGCGAGTGAATTAAAGACTTCTTAAATAAAGCTCAACTTTTGAATCAACAATGAATAACAAGAATCAAAAGAAATCTGATGGTCGTAAGACCTTGAACTATGTCCTAGGTTATCAAGGGTTATACTTGAAATCTTTAATAGTCATAAGACTATGGACTCTTCTTCTCGTACTTAGGGGGATCATCCCTTAGTACCATATTGTGCACAATATCTTAACACTAAAGCGTAAATAATCCCTTTACAGGGTTGTTCATCTCAGTTTAACATTAGAGTCCGCACCAAAGGAAGTTTGGTTTGGATAAATCATCAAGGATTCTGAAATTTTGAACGCTCATCAACTATGGACTAGTCGAATCATTAAGGGTTCGCTAGTTTAACAAGGTTTAACAGTAAATGATATTTATAATGAATAACAATCTCAATAGGTATACAATAGAACAATTATTGTATAACAGAATCATACTTTGAAAAGATAGTAAATCTTTAACGTAACAATGAACTTGATTTATAACCTTGAATAATGATAACAAGTAGGGTTAGGAAACTTGCCTCGTGCGTAAATTACACGTTAATTAAACTCGTCGCTTGATTTAAATCCTACATAACATTTACGTTCACAATTCCAGTCAATTATAACGTAATTAATCATAGCAACTTCTTTCTTTTTGTCTAACTTTGGTTATGACTATACTTAGTCAAATTATCACACTTATTGTCATATAATAAGCACTTCATGAATAATAAGCTAACTATGCATTTAATAATTCAGTTCACATGCAATTATGTTATTTTACATGTTAAGCATCTATTTTAACATCTTATTATACTTCTAACATATTTCTATGTTCATTACATTAAGTTACTAACACATTGCTAGACTTGACATTTAAAAATAGTTTATTTCTGAACATTCTGGAGAGTAGCGTTGCGGCGCCACTGTTGTACTGGTACTCGGCGATGCGGCCAGACTATTGGCGCTGCGGCGCGGATGATAAGGCACGAGACTGGCACCGCGGCGTTGCGAACCAGAAACTGTTCTACAATTTGCGAAAAATTACAGAACACAACCAAAAACCCCAATTAAATTATTACTACATGAATTTAATCATACCCCGTGGCACCCCCAAAATAGGTATACATCACCCATTCTGAGTCGCCAAATACATGGTACAGAAACAAATACAACTTCATTAAAACACTTATCGCGAAAAATACGACAACACAATACTGTGAGTTTAAATATAAATATTGCCTTCTAGACAATATTCACACTCAAATAAGTCTTCATTACAATTATTGAAACACTATTTTATAAAATAGTGAGGGCTGCTAACACAACTGACTAAAAACATCACTCCACACCCCGACTAGTTCCCGCTATATTCTCGCCTCCTGAGAAAAATGAAACAAAAAGGAAAAAGGGTGAGCTCAACTAGCCCAGTAAAGAATATTATGACTAAGATAATAGACAACAACTTATCATTAGTCTTCAACAGGGAAAAATCTGATAAAATATAATAGACAACAAGTTTTAGATCAACAACTGCAGCGGAAACAGCAAACCATTAGAAGAGTCGAGTAGAGAATGAATTCTACTAACTTCTAAGATTTAAAAGCCCATCAATGATATTTTATCCCTGTAACATCAATCAATATACATCTTGAATTAAATATTCATCTTTGCACTACAGGCCAAAGATATTCATTTGTATCACCAGTCGGTCATGTTCATCTCAACACCTATTCATCTTTGCACTATGGGCCAAAGATATTCATCAGTTAATCATTCATCTTTGCACTACATGCCAAAGATATTCAGTAATATCATCATTTAGGACTGAGGATGATGAAAAATATTTTAAAAAAAACGAATCCAGTGAGACAGAAGGACAAATATTATGGATATGTATTACACTTTATCCAAGTGCAATAATACTCCATAACAATCAATTGTGAAGTAGAATTCAAAAATAAAGATCAAAACATGGATACAATCAAAGATAGTAACCATAATAGATATCTTGGACAAAAAGAAAAAAATTTATTTTTTGGTGAATAGTGCCGTATTTGTGAATAGTGCCGTATACGTGAATAGTGTCGTATACGTGAATAGTAATCCCGACACAAAAATTTCTAAATTTGATAAAAAGTTCAAACCAATATTTCGGCATAATGATATTGAAGAAAATAATATCATTTAAGAAGAAAATAACATCCCTTACCTCAAGATAACAGTATTTCTGTTCGGAATATCAGTATAAGGCTGAAGGAAACTTGCACTGATAAATAAAAACTCACAAAGTATCTAAATACTCACAAAATACGCTCGATAATATAAAGAGAGAAAGAGAGAAAACTTATGCTTCTGGTGTGATTTTGAATTCTAACTTAGCCCTCTATTTATAGGAAAATGTTAGCACGCCGAAGCAGACTTGACCTGCTACCTGATGGCTTTACTTGTTACTATTGCCACCCATCACATTTGAAATAAAATTCAGCACATTTCTTCACCAACCACAAGTGGGGCCCACTCAATTCTAGAATTTTCAACCAAAATTATTTATAAACCTAATTTTCGAATCAGTCACCTCTTAAAATTCATAACAAATTATATGTTTATTTTTAACGGTTCAAAATTTGTGGACATATACTCAACTTATATATGTATAACATATGTAAAAATCACAACGATCCAACGGTCAGATTAAAAATTATAAGTCACGCAATATATATCAAGAACAGTGATTTAATTTTTAATACCTCCATTCCGACAAAAACACCTCAACATTAATTCCTTCACATAAAATAAATATATCCATCAATTATATCTACAAACAATAAATATTTTCTTATCATATAAATTAATAATTAATTATTCACAAATAATATTACAAAATCACAATTTTGACAACCAGGCCGTTCCTAGGAAAGAGGGGGCTTTACAATAAGGATTTCTCCTTATTGGCGCGCAATTAGATGACCAAACCTCTCCTTAGTCAGAACTTTCTAGACATTACCAATAATGCTATCTAATAATATTATTCAAATAATATAAATTATTGATCTGGTAATGAAAAATACTGTGCAGCGACAATTATTGAAACAACAATAATATAAAATATCAACGCATCAATTATTGAATCAATAAAATAAAATATTGGACAGTAACTACTGTAATCATTATTGAGTAGTACCTTCTTACGTAAGGATCAATAATTAAAAAATACTGTGCAAAATTGTGTGCTACTGTGCAACCATGCGTATTACTGTATTTTAACCACGGGGTATTTCAACAGTGTTAACGGTAACAACTACGCCGTTATTTATAAAAACTCAATTTTTGTGGTTTTCTTCATTCGACCGTTTTCCGTTATGGGGCCCACAAATGGTTGCGTTGTCGTACGAATATTCCCCGACAGCAAGAATATTCCACGACCAAACGAATATTTCCCGATAAAATAAATATTTTATAGCCACTTGCTTATTTAAAATATTTGCGCATTTTACCCATAACTAACCACATTAATCAAATCAACCCTTACTATTTTAAAATAACAAATAGAGGAAATTTAATTTTATTTAATAATAAGTTGGGGTCTTACATACCCATTCATAATAATACTCATATAATCACTACTTAACCCTTCTAGCATGATTTAAACATGTTAAAACACATAATTAACAGGATTAAAACATGAAATTTTCACTGTTCTTTGTGTTCTTGAAGGTTTTGAACAAAAACATAAAATTTAACACTACGAACTCGTTATAAGACCAAATCCAACCATTCAAGTTTTGTTTACTTCGTTTTAACATGCATAATTATATACAAGTATAAAACTTAGGGATAATATATGATCAACGCATTAAATTTGTGCGTAAGGGCCATATGGCCATAATTCAACACTGTAACTTTTGAAGCCATAATATACGCTATAATATAATGAAATTGATTATATGGAAACATACAATAAATATATTCAACATGCTATGCTATTCAAATTATTACACATATCCCTACAACAACACAATTTCCCAATTTACAGAGACTTCACAAAAGCTTTGAAAGCCATTTTCATGAAAACTAAATGACTTAAAAAGAGAATTTGGGTTTGGAGAATTTACCAGAGTATAAAGTGTAGAGTATAAAGATAACAACTCTTTTTCAAAAGCTTCTTCAATCACAGAGTTTCTCACAACTCCTCTGAAATCTCTCTTGAATTTCTCAATTTTCTCTAACTAGTTTTATCAAACTTAGTAAAATGAAGAAATAAAGAAGACATCGTATATCAATTAAACTGACGCATTGTGGTCAGTTACCCAGTCATGGGTAACTGCCCTCAACTCCCACTAAGGCCATGTTTGGCTAGCTTTAAAAACTCATTCCTATTTATTTTAATAACTCTTTTATACTATAGTTTAAATAATGTTACACCCTTTATAAAATAACTCAATTAATTTATTTTATTTAATTTAAATAAAATATAATAATTTCTCATTAATTCACATAATTAATTTCTTATTTATTAATTATGTCAAATTATTAAATCTCTAATTAATTATTGCATTAATTAAAATAACATTATGCTTATTAAATATTTTATTTAATTAAAAAAGCTCACATACATACATAGTTTGAATAATAATTATTCTCCACATTAATTAAATTAATATAACACATATAATTAATTTTATCTATCACAATTGCATCAATAAATTATTTAATCTAATAATTAATTCATCGAGAAATATTTATTCAATCCAATAAATATTAAAATTAAATTACAAAATGTCGGTTGTCACAGTAGACTCTTGTGAACGACTAGGGTCTCGTGACCATCTCCATACAACACATCATCGTCTTCGTACTCATCATATATAGGCTCTCCAAACTCCTCATCTGTCATACGTTATTCGATCAAGAGGTTTTTACCCTTCTGGTTAGAAGGCTTTCAACACTCTATTACTCTATGACTTGGTTCTCCACATCTGAAGCACTCGATGCTAGAATTAAAGTTACCTGGAGGTTGTGTGGCGTAGTACAAAATTATGGGGGTGGATTCGGCTTGCTAAGGGGATTACTCATTGGCATCAGTCTACTGTTATGTTGTTTCTCTGCCTCACGAGCTCGCTGATATGCTTTAGAAATAGTCCAAAGTGAATGGAGGCTAAAGACGTTCTGCAATGGCTGTTTTAATCCTCCCAAATACCGTGCCACCAATTTTTCTTTGTTTTTTGATAGATCATTCCTTGCTATCAATTGGTAAAACTCTTCAGTATAATCATCCATAGATCGAGTGCCTTATCTTAACAGATGCAATCTCTTAAACAGAGACTGAGTATATCTGAAAGGAAGAAAATGGCTCTGAATCTTTTTCTTCATCTTTCTCTCACTTGGTGATTTTAGCCTTTCCTTGTCTCTTCGTTGAGCGCCTCATCCATTCCAACCAAGCAGATGGTCGGCCCTTATGTTTCATGGCAACCAATTTTACCTTAGTGCTATCTGATATGTCTTTATACTCGAAGATGCACTCCACTTCGTTCATCAAATCGATGAATCCTTCTGCTTGCAGCGTAGCAAAAAATTCTAGTAGGTCCATTCTAAAACCCAGATCACTACGATGGTCCTCACGTTCACGCTGTTCCCATAGCTGCCTCCAATGGTGGTAAGGGTTATCAAAACTTGATTCAGAATCATAGGATTCATCACCGTGCTCAAGATGTGGGACTTCTTCCTTTGGAACCTATCCACGACGACCTAGATTTTGTACTGCTAGGCGTTGGGTTAGCTTTGTAACTTAACTCTATAAATCCTCAATCATCATGTCCTGGACGTTATGATCACGGTGCGGGACTTTCTTAGCCAAAATTTACCCTCTACGACCACGACCACTAGCCTTTAAAACTGACTAGTCTATTCCCAAAAAGATGCTTGAGCTTTGATATTAATTAACGCCGGGCAGGATAACGATTATCCTGCGGGCTGGTAAACAAATGAATTTACAAATAAAAGAATAAGAGATTCATCAAAAAAACACAGAGAAACTCTCTCTAATGTGTAAATTTATACTTATCAAAATCAAAGTTATGAATTCAACCCATAATCTAGGTTTATATAGCTAACAAAACTTTCTGCCCAAGTAGCTGCCCAATATCTAATAGAATTCCTAGAGATTCAAAATTAAATCTTCCTAGTGATATGGAAACCAAATCCTAACAAACTTCCTATTATTAAAGATTTATTTCCTATAAAAATCTTTTCTTATAAAAGATAATAATAACTAATAATAAAGATCAATATGTGTTGCTAGTCATTGACGCCACGAGCTCCAATGAAAACCAATCTCTCGAAGTCGAAGGCGTCGATGATTAGCCAAAGGAGTTAATGTGTGTCACGCCTGCGACGATCTTACAACTCATGATACTCCAAGGCCATCAGCATGCTATCCGATAGCTCGTCATCTTCAGTTTCGGACCCTCCTGGATCAATAATGAACTTTATTTTGACCAATACAGTAACGCCATATGTCAGACCTGAATAAAAGTGATTGATTAAAATTAAAGCAGTTGATCTCTCAACTCCACTACCAACAGTTTTAGGAAGTTAGGAGATCATGGAACATGAGTTACGCCAGTTATCAAGGAGTAAAAAAATTATAAAGTTGTTATTTATGAAAATCATCAACAATCAATCAAACAACAAGAAGACAAACCAACTCTCTTTGAAGTAATTTTCTTCATATTAGACTTAGGCACTTACCAGGTGTTTGCTAGGCCAGTTTAGGAGAAAGGATTTAGTAATTCAATAATTTATTAGTAGTTTTTCTAAACATGTAACAATTGTCAGTCTAATATTCTAAAAGGCGGCCGCCCAGGTAGTCTAGGCCCCTCTTGGCGCCTCGCTTAGGCTAAAAAATCCCTCTAGAAAATTACGCGGTGCCTAGGCAGGCAGGCTAGGCGGGGTCTAAGGAGAGAGTTTTTTTATAAAAGAATTAGTAACTACGCAAACCAAATCTTAATATATATATTTTTTAATAATTTATCATATTCATAATGTAGGTTGTAATATATCAAATCACGACAAGAAGTGAACAAGATCAAGTCAAAATGGATAATTTTATTATAGTTATAATTTTTTGAACATATACCAACTTCAAATTATATAAACGATGATACATTTAGAATATTTAGTTTAATTCAATATAACTCTTAAATTTATGTTTAGTTTTTTAAGTTTTAATATTGAATTAAATTCTTAAAATTTTAAATTTTATTATTTAATAGCAATCTTGTTTATGAATAAAACTAATACGTTAAATATGTGTTTAAACTTTAAGCAAAAAACTTTATTATCTTTATTATAGATTATTTTGCTTTATATTATTATTTTATTTGGATATATGTAAGATAAAATATTAAAATTAGCTTAAAATCAAAAATCACGCCTACGCCCCCTAAGCGCTAGGCCCCCCGGCCGCCCGCCTCCCGCCTCTCGCCTCTCGCCTCTCGCCTAATGCCTTTTAGAACATTGTTTCAGTTCCTTGTTACTAAAATTATATTGTAGTAGGAGAATAGAAGTATTGTTTCACTTTGCACCATAACTCTTGCAGGCTAGGAAATCATACCTCGCCTGATTAGGGTTTTGTAGGCAATAACCAGGATAACACATGGTAGAACTCTAGAGAGAGTATTCTTGTGTGTCTTGGAATCTTTGAGAATCCAAAGTCCTTTCCATTGAAATGAAGGGTGTATTTATAGGGCTTTCTCGTAAGTGATCATGTGTCTAACAAATGTCTGAGTCATGTGTCTGTCATGTGACCTTAGGTGAAATCCTTAAATACCCTTAGTTGCCTAAAGTGATGCCAAAAATTTCATATAATTCTTCAAAACGCCAATCAAAATCCCTTAACCATTTCCTATGATAAATTGCCTCCATAAGCCATCTGTTATGGGACTTATGGACGCATCTTTCAAGTCATTAATCCTTAATGTCTTGTTGCTCAATTCGGGTTTGTATGGGCTTCTTTCTTCATTCAAACACCACATGACCCAAATTCACTATTAAAATGCTTTGGAGGTCTTCGTTATGACCCTCAAAGCCCTAGGTGGTAGAATCCTATGGGAGGGATAACCCAAGGAGGCTGAACCATACGGACTAAACCCTAGGTTCGTGTCTCATTCAACATCGTTCATTTGTCTTGACCTTTCTTGCTCAATTTTCATCATTTTCTCATGATTTTCGATTCTGTAAGAAGCTTCTCTTGTCATGAAGGATTCAAGGAAAATCATTCCAAAATCCTCATGAGTTTTCTTGTCTCTTTTCTTGGTTTCAAGCTTGTTATTGATCCGTCATTGCACCGATCAATGCTCTTCTGACATGACATTCAGGAAAACAAAGAGGTGTGCACAATAGGAGGTTAACCCTTAGGGTGGCTGAACCTTAGGGTGGCAAAGGTGACTAGGGGATCACCTCGATTTTTTTGTTCTTTTTCCGTTAGTTTCCTTATTTTTGTTCTTGTATCATTCTGGTAGTTCTAATCAAGTTCAATCGGGGAAGCTATTGCCAAAGTTTATCACAAGGTGGGACCACCTAGGGGTGATCGAACCCTAGGGTGGCCGAACCCTAGGGAAAAAATACATGGGTGTTCCCCATTTTGTTCATTTATTGTCCATCTTGTTCATTTATTTTTGACTTTTTCATTTTTAATTCAATTTTTTAGGTCACACGTGACTTTAATTTATACTTGGGTCCACGTTTGCCCATTGCACGCGTGTTGCATCTTTTGTGTGACAAACGTGCATAACACTTCATGTATCGAGTCTCGTTTTAATTTTCTAAACAATTCCCGGAACATGCTTTTGAAGACTTGGAAAAATGAAGTCCCTAAGAAAGGAATCCCTTAGAGGGTTGAACCCTGGTGGGAAGTCCCTCCTAGGATCTCCTACTTTAATATCTTGCCAAATCTTCCAAGTTTTGTCAAATCTTCATAATTTTGTCAAATCTTCATGTTTCCTTAATTTTTTGGAAGCTAAATCAAGTATGAATATTTGATAGAGACAAAATAAATATAAAATAACTTGTTTCCATTTTTCCACGTGAACTAGAATTTTCATAGATTAAGGGAGGTCTAATAAAATCCTTTTCCTTATAGAAACTTGAATATTCTTGCTTTTTCCTATATACGCATGCCTTTTTTAGTTAATTCCCCCCATTCATTTTCATCCTCTCTTGCTTCATCTTTTCTACTATTCTTATTAAGTTTTCTATCATTTTCTTGAAGAAGAAGTTAAGTGTTCAAGCAAGCTAACGACCCAAAGTAAGAGAAAACTAAGGTATAAATGTGACTCCCCCCTAGGTGGTTGAACCCTAAGATGGTCGAACACCAGGAGGCCAAACTCTAGGGGGTGAACCCTAGGTTTCTCTCGCCCGAGATTTTTTTTTTAAAATTTTCATTCGCTCTTTTGTTGATTTCCTTGATTTTTTGAAGTTTTTTTCTTCAGTTTTCTTCTTTTCAGGTGACTCTCTTTTTCGGGCTAAGTCATCTAATTGGAGATTTGGGCTTCTTTTTCCACCGAATATTTTCAAAGGAAGATTATTCATTTAAGGCAACCTTGCCACTTACAGTTAAAATTCATCATTCCTCTTTTCACTATGGTAAGCACTTAATTTCAAATGCTTTCTCTCTCTTTTTTCTTATTGCATAGAGTTTTCGCTTTGAGCATCTATTAATGTAGGCTGATTCTGATCATCGCTCCACGAACTAAAAATCTGCCAAGAAGATCCCCTTTCCTAACAGAATGAGGAAATGCTCCTTTCTTTGGGCTCATTGATGCTTTCTAAGATCTAGTCAAAAAATACATTCCCTTTGCTTTTCATCCTAACAAGGAGGGCTATTTCTGTACACTGTCGCTTACAAAAGTCAGGACAATATTTCCCATTCTGACAGTATTCCCCACATGTGTATTGAGAATCAAGAGTTCCCTTGCAGTTCGATCTATTTCCTATCTGACTCTTGCAATCGCCTCCAAGGATGACAACATTGGACTGATGAGATCCTCAAAGATTCCGGATATGTGAGGATTCTTTAGGATTTTGGTGTTCTTCATTGCATTCAGCTGTGTCGGGACCTCCGTATTCAACAGGATTATGATGCTCTTACCCTGCAACTTTCTCGTTGGTGCTCCTCTACCTGCACTTTTTTTACTGTAAGAGTACATAGCTGTGACACCCCCAAATCAGGGTAATTCATTTCCACAGGATTTGGTGCTCACTTTCCAAAATATTTACAACTAACTACCCATAAACAAGGATAAAGACATAACTTAAATAACTTAAACAAATATCTTTCCCATTAAAGGGTTACATCAACTTAAAACATTCTCAGGTAATCTAACCTTTAATTATTACATAAGTTTACGGAATACATCACATAATAACGTAAGTCTCATAACCGAATTCTACTAAATAAAAATCTAATAGGTCTTCATCATTTGGGCATCTTACCCTTGCCTTTGCTTGTAGATGTCTCATCAAATTTTTCAACTTTAGCTGCAGTGTTAAATGCAAGAGTGAGCAAACAATTGCTCACTGTTATAAAGAGTGATAATAGCAATAATATAAGAGTAAGCAATGAGTACTGAATAATTAAGAACTTGTTCTTCGAGACAAAATTAGTAAACAAGTTCGAGGTTTATATCTGAGGGTCTATAAGACCATGAACTATGTCCCAAGGTTATTAAGTATTTCTACTTCAACCTTCAACAATCATTAGACTGTACAAACTTTTACATTCGTACTTTGGGGGATCAGCCCTTCGTACCATGTATTGTGCATAAACATCTAAACGCTAACGCATACATAATCCCCTATGTTAGGGTTGTTCATCTCAGTTTGACTTTAGGATTTTCCACACTAAAGAAAGTTTAGTTTGGAACTAGCTTATCAGTGGTTCTAGAATTTTAGAACACTCATCAATTACAGAGTTGTCCAATCAATAAAAGCTTGCTCGTTATTCGAAGGTTCAGCACAATATTATGGAATTGAATAATGATACTTAAGTCAAAGATCGAATAATGACAATATACAATTGAATAGACTTGGTATATATGCGAAGTGTTACGTTCAAAAGAGTTAGGAAATCTCATTTGGAACAATGAAGTACTTAAACAGTTTATGCTTTGAATGGCAAGAACACATATAAGGAACTTGCTCAACGTAAATACAAGGTTTAGGAAATTTGCATTACAATATTACATTAGAAATATAAAACTTGCTCAATGTAAAAGAACTAGAACACAAGAGCTTGCATAATCATAAACAAGATGAAACCAAGAAATTTGCTTAACATAAGATTAGAGTTTAAGAAACTCGAATTCATTATAAAGAGAAAGAAGTTAGGAAACTTGCCTCGTGCGTAAACTATACAATTACTACAAATGTTATCCAAATACCCTGCATATACCATTAAGATCACAATACCAATTAGTTGTATTAAAATTAACTTCATGGGCTTACTTCTTATTTTAGTCAAGTCTATAGTTTCTAAATTAAGACCTGATTATTTTAATGATTCATATACCATAAATCCGCACTCCTAATTATATATCAGTACCCAACATGGTGATTGCATATCAACATAAATTCTCATGACATCACGTTACAAACTTTCACAACTTACTAGTTCATAATCTTTAGTTTCAACATTATGATTACTATATGTTATTACGTCTTATAGCATGCATTAGGCCCTTTTACAATTACTAAAATATGTTAAGTTAACATTCTTCAAGCTATACTGTAACAGTTCTTCACTGGGTCTGACTGACCACTGGCGTGGCTGCGCAATCGTTACCTATAAATTCGGTGCGCCCGCGCTCGGCATCAGAACCAGTTTTGTATAACACGAATTTAGACTCTATTATAAGCCAAAATTCCAATTTCACGGTAATATGAACAAACCCACACACTACAAACTTAACTAAAGCCTTATAGCATATACAATTAAGCATTCTAACACCTAAAACAAATTACATAACCAAATTTAAAGGATTAAAATCATGTTTTTGCCAATTTCTTCATATTTCAATACTTTTAGCAAATTTAATCGCCAAACCTTTGTTTCTTAACCACATTACACCATTCCAACTACGTTGTTTTCGTTTCTAGATATACTAACACAACCTACAATCAATTTATAGATTATATCAAGGTTTAAACATAAAATTTTGGACTCAACCAAACCATTTTCACACCCACACACACTATTATCTTAATTTTCCTCTTCAAACCCAATTTCATGAATTTGATTACCTCAACATCACTTATGTATGACAACTATCAGATTACATGTATATATAATTAACATCTCAACCTTATTACAGAAAATTCTAATTCACATAGAATAGATATTGCAAAGCAAAAATGTTGAATTTAGGATAGATTATACCTTAACCCTTTGCTTGCAAGATGATGATAACAAGGTTTAGCAATCATTCTCCTTCTTCTTGACAAACATAGAGAATGAATTCTCTCTTCTCTCAATTCTCTAATCACTATGTGTTTTCCTTTCCTCTCCAGACTCTCTGTTCTTTTAGACTTAGGAAGAATACGCGTAAAATATAAACTGGCTTTCCCCACGTACGTCAGGTAAGAAAACTCAATAGGCTACGTCAGTTAGATTAAGCCAAAGGCCACAAGGCCTTATTTGGCTACACACTAAAACCCTCCCCTTTTAATTTATTTTTATATTACTTATATTAGATAGTTCCTTGTCACACTCTTAATCAATTTCAATAACTTACAATTATAATTATAATTTTCATTATAATTACACTTTTGCTTAATAAATTATTATATATCTAATTTAATTTTTAAATTAAACTAGAACATCATTTTATTTAATTTAAATATTTTCTTAAATATTAAACAATTCATTTAATTTAATTATTTCATTAAATTAAATCTTCAAATAATAAAATTACCATTAATTAATTTAGTTAACATAACAACTCTTTTTCAAAAGCTTCTTCAATCACAGAGTTTCTCACAACTCCTCTGAAATCTCTCTTGAATTTCTCAATTTTCTCTAACTAGTTTTATCAAACTTAGTAAAATGAAGAAATAAAGAAGACATCGTATATCAATTAAACTGACGCATTGTGGTCAGTTACCCAGTCATGGGTAACTGCCCTCAACTCCCACTAAGGCCATGTTTGGCTAGCTTTAAAAACTCATTCCTATTTATTTTAATAACTCTTTTATACTATAGTTTAAATAATGTTACACCCTTTATAAAATAACTCAATTAATTTATTTTATTTAATTTAAATAAAATATAATAATTTCTCATTAATTCACATAATTAATTTCTTATTTATTAATTATGTCAAATTATTAAATCTCTAATTAATTATTGCATTAATTAAAATAACATTATGCTTATTAAATATTTTATTTAATTAAAAAAGCTCACATACATACATAGTTTGAATAATAATTATTCTCCACATTAATTAAATTAATATAACACATATAATTAATTTTATCTATCACAATTGCATCAATAAATTATTTAATCTAATAATTAATTCATCGAGAAATATTTATTCAATCCAATAAATATTAAAATTAAATTACAAAATGTCGGTTGTCACAGTAGACTCTTGTGAACGACTAGGGTCTCGTGACCATCTCCATACAACACATCATCGTCTTCGTACTCATCATATATAGGCTCTCCAAACTCCTCATCTGTCATACGTTATTCGATCAAGAGGTTTTTACCCTTCTGGTTAGAAGGCTTTCAACACTCTATTACTCTATGACTTGGTTCTCCACATCTGAAGCACTCGATGCTAGAATTAAAGTTACCTGGAGGTTGTGTGGCGTAGTACAAAATTATGGGGGTGGATTCGGCTTGCTAAGGGGATTACTCATTGGCATCAGTCTACTGTTATGTTGTTTCTCTGCCTCACGAGCTCGCTGATATGCTTTAGAAATAGTCCAAAGTGAATGGAGGCTAAAGACGTTCTGCAATGGCTGTTTTAATCCTCCCAAATACCGTGCCACCAATTTTTCTTTGTTTTTTGATAGATCATTCCTTGCTATCAATTGGTAAAACTCTTCAGTATAATCATCCATAGATCGAGTGCCTTATCTTAACAGATGCAATCTCTTAAACAGAGACTGAGTATATCCGAAAGGAAGAAAATGGCTCTGAATCTTTTTCTTCATCTTTCTCTCACTTGGTGATTTTAGCCTTTCCTTGTCTCTTCGTTGAGCGCCTCATCCATTCCAACCAAGCAGATGGTCGGCCCTTATGTTTCATGGCAACCAATTTTACCTTAGTGCTATCTGATATGTCTTTATACTCGAAGATGCACTCCACTTCGTTCATCAAATCGATGAATCCTTCTGCTTGCAGCGTAGCAAAAAATTCTAGTAGGTCCATTCTAAAACCCAGATCACTACGATGGTCCTCACGTTCACGCTGTTCCCATAGCTGCCTCCAATGGTGGTAAGGGTTATCAAAACTTGATTCAGAATCATAGGATTCATCACCGTGCTCAAGATGTGGGACTTCTTCCTTTGGAACCTATCCACGACGACCTAGATTTTGTACTGCTAGGCGTTGGGTTAGCTTTGTAACTTAACTCTATAAATCCTCAATCATCATGTCCTGGACGTTATGATCACGGTGCGGGACTTTCTTAGCCAAAATTTACCCTCTACGACCACGACCACTAGCCTTTAAAACTGACTAGTCTATTCCCAAAAAGATGCTTGAGCTTTGATATTAATTAACGCCGGGCAGGATAACGATTATCCTGCGGGCTGGTAAACAAATGAATTTACAAATAAAAGAATAAGAGATTCATCAAAAAAACACAGAGAAACTCTCTCTAATGTGTAAATTTATACTTATCAAAATCAAAGTTATGAATTCAACCCATAATCTAGGTTTATATAGCTAACAAAACTTTCTGCCCAAGTAGCTGCCCAATATCTAATAGAATTCCTAGAGATTCAAAATTAAATCTTCCTAGTGATATGGAAACCAAATCCTAACAAACTTCCTATTATTAAAGATTTATTTCCTATAAAAATCTTTTCTTATAAAAGATAATAATAACTAATAATAAAGATCAATATGTGTTGCTAGTCATTGACGCCACGAGCTCCAAAGAAAACCAATCTCTCGAAGTCGAAGGCGTCGATGATTAGCCAAAGGAGTTAATGTGTGTCACGCCTGCGACGATCTTACAACTCATGATACTCCAAGGCCATCAGCATGCTATCCGATAGCTCGTCATCTTCAGTTTCGGACCCTCCTGGATCAATAATGAACTTTATTTTGACCAATACAGTAACGCCATATGTCAGACCTGAATAAAAGTGATTGATTAAAATTAAAGCAGTTGATCTCTCAACTCCACTACCAACAGTTTTAGGAAGTTAGGAGATCATGGAACATGAGTTACGCCAGTTATCAAGGAGTAAAAAAATTATAGAGTTGTTATTTATGAAAATCATCAACAATCAATCAAACAACAAGAAGACAAACCAACTCTCTTTGAAGTAATTTTCTTCATATTAGACTTAGGCACTTACCAGGTGTTTGCTAGGCCAGTTTAGGAGAAAGGATTTAGTAATTCAATAATTTATTAGTAGTTTTTCTAAACATGTAACAATTGTCAGTCTAATATTCTAAAAGGCGGCCGCCCAGGTAGTCTAGGCCCCTCTTGGCGCCTCGCTTAGGCTAAAAAATCCCTCTAGAAAATTACGCGGTGCCTAGGCAGGCAGGCTAGGCGGGGTCTAAGGAGAGAGTTTTTTTATAAAAGAATTAGTAACTACGCAAACCAAATCTTAATATATATATTTTTTAATAATTTATCATATTCATAATGTAGGTTGTAATATATCAAATCACGACAAGAAGTGAACAAGATCAAGTCAAAATGGATAATTTTATTATAGTTATAATTTTTTGAACATATACCAACTTCAAATTATATAAACGATGATACATTTAGAATATTTAGTTTAATTCAATATAACTCTTAAATTTATGTTTAGTTTTTTAAGTTTTAATATTGAATTAAATTCTTAAAATTTTAAATTTTATTATTTAATAGCAATCTTGTTTATGAATAAAACTAATACGTTAAATATGTGTTTAAACTTTAAGCAAAAAACTTTATTATCTTTATTATAGATTATTTTGCTTTATATTATTATTTTATTTGGATATATGTAAGATAAAATATTAAAATTAGCTTAAAATCAAAAATCACGCCTACGCCCCCTAAGCGCTAGGCCCCCCGGCCGCCCGCCTCCCGCCTCTCGCCTCTCGCCTCTCGCCTAATGCCTTTTAGAACATTGTTTCAGTTCCTTGTTACTAAAATTATATTGTAGTAGGAGAATAGAAGTATTGTTTCACTTTGCACCATAACTCTTGCAGGCTAGGAAATCATACCTCGCCTGATTAGGGTTTTGTAGGCAATAACCAGGATAACACATGGTAGAACTCTAGAGAGAGTATTCTTGTGTGTCTTGGAATCTTTGAGAATCCAAAGTCCTTTCCATTGAAATGAAGGGTGTATTTATAGGGCTTTCTCGTAAGTGATCATGTGTCTAACAAATGTCTGAGTCATGTGTCTGTCATGTGACCTTAGGTGAAATCCTTAAATACCCTTAGTTGCCTAAAGTGATGCCAAAAATTTCATATAATTCTTCAAAACGCCAATCAAAATCCCTTAACCATTTCCTATGATAAATTGCCTCCATAAGCCATCTGTTATGGGACTTATGGACGCATCTTTCAAGTCATTAATCCTTAATGTCTTGTTGCTCAATTCGGGTTTGTATGGGCTTCTTTCTTCATTCAAACACCACATGACCCAAATTCACTATTAAAATGCTTTGGAGGTCTTCGTTATGACCCTCAAAGCCCTAGGTGGTAGAATCCTATGGGAGGGATAACCCAAGGAGGCTGAACCATACGGACTAAACCCTAGGTTCGTGTCTCATTCAACATCGTTCATTTGTCTTGACCTTTCTTGCTCAATTTTCATCATTTTCTCATGATTTTCGATTCTGTAAGAAGCTTCTCTTGTCATGAAGGATTCAAGGAAAATCATTCCAAAATCCTCATGAGTTTTCTTGTCTCTTTTCTTGGTTTCAAGCTTGTTATTGATCCGTCATTGCACCGATCAATGCTCTTCTGACATGACATTCAGGAAAACAAAGAGGTGTGCACAATAGGAGGTTAACCCTTAGGGTGGCTGAACCTTAGGGTGGCAAAGGTGACTAGGGGATCACCTCGATTTTTTTGTTCTTTTTCCGTTAGTTTCCTTATTTTTGTTCTTGTATCATTCTGGTAGTTCTAATCAAGTTCAATCGGGGAAGCTATTGCCAAAGTTTATCACAAGGTGGGACCACCTAGGGGTGATCGAACCCTAGGGTGGCCGAACCCTAGGGAAAAAATACATGGGTGTTCCCCATTTTGTTCATTTATTGTCCATCTTGTTCATTTATTTTTGACTTTTTCATTTTTAATTCAATTTTTTAGGTCACACGTGACTTTAATTTATACTTGGGTCCACGTTTGCCCATTGCACGCGTGTTGCATCTTTTGTGTGACAAACGTGCATAACACTTCATGTATCGAGTCTCGTTTTAATTTTCTAAACAATTCCCGGAACATGCTTTTGAAGACTTGGAAAAATGAAGTCCCTAAGAAAGGAATCCCTTAGAGGGTTGAACCCTGGTGGGAAGTCCCTCCTAGGATCTCCTACTTTAATATCTTGCCAAATCTTCCAAGTTTTGTCAAATCTTCATAATTTTGTCAAATCTTCATGTTTCCTTAATTTTTTGGAAGCTAAATCAAGTATGAATATTTGATAGAGACAAAATAAATATAAAATAACTTGTTTCCATTTTTCCACGTGAACTAGAATTTTCATAGATTAAGGGAGGTCTAATAAAATCCTTTTCCTTATAGAAACTTGAATATTCTTGCTTTTTCCTATATACGCATGCCTTTTTTAGTTAATTCCCCCCATTCATTTTCATCCTCTCTTGCTTCATCTTTTCTACTATTCTTATTAAGTTTTCTATCATTTTCTTGAAGAAGAAGTTAAGTGTTCAAGCAAGCTAACGACCCAAAGTAAGAGAAAACTAAGGTATAAATGTGACTCCCCCCTAGGTGGTTGAACCCTAAGATGGTCGAACACCAGGAGGCCAAACTCTAGGGGGTGAACCCTAGGTTTCTCTCGCCCGAGATTTTTTTTTTAAAATTTTCATTCGCTCTTTTGTTGATTTCCTTGATTTTTTGAAGTTTTTTTCTTCAGTTTTCTTCTTTTCAGGTGACTCTCTTTTTCGGGCTAAGTCATCTAATTGGAGATTTGGGCTTCTTTTTCCACCGAATATTTTCAAAGGAAGATTATTCATTTAAGGCAACCTTGCCACTTACAGTTAAAATTCATCATTCCTCTTTTCACTATGGTAAGCACTTAATTTCAAATGCTTTCTCTCTCTTTTTTCTTATTGCATAGAGTTTTCGCTTTGAGCATCTATTAATGTAGGCTGATTCTGATCATCGCTCCACGAACTAAAAATCTGCCAAGAAGATCCCCTTTCCTAACAGAATGAGGAAATGCTCCTTTCTTTGGGCTCATTGATGCTTTCTAAGATCTAGTCAAAAAATACATTCCCTTTGCTTTTCATCCTAACAAGGAGGGCTATTTCTGTACACTGTCGCTTACAAAAGTCAGGACAATATTTCCCATTCTGACAGTATTCCCCACATGTGTATTGAGAATCAAGAGTTCCCTTGCAGTTCGATCTATTTCCTATCTGACTCTTGCAATCGCCTCCAAGGATGACAACATTGGACTGATGAGATCCTCAAAGATTCCGGATATGTGAGGATTCTTTAGGATTTTGGTGTTCTTCATTGCATTCAGCTGTGTCGGGACCTCCGTATTCAACAGGATTATGATGCTCTTACCCTGCAACTTTCTCGTTGGTGCTCCTCTACCTGCACTTTTTTTACTGTAAGAGTACATAGCTGTGACACCCCCAAATCAGGGTAATTCATTTCCACAGGATTTGGTGCTCACTTTCCAAAATATTTACAACTAACTACCCATAAACAAGGATAAAGACATAACTTAAATAACTTAAACAAATATCTTTCCCATTAAAGGGTTACATCAACTTAAAACATTCTCAGGTAATCTAACCTTTAATTATTACATAAGTTTACGGAATACATCACATAATAACGTAAGTCTCATAACCGAATTCTACTAAATAAAAATCTAATAGGTCTTCATCATTTGGGCATCTTACCCTTGCCTTTGCTTGTAGATGTCTCATCAAATTTTTCAACTTTAGCTGCAGTGTTAAATGCAAGAGTGAGCAAACAATTGCTCACTGTTATAAAGAGTGATAATAGCAATAATATAAGAGTAAGCAATGAGTACTGAATAATTAAGAACTTGTTCTTCGAGACAAAATTAGTAAACAAGTTCGAGGTTTATATCTGAGGGTCTATAAGACCATGAACTATGTCCCAAGGTTATTAAGTATTTCTACTTCAACCTTCAACAATCATTAGACTGTACAAACTTTTACATTCGTACTTTGGGGGATCAGCCCTTCGTACCATGTATTGTGCATAAACATCTAAACGCTAACGCATACATAATCCCCTATGTTAGGGTTGTTCATCTCAGTTTGACTTTAGGATTTTCCACACTAAAGAAAGTTTAGTTTGGAACTAGCTTATCAGTGGTTCTAGAATTTTAGAACACTCATCAATTACAGAGTTGTCCAATCAATAAAAGCTTGCTCGTTATTCGAAGGTTCAGCACAATATTATGGAATTGAATAATGATACTTAAGTCAAAGATCGAATAATGACAATATACAATTGAATAGACTTGGTATATATGCGAAGTGTTACGTTCAAAAGAGTTAGGAAATCTCATTTGGAACAATGAAGTACTTAAACAGTTTATGCTTTGAATGGCAAGAACACATATAAGGAACTTGCTCAACGTAAATACAAGGTTTAGGAAATTTGCATTACAATATTACATTAGAAATATAAAACTTGCTCAATGTAAAAGAACTAGAACACAAGAGCTTGCATAATCATAAACAAGATGAAACCAAGAAATTTGCTTAACATAAGATTAGAGTTTAAGAAACTCGAATTCATTATAAAGAGAAAGAAGTTAGGAAACTTGCCTCGTGCGTAAACTATACAATTACTACAAATGTTATCCAAATACCCTGCATATACCATTAAGATCACAATACCAATTAGTTGTATTAAAATTAACTTCATGGGCTTACTTCTTATTTTAGTCAAGTCTATAGTTTCTAAATTAAGACCTGATTATTTTAATGATTCATATACCATAAATCCGCACTCCTAATTATATATCAGTACCCAACATGGTGATTGCATATCAACATAAATTCTCATGACATCACGTTACAAACTTTCACAACTTACTAGTTCATAATCTTTAGTTTCAACATTATGATTACTATATGTTATTACGTCTTATAGCATGCATTAGGCCCTTTTACAATTACTAAAATATGTTAAGTTAACATTCTTCAAGCTATACTGTAACAGTTCTTCACTGGGTCTGACTGACCACTGGCGTGGCTGCGCAATCGTTACCTATAAATTCGGTGCGCCCGCGCTCGGCATCAGAACCAGTTTTGTATAACACGAATTTAGACTCTATTATAAGCCAAAATTCCAATTTCACGGTAATATGAACAAACCCACACACTACAAACTTAACTAAAGCCTTATAGCATATACAATTAAGCATTCTAACACCTAAAACAAATTACATAACCAAATTTAAAGGATTAAAATCATGTTTTTGCCAATTTCTTCATATTTCAATACTTTTAGCAAATTTAATCGCCAAACCTTTGTTTCTTAACCACATTACACCATTCCAACTACGTTGTTTTCGTTTCTAGATATACTAACACAACCTACAATCAATTTATAGATTATATCAAGGTTTAAACATAAAATTTTGGACTCAACCAAACCATTTTCACACCCACACACACTATTATCTTAATTTTCCTCTTCAAACCCAATTTCATGAATTTGATTACCTCAACATCACTTATGTATGACAACTATCAGATTACATGTATATATAATTAACATCTCAACCTTATTACAGAAAATTCTAATTCACATAGAATAGATATTGCAAAGCAAAAATGTTGAATTTAGGATAGATTATACCTTAACCCTTTGCTTGCAAGATGATGATAACAAGGTTTAGCAATCATTCTCCTTCTTCTTGACAAACATAGAGAATGAATTCTCTCTTCTCTCAATTCTCTAATCACTATGTGTTTTCCTTTCCTCTCCAGACTCTCTGTTCTTTTAGACTTAGGAAGAATACGCGTAAAATATAAACTGGCTTTCCCCACGTACGTCAGGTAAGAAAACTCAATAGGCTACGTCAGTTAGATTAAGCCAAAGGCCACAAGGCCTTATTTGGCTACACACTAAAACCCTCCCCTTTTAATTTATTTTTATATTACTTATATTAGATAGTTCCTTGTCACACTCTTAATCAATTTCAATAACTTACAATTATAATTATAATTTTCATTATAATTACACTTTTGCTTAATAAATTATTATATATCTAATTTAATTTTTAAATTAAACTAGAACATCATTTTATTTAATTTAAATATTTTCTTAAATATTAAACAATTCATTTAATTTAATTATTTCATTAAATTAAATCTTCAAATAATAAAATTACCATTAATTAATTTAGTTAACATATACACTCAACTAAATTATTTCATCACAATTCATCAATTATTTATTTATCTCAATAAATTAATTAATTAAAATATTTATTTAATTCAATAAATATTTAAAATTAATTACAAAATTCTCAATCGTTACATCCTTCCCTCCTTAACAGGATTCTGTTCCCAGAATCACAACTCGATAAATTCATTCGTCACATTCTTCCATCCTTTACAGGATTCTGTCCCCAGAATCGCAATATAAGATCAAGTAAATAACTGAGGATAATTTTTTATTACAACATCCTCAAGTTCCCACGTAGCTTTTTTAGCATTGTGATTTCTCCAGATTACCTTAACAGAAGGTATTACTTTATTCCTTAGTACTTGCTCTTTCCTGTTAATAATTTGAACATGGACTTCTTCATATGACAAATCTTTCTCAAACTGTAAATGGTTCATATTCTATAACATATTTATAATCGGACATATATGGCCTTAATACTGAAACATGGAAAACGTTGTGAATATGTTCTAATTCCGGAGGTAAAGCTACTTCATACGCCACTTCACTAACTCGTCGTAGCACTTCAAAAGGTCCTATAAACCTAGGGCTCAGTTTTCTCTTTTTACCAAACCTAATTTTCCCTTTCCATGGAGACACTTTCAAGAAACAAAACTACCAACATCGAATTCTCGATTTTGTCGGTGTTGATCTACATATTTCTTCTGTCTATCCTATGCAGCTATCAATCTTGCCCGAATCACTTTGATGATCTCTACAGTCTGTTGTACCAATTATGGACCTAGCAACTGCCGTTCACCTACCTCATCCCAGCATAATGGAGTTCTGTATTTTCTGTCGTACAACACTTCATAAGGTGGCATGCCAATACTCGCGTGATAACTATTATTATAGGCAAATTCAACCAACAGTAAATGGTCATCCCAATTCCCTTTAAAATCCATAATACATGCTCTGAGCATATCCTCCAGTGTCTGGATGGTCCTCTCACTTTGTTCGTTAGTTTGAGGATGGTACACCGTTCTCATTCTCAAATGCGTCCCCAAGCATTCCTGTAGTCGTTTTAAGAAATTTGATGTGAAACGTGGATCTCTATATGATACAATTGACACTGGGACCCCATGTCTTGAGACAATTTCCTTCACGTACATTTTTGCCAACCGATCTAGGTTAAATTTAATCTTGATTGGGAAAAAGTGTGTCGACTTCGTCAATCGATCGACAATCACCCAGACTGTATTGTAACCTTGCTGAGTCATTGGAAGACCTACCACAAAATCTATTGTGATATGCTCCCATTTCTATTTTGGTATCTCTAACGGTTACAACAATCCGATTGGCCTTTAATGTTCATCTTTAACCTTTTGACATGTTAAGCATTTCGCCACACATTCAGCAACATCCTTTTTCATATTCGACCACCAAAAATGATGTCTGAGATCCTGGTACATTTTTGTACTTCCAGAGTGAATCGAGTATCGTGAGTTATGAGCCTCACTCAAAATTTCCTCTTTAATTTCTGGTACTGGCGAAACGCAAATTCTCCCTTCGAATCTAAGTAACCCTTCCAAATCAACTTTAAATTTGTTTTCCTCACCTTTAGACACTTTTCTTCTTATTTCCTTACAGTTTTCATCCTGGAGTTGTGCATTCTTCACCTTATCTACCAACGTTGAACTGTTTTCCATCTGGAATAATTTTTCATCTAACTCTGTCGGATATTTAATTTCCAACTCAATATTTGCCATATCTGATACTAGCTTTTCCTTAGCAGTAAACATTATTAATTTCTCCTGACCCTACTTAAGGCATCGGCAACAACATTCGCCTTTCCAAGATGATAAAGAATCTCGCAATCGTAATCTTTAATCAATTCCAGCCATATCCTCTGTCGCATATTCAAATCTTTATATGTAAAGATATACTTCAGACTTTTATGGTATGTATATATCTCACACCTCTCTCCATGTAAACAGTGTCTCCAAATCTTCAGAGCAAACACTACTGCAGCCAATTCCAAGTCATGGGTCGAATACCCTTTCTCATAATCCTTCAATTGACGTGACGCGTACGCAATAACTCTATCGTTCTGCATAAGCACACAGCCTAGTCCTTTATGCGATGCATCATTATACACCACAAAATTCCCTGTATTATCAGGCAATGACAACACAGGTTTTGAACTCAATCTCTTCTTTAATTCTTAGAAACTTTCCTCACACTTCTCCGTCCAAACAAACTTAACTGCCTTCCTAGTTAAATTCGTCAACAGAGTTGCGATCTTGGAAAAGTCTTGAATAAAATGCCTATAGTAACCTGCCAATCCTAAGAAACTTCTTACTTCCGATGGTGTCTTCGGCTGATCCCAGTTTATTACTACTTCAACTTTTGATGGATCTACCGAGATTTTGTCCTTGTCAATGACGTGCCCAAGAAATTGCACACATTCTAACCAAAACTCACGCTTTGAGAATTTAGCGTATAACTTTGCTTTGCTCAATGTTTCCAACGTCACTCTTAAGTGTTCAACATGTTCCTCCTTGGTCTTAGAATACACCAGGATATCATCAATAAACACCACTAAAAATTTATCTAAAAATGGTTTAAACACCATGTTCATCAAATTCATGAACGCTGCAAGTGCATTGGTTAAACCAAATGACATAATCAGAAACTCATAATGACCATACTGAGTTCGGAATGCCATTTTCGGTACATCCTCTGGCCTTACCTTCAGCTGATGATAACCACTCCTCAGGTCTATCTTTAAGAAATATCTCGCTCCCTTCGGTTGGTCAAACAAGTCATCGATTCTCGGTAACGGATACTTATTTTTAATCGTGACCTTATTCAATTCTCGATAATCAATGTAGAGTCGCATCGATCCATCTTTCTTCTTAACAAATAACACTGGCTCTCCCCATGGCGATACGCTCGGCTGTATATACTTCTTGTCAAGTAATTCTTGCAACTGCACCATCAACTCTTTCATCTCTACTGGGGCCATTTTGTTTTGGGCTTTAGGTATCGGGGCCGTTCCTGATACTAAATCAATCACGAACTCAATCTCTCTATCTGGCGGTAATCCAAGCAAATCGTCTGGAAATACGTCTGTAAAATCTCTAATAACCTATATTTTTTCTAACTTCGCACTCTTTTTCTATGTATCAACGATGTAGGCTAAGTATCCTACACATCCTTATCTCAGTAATTTATTGGCTTGCATCACCATCAGACAACTTGCTTGTTGAGGTGACTTACTGCCATAAAACACTAGCTTTGACAAAGTCATAAGGTTAACACATTTCTTTTGGCAATCAAGTACTGCCCCGTAATTGAATAACCAGTCCATTCCAAGTATAACATCAAATTCCCCAAGTTTAATTGGTATCAAGTCTACCATAATCATGTTACCTTTTATAACAACCCTACAATTCTTATATATAAACTTAACAGGAATCACTTCCCTAATCGTAATTTCTATGCTTAAAGGAAAATCTAATTCCTCCCAAGGTAAATCTAAGTTCTGAGCAAAATCATCAGATATAAATAAACAAGTAGCACCCAAATCAAATAACACATAAGCATTAATACCATTAATCGGAATGATACCTGACACCACATCCTTTGACTGCACAGCATCATGCACGGTCATATTGAAAGTCCTCGCAGTAGCACAAGCTTCAAACTTCAAACACACCCCCGTGTGGTTCTTCCCACAAGTAGCACAAGCTTCAAACTTCTTTTTTTGTTGACTTCCTTGTTGTCCTCCCATATTCAAATTTTCATTCCATTTCCTTTTCTGGATGTTATTCCCACCATTGCTTCCACTTGCCTTGTTTTCATTCTCTTTCTTTCTTTTCTTCTGTTCTTGATTATATTTGCTTACGACATCACTTCCACCTTTCGCGATAATTGCCTTTTCCAATATTGTCGTAAACGTATTTAGCTGAAACATCAAAACCTTACCCTACAACCAGGGCTTCAAACCTTGTTCGAACCTTCTCTCCTTACGCTCATCGATATTGACTTAGTAAGGAGTAAACCTTACCATCTCATTAAATTTTGCAGCATACTCTGGCACCGATATGGTTCATTGCTTCAATTCTAAGAATTGAACTTCCATTTGATTCCGAGAACTCGTTAAAAATACATCTCGAAAAACATCTCTTTAAACCTATCCCACGCTATTACTCCCTGTCCCCACGAACCTTATTCTCCTACCACCAATAGCTAGCTTCAGACTTCAATATAAACGTCATAAAAGGAATTTTCTGATCATCATTAGCTCTAACGACATCGAAAACCTTCTCCATTTCCATGATCCAGGTTTGGGCTTCAACTGGATTCATAGATCTTTAAAACTTCGGCGGTCCAACCACTTTGAAGTCCTTGAAAGTCATAGCTTGAGCTTGCAGTTGATTCGTAATTGCTCTAGTTAACATAGTCACCAACTACTGAACCGGGTTAGCGTTGGCCTCGTTATTGTCGTTAGTAGACCCCTTGGGAGGTGGTTTTTGGCGTGGTTGTCTTCTTATAGGAGGCATTTTTTGTTAACATATACGCTTATTAGATCAATATTCAATTCCTTGAATATCCTAAAGTTTAACTTTAAACATACTAAGATTAAAGCTTAACACATAAAATTTCAATAAACTTCGATATTTTTATTTATTCATAATTTTCCAAACATAATAAGGATAACATCTCTGCTATCAGCATCCACTTTCCTGAACTAGACAAGTTTCAGAATTACATACTCATACCACCCCTTTATTTATCTCAAAATAAAGGATTTATAATTTATTTATTCACATACTTAATCACATATTATTATTATTCTTCCTATCTTGGCATATTAAGGCGTCGAGAGGCTTCTCTACGATCTTCCTCCATAATACGATATGTCATCCTACGATCCATCACGAACCATAGTAAGTCTTCAAATTGAGGTGGGTAATAAAAGACATAATCCTGGGCCCTATCAATCGCAGACTAAAAGGCATGATCCATTTCATTTATCTTAGCCTTCTTCGTTTGAACCTTGGCTTCAACACGATCCGCACGCTGAGTAGCCTTCATCCAATCGCCTTCTGCTATCGTACGTTTAGCTGATTTCTCCTTCAAGTCATCTTTTAGCTTTCCAATTTCAGTCTTCATCTTCTCATTCTCAGCCAACAACTCCTCTTGATGTCCCTGTGTGTGAACTAGGTTCCATTCCGTGTTTCCAAGATGTGAGTAGAGTTCTTGAATCTCCGCATCCTTCTGCTTTATAGTGGCTTGATGCATCTCAGCTAACTCCTTTAGCTCCTTAACCTTATCCTGTAATCTATATTATGGTCGTATAGCTCATCATACATCTCAGATGATATGGAGTTTGATGGAAACTCCACATGATCCTCATCCTCTACCTCTATCTCCTCAGAGTTCTCCTCCTCCGGATCAGACGCAGGCTCATCCTCCTGTTCATCCTCAGCGACCATCAGAGAAGGCTCCCTCTAAATCAACTGTTCTCGAACCACATGTACATCTCGGGGTTCCTAATCTCTAGGTATCTGAGGTATCACTTCCCTAGCTTGACTGGATCCTTCAACGTTAGACATCCTGATAAAAAAATACTTTTAAGTTTTATTTATTACAGGATACTCTTCGATACTCACGAGTACATAAGTTATTAACATATTGTCGACGTCGGGATTTTTATTTGTCCCTTTTCTATTTTTTCCTTTTATGTTCTCATGTTAGGTGAGATTTGTTTGAAAAAATAAGTTGTGAAAAGGTCCGACATGTATATGTCGACGATTTGACTGTAAGAGTCGCCAGTTGATTTTTTAAATGGTTGTACCAACACAACCGATAAAAGGTTTACACATTGACCCAGTGGTGCGACACTGCTAAACGGGTCTATAAAACCGAGATTCATTAGGGTCCGGGGGCTTGATTATGCGGAGGGAAGGTGTTAGGTATCCCCCGACATCCATGTTACCACGATGACCGCCACTTTTCAAGAAACGGTTATATGAATATGTGTGTGTGTGGGTCAATGTGCAGTTATTTGGAAGTTGTGCGAGACCTCGTTCGCACCTATATAAACAGGGTTTGAATTTATGTAAAAATTCAGTTTTAAACAAGATATAGCAATGATGTTTTGTAAAAAAGGTTTTTCAATCCCTTATACTCAATAGTAATTGAGACCTTTTACACTTCCATTTTTTATTAAGTGTTCGGCTGGATTGCTTTTATTTTCGAGATGCGAAGCATCCTTGAGAAAAATAATGTACAAAGCAGCGCCGAACTTCTCGTGGGCATGAAAACCATCTGAGAAAATCCAAACATCGTGAATAAATTTACAAGCTGCTTACAGCCGAAAATGTCCATTACGGGAACCGAATCTAGATTCAGTAAACTGAATCTGTCATCACATGATTCCTAGGATCACATGATGCCGCAATTTATATAAAAATTGTAAGCAGTTATATATATAAAAGCTGTAAATATATAAATATAAACTTGATCAACCACCACGAAGCACCTCTATGGGGGATCGGAAATGTAAATATATAAAAGCGGTAAATATATATATAGAGACATGATCAACCACCACGAAGCACCTCCATGGGGGATTAGAAATGTAAATAAAGCTGTAAAAGTAATCAACCACCACGGAGTAAACTCCAGGCGGGACGAATCGTAAAGAAAGAAGAAAAAACGATCAACTGCCACGAAGTAAACTTCAGGCAAGACGAAATGTATATATATATATATATATATATATAAGCAGTAAACACACCAGATGTAACATCCAGGCTCATCGAATAGAGTTCGACAACAGTTTATATATATATATATATATAAATTGAAATGAAACCACGGACAGAAGTCTGGGCATACACACACAAGACGACTCTCAACGTGAAGAATGGTGTGTGCAAAGATGAAGAGAAATGCTTTAAAGTGTGTAAGAAGGCTTACAGTGGACTGCCAAAGAAGACTTCAATAACTTGAAAGGGATGAACACTCGGCTCTCGCCGATAGAAAAGTAGATATATATGAGCTTACAAGTGTTTAAAATGATAAAACACTCAGTTTTGGGTGTGTACAGAGCAAATTTAACAGGGCTTCCTTGCCTTTTTTTTTCTTAAAATGGCCACCCCAAGCCCTCTATTTATAGAGGGGGGAGCTGCAGGTGTACCTGTGGCTAGCCGCAGATGTACCTGTAGCTACCCGGGGTGCCCCAAGCTCCGTGGGTCCCGCTGTCTCGTAGTACATGCACGCGTGCAACGTAATGTCTGCTCAAACTTTTAGAACTTCAATCCGGGCATCCGATCGAGGTGTATAAGGCCTTTTCTGGCATGCTATTGTCGAGAGCTACACAATAACATGGGGTTAGAGGTTGTACGAAGTCAGAAAGATGGGATCATGCCCTATCTCTTCAAGCATCAAGTTTTATCTGTTGTGCTGTCTTGTGCAATAGTCAGTCGAGATTGGCGCTCCTTGGTTCTTGTAGGACATTGCTACGTAGATTATATGTATGTTACTGTTGAGACGGTGCGATTGTGGCATTGGGATGGAAAAATAACGGTCCTACCCTTCATCGGGGTTATCTCCGATTTGAGCTATGTTAGCGGTCGTTGCTCAGGGTTATCTCTTATATTGGACTACTGCAGGTGTTGACCATCCTCAGGGTTGTATCTGAGATGTGCCTGACTTCCCAGGGTTATCTTCGAGCTTATGGAATGAGTGTCTCGGGGCTTTTGCCGAGTGTTTGAAGCTGTTTGCATGTATTTGAAACAAGCATTTCCGAGATTATCTCTGAAATTGCAACTGTATTCCTCGGGGATATCTCCGAGGTTGAAATCGAAACTCTCGGTGTTGCTTTCGGGGTTGAGGTTAAAACTTTCGGTGGTATTCGGGTCTGAGCTAGATGTCTCGGGGTTATCTCCGAGATGGTAATACTGAGTATCCCAGGGTTATCTCCGGGATTGAACTGAGCTGTCTTCCAGGGTTATCTCTGAAAGATGATTTTGCCCTCCTGCAATGTCAGTAACAGGTATGCAGAAAATTTTGAGTGTCTACAGATGCCCCTCTTTATCATATTCATGCAATGCAATGGCATGGATAGGATAAAGAATCCTAGACACTTGAAATGCAACAAGATAAACATGAAGACATGTACCGCAACATGATGCAAATGCATGATGCATATGTTTTGTTGGATTATTCTCCAATATGGTGGGAAGATTGCTGGCTCCCTGTTGCTTTGACCGGGGATGTCAATAGATAAGTAGCCTGATGAACTGTCCCAGGACGTGCGATCCACAGCTACCAGGAATCTTTAGAATTGTTGACATTGGGGTCATCACCAAAGTCTTGAATCCTTGATACAGACTTTATACTGAAGATGTATCTCTCATGTACAAAAGATTCTGTAGGGATGCATATTTTGTTTGTTTGAGGATGTGTATAACATATTCCATCATGGGTCCTCCTCGATGAGGATGATCTTTCCTGGTTTGTATCGCCAGGTCATATCAATATTCTATCAGAGTTACTGCCAACAGTTTGTGTTATCAGGATTTCCTGACCTTCACTGACATGTATATTAACGGATAATATCCCTGTTGGAAAAACTGTCAAGGTTGCTTGACCTTCGTTGACATGTGTATAAACAAAAAATGTGTGACACCCCCACCAGGGATGCGTGTTTTAGAACGCGTGATGCCCCCGCCAGGGAATCTGAAAGGATTAGGGTGACGCCCCTAAATTGGAGGTATTGGACCTGCGTAAGGTATTCTCGAGTGTGACTTATAGCAGCTGAGATCATCTGCCTTATAGCCGCTGAGATCATCTGCATAGTGTACCCTGTGTTCGGGTGAATACCTATGAATGATATGAAAGCCACAGTCTGGCCCTGGAAAACCAAGATTTCAGGCTATTCTGCTCAATCGTTTAGCATTTTTATCCCTGATTTGTCCTTTTCAGCATGTGAGAACTCCTTTGCAACTCAAACTTTATCGAGCCGGAGGGGTGGGCCCCACCTATAGGAGTATGTTAGTTGTTGGATGGCTTTGCCCCATTTCACTATATTTTTAACCGTACAGAGATGATGTATATAGATGATGATGTACTTAGGAATGTATGTACTATTTTTGATTCCCTACATCATATTGCCATCTATTATCTGTCATGCATGTATCATGTTATGCATATGTATGTATGTCCAGGGATATTCAGCATTGACCCCTGGATGGTCTTATGATACGGCCTACATAGATGTCTTCTTCGACAGTCAGCTGCATAGATCATACCCTACCAGTGTTGATAACCTCCCGTCTGAGGTCGTGGTATGATAGTATGTCACTTATAGACAGAGTGACTATGGATCAGCTATTACAACATTCTATGACCCTTTTGATATTTTAGGTTCCCGCAGGATTTGTGGAGGGTATGTTGGAGCATTGGATACCAGAGAGATAGGTTTTCTGGTTCGGTACCCAGGAGTTGACTCCTACATTAGAGGAGTACAAGCGGTTGACAGCTTTGCCCTTAGACAGACCTTGCGCTCATATGGCTGTCGAAGATATGCGTGGACAGTTTATAACCCTCACCGGGTTACATCATAGAGTTGTAGAGGATGAGATTACATCCGGCCATATATTATCTCACCGTTTCCTGATAGATAGGTTTGACTCGTCGGATAGCTATACACTGTATTCTGGGGATTTCACCACACCAGAGGATCAGTGGCATTTGGCCAGAGTGGATGTACTCGTGATGTGCATAGTAACGTATGTGTACATGCCACGGTATGTGGATGAGCTGGACATTGGTGTTATCATGGCAGTGAGAGTTCTTAGGGAGGGTCATACCATCATTCCGATGATTGTGGCGGAGACGTTGAGGTCAGCCATGTTTTGCAGCACCTACTCTGTAGGGGAATTCACAGGCAGTTCAGTCATATTGTACATGTGGTTTATGTCACACTTGAGACCGATTGGCACTTTTCGCCTACACGGGTACTGCTTTACCCATGATATAGATATGTCTTACTCCTTTCAGCCATCAGAGTATACAGACGCTATGTCTTGGTCGATATTTCTGGCAGAGGTCAGAGATCTGTTTGGCATCCTATTGTGCACAGGGCTCAGCTCACCCTACAACTTTATTACTCATGCTCCGGGCTTGGATTATCTCCCTCTGGCTGGTTTGAGGGGCATGACTACCTTCCATCCGCTGGCCGTGATGTCACAGTTTGACCAGTTCCAGGATTTCAATGCTTTTGATGGGGCGTTAGGTCAGCGTTTAGCTTCTCGCCATCTATCAGCAGATAACCTATCCTGAGTGTATGCATGTTGGGATCAGCATGAGATAGCTGCTTTTTCTGTTAGCCATCTGGGCTGTTCGTCTGAGTATTCTACGTGGATGGAGACAGAGACATCATCGGCTACGGCAATATCTACATCGCGGGGTATTGATTTAGATGGTGGAGAGCCCATGGAGGACATTGATTCCCACACCAAGGATGAGCCATTCCATGGGTTTCTCGCAGCTGTTATAGATTCTCCCAATACTAGCACTGTTGTGATCCAGCATTCAGCACAATACTTCGAGCAGAGTCTTCATCTGATGACCTTCGAGAGAGATCAGGCTAGAGCCTTGATGTTGACAGCCCTTGATAGGAGAGACGTCACTCTATTAGAGTGAGACGAGGCATTAGCATATAGAGATGCCACTGTTGTTGAGCGGGACGAGGCCAGATCAGCCAGAGATGTAGTGATAGTTGAGAGGGATAGCGCCATATCTGCCCAGGATGTTGCCGTCACAGATAGTACCACAGTGAGGTCCCTCACCACTGACATGATTATAGAGATGAGCACGTATTGATGAGCATCACGTCACCATGCAGATGGCTTTAAATCTGTTTGCTTGTGTGGATACCCTTGTACAGGAGACCACAGCTTTACCTCCTTCTTCGGAGAGAGATGCCATGCTGGGCTTGATAGCTCGCATATACACTGATTTGTAGATGGGCTTGTATTTTCATGCACAGACTAGCTTAGTCATTTTGTCATATACAGTTCATATTGTATATACCAAACAACATTATATATACCTGGAAAATATATTTTTGATCACTTCCCTTTTAGTTATGCCTGGTTTCTTGCTTGATATTTGCTTGTTTCTTCAGAGCTTGTGATCTTGATGTATTCTGAACTCTTCCTTAATGGATGGACATTGAAATGTCTTCAGATCTGTCATAATGGATCGTTGACCTGTGTGTTTTCCCTACCATCTTTGGTGTCTTGGGACTGGTTTCTGTATGGAAATGTGGAGAGGAATGTGGCTTTTGCTTTTTGAGATTGGCTGCACCACAGATGGTCGCCAGTACCCCTATTTAGGAGGAGCCTAGTTAATTCCATCTCTTATGGATTGGTGTTTCTCTTTAAGAAACAATCGTAGCTTAGATGGTCGTCGAGTCTCCGGTTTACATTGGGAGGTCAGGTAATTCCATCCCTTTGGTCTGAAGCCGAATGAAATGTGGTGGATTGAAGTTTGATCCTAGTACCAGATGACAAGTCTTTGTCTTTTGGTAGGGGGCTAGACCGAACCATAAATGACTGCCTACGTATTCCTAATGAAGAGGAGATTAGGTCTGCATAGTTCGAACCTGGTGTAAGAGGTTCAACGTTGTATGTGGCAAAAAGGGTGTAAAGAAGGGTGTAGAAATGTTTTTGTTATTTTTGTAATGAAAAGGGTGTAGAAATATTTTTGTTGTTTTTATTTTATTGCGACCGGGCCATATAAAATGGTTGCCTACGTACTCCGGGTATCGGGGAGATCAGGTCGAATTAGTTTGCCCCTTTGGACGATTTGTAGCCGATGAAAAGTTTGATCCCATGTGCAGGACAAACTACGGGGGAAAAGAAAGTTTGATCCTAAGTTCAGGATAAACTACAAGTGTGAAAAAGTTTGATCCCATGTTTGGGACAAACTGTAAGTGTGAAAGGTTCAATCCCTAGTGGGATAACCAAAGTTGTATGAAAAATTTTAAATGGAGTGAAGTCAGGCTGCTGGCTTGAAGAGTATGTTTCGCTGAGGGGAAAAGTGTGAAAAAAAGTTGTATGTGGTGAAGGGTTAAAGAACCGGAACGACTGCTGATCTAATGATCCAAAAGCAGGATGTTTGCTTGATGGTAACCTCAGACATAGTATCGTTTCACGGTGTCCGAGTTGATGAGTTACAGAAATTCATCACCGTCCATTTCCTATAATTTGAGAGCGCCTCCTGTCAATACTTCCTTGACAACAAATGGGCCTTCCCAGTTTGGAGAAAATTTTCCCTTGGACTGATCTTGGTTGTCGATAATTTTCTTTAAAACCAAATCATGTTATTTAAACTGCTGTAGCTGGACTTTTCTGTTGTAGGATCTGGCGACCCTTTGTTGATATAACTGACCATGGAAGATAGTCGTGGTTCGCCTTTCGTCTATTAGAGACAATTGGTCATACATGTCTTGTACCCACTAATCTTCATCCAGCTGAGCGTCTATTAACACTCTGAGGGATTCTATTTTCACTTCTATGGGTAGCACTTCTTCCATCCCAAAGGTCAATGCGTAGAGGGTTGTCCAAGTGGAAGTGCGCATTGATGTTCTATAGGCTAATAGAGTAAGAGGCAATAAGTCCAGCCATCCCTTGTGGTTGGCGAATTTCTTTTGCATGATCTTCTTGATGATTTTGTTTGCTGCTTCAACAACACCATTCATCTTTGGACGATAGATGATGGAGTTGAGATGTTTGATGTGGAGTTTGCTGCATAACTCCTCCATCATTTTGTTGTTGAGATTCTTAGCATTATCTGACACAATGACCTCTGGTTGTCCATATCGACAGATGACATTATTTCTGATGAAAGCAATGATGACTTCTTTGGTAACCCTGGGGAAGGAGGTTGCTTCTACCCATTTGGTGAAGTAATCGATCATGGTGAATATAAAGCGATGCCCATTATTTGTTTTGGGCTCGATGGGCCCGATCACGACCATTCCCCACATTGAGAAAGGCCAGGGCGAACTCATATTGTAGAGCTCCCTTGGAGGGGCATAGATAGCATTCCCATGAATTTGGCATTGGTAGCACCTCTTGATGTGATCATCACAGTCAGCCTTGTGGGTAAGCCAGTAATGTCCTATTTTGAGGATCTTCTCAACAAGTAGGGGGCCGCTCATGTGTGGGCCACATACTCCACCATGGACCTCATCCATTAGTCTCTGGGCTTAGTCCTTGTCCAGGCATCTGAGGAGACCTAGTCCCGCATCTCTTTTGTAGGGTGCATCTCCGCTCAGGTACAATTTCATAGCAAGTCAATGGATCCGCCTTTTCTCAGTCAGGCTCGCCTCAGCGGGTGTAGATCCATCTTGTAAGTACTCCTTGATATGCTAGTACCAAGGATGTTGAATGGGAGGTAGCTCATCCGATACTTCTCCAACATAGTTCCCATAGGCTGGTGCCTTTTACAGGGCAAATGTGATGCTTGACATGTGTTCCTTATCAGGTATGTGAATCAAGGAGGCCAAAGTTGCTAGCGCATCTGCAAAGTCATTCATGTTACGAGGAATGTGTAGAAAGGAGATCTCTTTGAACACCAAAGCCATCTGTAAGACTTGCCAATGGTAAGGCAGCAAATGTAGCTCTTTGGTTTGTCTGATTACCAACTCTGAATCCCCAAAGATAGTTAACTGCCTGATGCCCATTGAACGGGCATGTTTTAGCACCATGATACAACCTTCATACTCAGTTGTGCTGTTGCTACTGACAAATTGCAATTTGACGGTGACATGATACTGCTCCCCCATACCAGATACTAGAACTTCTCCAGCTCCAGCACCTTCCATGTTTACAGCTCCATCGAAATATATTTTCCATGTATGGCATGTATCATACTGATCGTGTTGTTGAACTGCCATTACCCCTTTATCGGGGAAGTACGTTTCTAAGGGTTTGAAGTCCCCTTAAGGTGCGGCGGCCAGTTGATCCGTAATTCCTTGACCTTTGATGGACTTTTACGTCACATAGATGATGTCAAATTGTTGTAGGATCAACTACCATCTGGACAGCCGATAATTTAACATGGGTTTACTGAACACGTACTTGAGAGGATCTAATAGGGATATGAGATGGGTTGTGTGACCATGGAGGTAATGATGTAGCCTCATGGAAGCCCATGCTAAAGCACAACAAGTTTTCTCAATCAGAGTGTACTTGTGTTCATTGTTGCTGAATCTTTTGCTAGGTAGTAGATAGCTCGTTCTCGGTCTCTATCATCTTTCTGTCCCAGCATGTAGCCCATGGCATTGTCACTTATGGATAGGCACATGTACAGCGAAACATCATCCCTGGGTGGTACCAGAACAGGAGCTTTGACTAGCTGCTCTTTGATTGTAAGCAAGGCCTTCTAGCACTCATCATTTCATTTCATGGAGGAGTTCTTCCTTAACAACTTGAAGATGGGCTCATAGGTTGTTGTGAGTTGAGAAATGAACCTACTAATGAAGTTAATTCTTCCCAAGAATCCCCGTATTTCCTTCTCTGTCTGAGGAATGTGCATTTTCGTAATGTCCTGGATTTTGGTGGGATCCAGCTCAATCCCCTTGTGGCTAACTTGGAATCCTAACAACTTGCCCGATTTAATGTCAAAGGCGCACTTGGCTGGATTTAACTTCAAGTTGTACTTACGCAACCTGTTGAAGAGCTTTTTGAGATGGTCTAAGTGGTCTTCCTCCCTCCGGGACTTGACAATGATATCATCCACGTAGATCTCTATCTCCTTATGCATTAAATCGTGGAAAAGAGCCATCATGGCACGCTGATAGGTAGCTCCAGCATTGATGAGGCTAAAAGACAACCGTCTGTAGTAAAGGGTTCCCCAAGGAGTGATGAATGCAGTTTTCTCACGATTTTCCTCAGCAACCATGATTTGATGGTACCCCATAAAGCAGTCCGCAAAGAAGTATATGTCGTATTGAGCAGTATTGTCAATGAGAATGTGGACAAATGGTATGGGAAAACTATCTTTAAGACAAGCTTTATTCAGATCCCGGTAATCCACGCAAACTTGTACCTTTCCTCCAGGTTAAGGTACGGGAACGATGTTGGATATCCATTCTAGATAGGTAGACACCATGATAATGCCAGCTTGAAATTGTTTCACAATTTCTTCTTTAACCTTTAAACTCCACTCAGGTTTCAATCGCCTAAGCTTCTGCTTGACTGGCTTGAATCCCTCTTTAATGGGAAGGTGATTCAGGACAATGTCAGTGGACAAACCCACCATGTCTTCATGCACTACAAAAAAATGGGCCTTTAGCAACGATTTTTCGGGCAACGACTTTATAAGTCGTTGCTAAAAGTATATGTTTAGCTATGAAATTTGTCCTTCGTTGCAGATTGTGTCGGGCTTTCACTTTTACAACGAAATTCATAAGTCGTTGCAAAATTTCGTTACTAATTCATTGGCGGGAAAAAATTTCGTTAGAAATTCGTTGTAAAATTTTCGGCCACTTGATTTCCCGTCATCGTGGGCAACGAAAGTTTTTTTGTTGCTAAAAATGGGGCTTTAACAACAATTTTTCAGGCAACGACTTTATAAGTCGTTGCTAAAAGTATGTATGTTTAGCAATGAAACTTGTCCTTCGTTGCAGATTGTGTCATAATAATAACAATAACAGTAATAATAATAATAATAATAATAGTACTAATAATAATACTAATAATAATAATAATAATAATAATAATAATAATAATAATAATAATAATAATAATAATAATAATAATAATAATTATAATATTACTACTAATAATAATAACAATAACAGTAATAATAATAATAGTAGTACTACTACCACTACTAATAATAATAATAAAATAATAATAATAGAAATAATAATAGAAATAATAATAATAATAATAATAATAATAATAATAATAATAATAATAATAATAATAATAAGAATAACAGTAATAATAATAATAGTACTAAATTTTACACAGTGAAATGTTCATATAAATATTTATAAATTTATCTCTAAATATTCATATAAATATTTATAAAAAATATTCATATCTAAAGTTTAGATGAAATATTTATAAATTTATAAATAAATATTTGTTTATAAATTTTAAAGATAAATTTATATAAATATTTGTTTATAAATATTTATATGAATATTTAGAGATAAATTTATATATATATATATATATATATATATATATTAAAATATTCATAGTTACGTTATATAAATATTCATAGCTACTTTATATATATTTAGTTTAATGTGGAGATTTAAGATGAAAATATATATATGGAGCAAGAATCCATATACTTTTAGCGACGATTTTGGTCACACAACCGTCGTCTATACTTTTAGCGACGGACAACATATAGCGTCGCTAAAAGTATAGACGACGGTTGTATTGTAACGACCCCAAAATTCATATACAATTTAAATCCCGACTTCGGTCGTTAACCATACATTCAGCCTCTAAATAATACATCATTATTCGATGTTAAACTTAATTAAATTGCGGAATATTTAAAACTTTTATACATTTCCTTCTTTCTTGCCCTGAATCGCAACCATTACATTACATCTCTTTGATTCAATCTTATATCATGAATTAATAAAATTACGGAATATTTAAAACTTTTATACATTTCCTTCTTTCTTGCCCTGAATCGCAACCATTACATTACATCTCTTTGATTCAATCTTATATCATGAATCGTTACAACAAAATGACTATACAAAGTCTTACATCATAACTAAATATCCATATACATTGGATAGCTCAACTTACAATTCAACAACATGTTACGTTCAAAATATGAAATACATTTCTCATAAAACATAAGTAATCTTCGTGAATATAGATCTCTATAACTCACATAGCACGTATCTTTACCTTAAAATCTTGACCTGCAAAAGTAGTTATTTGCAAGAGTGAGCTCGACAGCCCAGCAAAGTCTAACAGTTTTCATGCATCACATAGCACATAATAACATGCTCGATATACATCTCATTAAAGTAACATGGCATACATGCTTTTAATTCACATAGCAAATATAAAGATTGAGTTCCTTACTCAATCATCATTACTTAGTCAAAACAATGCAGTCATATATTGACTTTAACATTTCATGATTTCAACATGCATAACATATCATGCAATTTAAAACAGTTCATCAAGTCCACATAAAAAATAGGAACCGAAAGACTTGCCTTGATCGTTGTTTACCAATAATAGCTTAACAGCTTACAGTTATCTGCACTTCACGTGCCCTACACAATTATATAATCATACACATCAACTATTAGTCACATAACAACACATAGCAATTGTAATGTAAACTCTACTCCACATCTCATAATCTTTCCTATTAATAAATACACAATGGTCAATTAGATTGTGTTAACTTTTTGACTTATGACTCACTATATTTCTTCTTAGTCAAACTCGAAGTTCAAGTGCTTAAGTCTTGCTAGGACTACTTATTGGTTTTATTTTAAACCCATTTCATATCCTATAATATTCATTTCAACTGAATTGAAATACTTTTTAAGTTCATTAACACTTGGCACGGCGTTTCGACGTTCAATCGTCACACGCCCGATTTGCCTCTCTTGTGTATGCTTACTATGCTTCTATAACTTATGTAATACATTATTTATTAATGTTAAGCATCATTATATTTACTAAGATTCATGTTTTATAACTTAGGACATCATCTTTTACGGTCTGGAGCACTACACATGCATATGTGCATGCCCGACACCCTCCGATTGCCTCCGAAAACACAACAGTCCTAAAGATAACCATTTTGACCCATCCTAATGACCTCAAATTGAAAAACGTAAAGAACTAAAGTTGTAGGTCTACTCGTTCTCGTTCCGGATCATCTTGAATCACCTCAATCGGAGTTTGTATGAGGAAGTTATGGCCATTTTACTACAGGAGGTCAAAACTGTCCAAGTCAGACTTCTGTCCCCACGCTGGGGCGCGAGGACTAAGCCAACTAGTGGCGTTGGGGTGCGAGATTGGCGTTGGGGTGCGAATTTCAGCACTGGGGCACCAACTTCTGGCGCTGGGGCGCGAATTTTGGCGCCAGGGCGCGATTTTTGGCGCTGGGGCTCAAATTTTGGCGCTGGGGCGCCGAAACTTACAGAACACAGCCCACGATGAACAGAACAACTAAATTTTTGTCTATAACTTAATTTCTAACACTAATTAACATGTATAACTTATGCCAATTACACATATACACATTACCCAACATGCATATACTAATTTAAACCATTAAACAATAATTTTAGAAAACTTAAATCATTGTACGCACAATTTTAAAACCAAAACTCTATTATCGATGTTTGTTTACAAAGTTTAACACTGAAATTCTTATTAGTTGTCAACTTAGTCCATTCCAACTATAATCTCATCGTTTCTTACCAAGTTAATATATTCAGTGTTCAATTTCACCATTAATTCACCACCAAACTATTACAGACAATTACATTATATTAATATTTGGTATTTTTACCGGTCATTTTTGAACATCTATAAACTTCAAACAGTTTTTTCCTTTCTAAACGAGACTAGCGTACAATCCCTTATCTAAACATAAACTCTAGCATTACAATTACCTACAAGTGCAATTATTCAGTTTATCCAACAATTCAAAAGAATTTAAACTTCACAGAGAATTTGTAAAGAATTTTTACACAGTGAAACTCATGAAAAATTATGTCGTAACATATATATTAAGAGTTATATAACATACCTTCAATTTGCTCAGACAATTCTTGCTAACTCTTGTAATCCTTGCTAAAATTGCCAGAAATTGCTTAAGTTCTCTCACAATTCTCTCAACTCTTTGTAATCTCTAGGCTAGCAAACTAGAATACGTAAAAAGAACAACTGGTAGCTTTAAGGCGAAAAACCAAAACTGTTAATCTTTAATACGCCAAACTTAATAAAATAACAGCTACAAAACTAACGTATATAATATAAATATATTATATTTATTATTTTATTAAAATTCAAAAATTAGAAATTCGAAAAGTCATTAGGCATTGTTTGGCAAAATACTTTAAAATTAAAGACTTAATATATTTAAATATATTTAAGCATTGTTTGGCAAGATAAATTAAAACTACTTTAATTTATTTTAATAACCATTTATAATATAGTTATTTGTCACACTTCTAATTAATTAAGTTTTCATATTTAATTTAATTAATTCTAATAATAATTCATTGCATAATATAATAATTTATTTAATCATTATAAACTCTCTAACTTAATTATTAAATTAAATTAGATTACTATTTCAAAATAATTACTTTCCCTAACTCATTAATTATTTATTAAATAAATAAATAATCAAATCACATCAAATCAATTAAACAAATACTTATTCAATGATAAACACATCCATTAAAAATTTATATAATTCAATAAATATTTAAATATTATAATTAAAATCTAGATTGTTACATCATTCTCTCCTTATAAGGATTATGTCCTCAGAATCACAACTCAAACCACTCATTCGTTACAATCTTCCCTACTTACAAAGATTCTGTCCCCAGAATCGAAGACACAAATTACACAAATAACTCAGAGAAATCTTTCATCATTTTATCTAAATATAGATTTTATATTTCCTACTACATTCATTACCTAACAAATTCTAGGTTTTATTTCATAACTTTCATTTGAACTCAATTATATTTTGAGTATAATATATCTTTTAACCCATTCAATTTCTTTTCTAAGGATCGTTATCATCAACACTCGGGATATTACATTCACCCTTTCTTCTAAGAATTTCGTCCTCGAAATTTTTATTTATTAATCTTTATTCATTCAATCTATCAAAGTAGATTTTACATCACTACTTCATTCATTCATTGGTTTCTATAATCACTTTCTTTCCACAAACATCATTCTACAATTATTAAACTTTTCTATTAAAAGTTTCACATTATTCTTTGATAATTCATATCCTTCTCACTTCAAAATCTCTTTTCTCACTTATTCAACATATTCATCATTCAGTGTCGCATTCTACGACTTACTTCTTTCTAAGGAATACTTTCCTTACCACATTCACCTTTTAGAATATCAAGAATCTTCCACAATTGCTCAATAATTGGGAAGCGATATGAATAACAGAAATTTAAAAGATTCCAAATCATGCTGAGGGTCATAAGACCACGAACTATATCCACAGTTACAAGTAATCTTTCAACTTTAACTTTAACAGTCATAAGACTATAAGGACCCCCGTACTTAGGGTGTTAAGCCCTTCGTACGATGTATTGTGCACAAAAATTTAAACGCTATGCATATGTCCATAGTTATAAGTAATCTTTCAACTTAAACTTTAACAGTCATAAGACTATAGGGACTCCTCGTACTTAGGGTGATCAGCCCTTCGTACGATGTATTGTGCACAAACATCTCAACGCCTCCGCGTAATCCCCTATAAAAGGGTTGTTCATCTCAGCTTTTCAACATCTGAATCTGCACCAAAACAATTTGGTTTGGCATAACCTCTCAAGAAACTCTTGAATTTCATGAACATCTTTCAATATTTGTCTAGCTGAATCAAATAGCATAGACCTCTACAATAACTCGGACATTAATCGAAATATACATATACATACATACATATGTATTCTCATATCTTAAAGAAATCTCAAAAATCTTTTTATGACGTCATGATACCACACTGTATTTACAGTCCGTTGAGGATTCCGTCATTTGGTGACTTTATCATACTACATCATACCATAGTGGGCTGACGATCCTTAGATCACATCCAACACTAGGTAATACTGCATTGATGACTCCATCGTTTTTATCATCTTTGCACCAGGTTACATGATGCATTAATGATATAAAATACATTTTGATATATTGCAAATTATTTTTGTCTAGCCAAAGTAATTAGCATAGACATACGAATAATAGTATTTGTTGTTAAAACTCATTGGTTCCATCATTTGATCCAATATTTTTCAAGAAAATAAAAGTGTAAACATCAGCACGAAGTCAATAAATTTTGAAAGTCTAGCATAGCTAGTAGATTTAGAATACCTATGCTTCCACCATCAACTCAACTTTCTATAATGATCCATCGCTTAATAGGTCTATCTATTCCTATCATCCTCAATACTACATCCACACACTTAATTATACCCTAGTTCATCAAAATTACCACACGTTATGAGTTCAGGAACTTGCCACAATCATATGAGTTTAAGAACTTATCCTAGTCAGACCATAGGCGTCCATTCGCTGAGGGGTTCAAAAATATACCATATAATTATGAGTCACGAACCTACCATAAGTATGAGTTTTAAGAACTCGCACTTAACCTTATAATATTTCTAACTATACACTACCTATCTGTTATACACATGAGAAAAGAATCACCTTCTCAACAGGCATATAGCAAATAGCGCGACATAAACATTCCAATGATTATCAATGTGATAAACTGAGTGCAAGCACAAAACCCTCGCCCATACAAAGATTTATACAACTCAGCCATCACAGGAGTCCTTAATTGAAATCCCACTTAACTCTATTTTGCTCTTAACTTGCTCTTTGCTCGATACGAATTCCTCGTATCACATCATCTATAACTCCTCATGAGTTATCTCGTACTATTTCATAGTACACCATCTTCATAGCATTAAGCTATAATCATTCAAACATTACAGACCATCTTTCTTTTATAACTTAAACAGATCACGTCGTGACCTTATTCTATAATCATCTCTCTTAAAATTCTTTTGTTAACTCGTGATCGTTTTGTTTTACGATCCTCATTCTTTCTCTTTTTTATCATTTACGACATTATTCGTTATCTTGGCTATTGGAGTTAGGAAACTCCCATTTCTTATCTTTATATCTCTTCAAGATTCTTCTTTGAATCTTCTTGTTTATAAAAATAATTCTTCCTTTAAGAATTTCTAACTTCATTTACATAGCTCAATATTTCATTCGAGTTCTACACTTTCATCATACGTGTCCATTTCTACACTTGGTACACATCGAGTCTCTAACAGTTTCAATATGGTACGCTGAGTGGTTTCCCACAAACAACCAATAAACTAGGTTCCGAGTTGCTAGTTCGTATATACCTCCGCTCCATGAAGGAATCGGTTAGCCCAGATACCATACATCAACTACTAAAGAGTACAATTGCACCATACTTAGACATAACTCTCTATTCATAACTGCTTTATCATTATCTTTTTATAGACATTGTCTATTTATTATCACCTTACATCCTTATTATTGGAGTTGGGTAACCCCACATTCATATTCCTGATAACTCAGCGAGATTCTTCTTTGAATCCTTTCACGCAAGTTTAAATCTCTTATTGTTCAAACTCTATTTGAGCTTATTCGTTCATTATCTTCACCTCTCTTCTCTAAGGTTATAGCCTACGGTACTCCTACCTAAGATTTATAACCTACAGCTCTGATACCAACTGTAACGACCCCAAAATTCATATACAATTTAAATCCCGACTTCGGTAGTTAACCATACATTCAACTTCTAAATAATACATCATTATTCGATGTTAAACTTAATAAAATTGCGGAATATTTAAAACTTTTATACATTTCCTTCTTTCTTGCCCTGAATCACAACCATTACATTACATCTCTTTGATTCAATCTTATATCATGAATTAATAAAATTGCGGAATATTTAAAACTTTTATACATTTCCTTCTTTCTTGCCCTGAATCGCAACAATTACATTACATCTCTTTGATTCAATCTTATATCATGAATCGTTACAACAAAATGACTATACAAAGTCTTACATCATAACTAAATATCCATATACATTGGATAGCTCAACTTACAATTCAACAACATGTTACGTTCAAAATATGAAATACATTTCTCATAAAACATAAGTAATCTTCGTGAATATAGATCTCTATAACTCACATAGCACGTATCTTTACCTTAAAATCTTGACCTGCAAAAGTGGTTATTTGCAAGAGTGAGCTCGACAGCCCAGCAAAGTCTAACAGTTTTCATGCATCACATAGCACATAATAACATGCTCGATATACATCTCATTAAAGTAACATGGCATACATGCTTTTAATTCACATAGCAAATATAAAGATTGAGTTCCTTACTCAATCATCATTACTTAGCCAAAACAATGCAGTCACATATTGACTTTAACATTTCATGATTTTAACATGCATAACATATCATGCAATTTAAAACAGTTCATCAGGTCCACGTAAAAAATAGGAACCGAAAGACTTGCCTTGATCGTTGTTTACCAATAATAGCTTAACAGCTTACAGTTATCTGCACTTCACGTGCCCTACACAATTATATAATCATACACATCAACTATTAGTCACATAACAACACATAGCAATTGTAATGTAAACTCTACTCCACATCTCATAATCTTTCCTATTAATAAATACACAATGGTCAATTAGATTGTGTTAACTTTTTGACTTATGACTCACTATATTTCTTCTTAGTCAAACTCGAAGTTCAAGTGCTTAAGTCTTGCTAGGACTACTTATTGGTTTTATTTTAAACCCATTTCATATCCTATAATATTCATTTCAACTGAATTGAAATACTTTTTAAGTTCATTAACACCTGGCACGGCGTTTCGACGTTCAATCGTCACACGCCCGATTTGCCTCTCTTGTGTATGCTTACTATGCTTCTATAACTTATGTAATACATTATTTATTAATGTTAAGCATCATTATATTTACTAAGATTCATGTTTTATAACTTAGGACATCATCTTTTACGGTCTGGAGCACTACACATGCATATGTGCATGCCCGACACCCTCCGATTGCCTCTGAAAACACAATAGTCCTAAAGATGACCATTTTGACCCATCCTAATGACCTCAAATTGATAAACGTAAAGAACGAAAGTTGTAGGTCCACTCGTTCTCGTTCCGGATCATCTTGAATCACCTCAATCGGAGTTCATATGAGGAAGTTATGGCCATTTTACTACAGGAGGTCAAAACTATCCAAGTCAGACTTCTGTCCCCACGCTGGGGCGCGAGGACTAAGCCAACTAGTGGCGCTGGGGCGCGAGATTGGCGCTGGGGCGCGAATTTCAGCGCTGGGGCGCCAACTTCTGGCGCTGGGGCGCGATTTTTGGCGCTGGGGCTCAAATTTTGGCGCTGGGGCGCCGAAACTTGCAGAACACAGCCCACGATGAACAGAACAACTAAATTTTTGTCTATAACTTAATTTATAACACTAATTAACATGTATAACTTATGCCAATTACACATATACACATTACCCAACATGCATATACTAATTTAAACCATTAAACAATAATTTTAGAAAACTTAAATCATTGTACGCACAGTTTTAAAACCAAAACTCTATTATCGATGTTTGTTTACAAAGTTTAACACTGAAATTCTTATTAGTCATCAACTTAGTCCATTCCAACTATAATCTCATCGTTTCTTACCAAGTTAATATATTCAGTGTTCAATTTCACCATTAATTCACCACCAAACTATTACAGACAATTACATTATATTAATATTTGGTATTTTTACCGGTCATTTTTGAACATCTATAAACTTCAAACAGTTTTTTCCTTTCTAAACGAGACTAGCGTACAATCCCTTATCTAAACATAAACTCTAGCATTACAATTACCTACAAGTGCAATTATTCAGTTTATCCAACAATTCAAAAGAATTTAAACTTCACAGAGAATTTGTAAAGAATTTTTACACAGTGAAACTCATGAAAAATTATATCGTAGCATATATATTAAGAGTTATATAACATACCTTCAATTTGCTCAGACAATTCTTGCTAACTCTTGTAATCCTTGCTAAAATTGCCAGAAATTGCTTAAGTTCTCTCACAATTCTCTCAACTCTCTGTAATCTCTAGGCTAGCAAACTAGAATACGTAAAAAGAACAACTGGTAGCTTTAAGGCGAAAAACCAAAACTGTTAATCTTTAATACGCCAAACTTAATAAAATAACAGTTACACAACTAACGTATATAATATAAATATATTATATTTATTATTTTATTTATTTTATTGAAATTCAAAAATTAGAAATTCCAAAAGTAATAAGGCTTTGTTTGGCAAAATACTTTAAAATTAAATACTTAATATATTTAAATATATTTAAGCATTGTTTGGCAAGATAAATTAAAATTACTTTAATTTATTTTAATAACCATTTATAATATAGTTATTTGTCACACTTCTAATTAATTAAGTTTTCATATTTAATTTAATTAATTCTAATAATAATTCATTGCATAATATAATAATTTATTTAATCATTATAAACTCTCTAACTTAATTATTAAATTAAATTAGATTACTATTTTAAAATAATTACTTTCCCTAACTCATTAATTATTTATTAAACAAATAAATAATCAAATCACATCAAATCAATTAAACAAATACTTATTCAATGATAAACACATCTATTAAATATTTATATAATTCAATAAATATTTAAATATTATAATTAAAATCTAGATTGTTACATGTATGACCAAAATCGTCGCCTAAAGGGTGAGCACGGGTGAGTAAGATAAGGGGTATACACTTGATCCGGACCGTATATATATATATATATATATATATATATATATATATATATATATATATATATATATATATGGTAATAGAATTTATCTAATATAAAAAAATATAACATAAGAAGTAAAAATATCACAACTAAGTTTTGAACCTAAAACCTATGGGTTATTGGGCCATTAAGCTACCACTGAGCCATTCTAATTTATTAGTTAACTAAACTAAGGCCATAACTTGTAGTCTCCAATATTTTTAAATTTATCCGAGAATGAAAGTGATGATTGATTTTATGTAAATTTAAAAGAAATGTCAAATGATAAAATTATTCATATTTAAATTCTCATGTAATTGCATATTTTTCTATACATGACTAGTGATATTATATAAATATTTATATATAATAAAAATATGACATTTAATAGAAAGGATATTACACATAAATTATTGTAAAAAAAATTTTGATTATTTAATATAAGTAAATATTTAACTTGAGATTACATAAAATAATAAGAACTTTTATTCTTAGACGGAGGGAGTAACTTAAATCATGAACATATTTTTAAGTCCAAAAATAAAATACGAAAAGAAGAATAGTAATGGTATACCCCTAGCTATTCCTAGTTCTCCTTTTATCTTTTTTCCAAATATATTATAAAATTAAATTATAATATTATCACTTCTAAGAGAAAACATAAAAGATAAATAAAATTTTATTATGTTCTATGAACTAAAACAGAATAAAGTTATTTAAAAATGACTTATAAGTCATTCCTAATAAGTTAGTTTGACCCATATTAATGTAATATTAATTTTATCACTATTTTATTTAAATTTTAAAAAAACGAATTTATAAAAAACAATAGTAAGATGCAACTTAACTTTAATTGGCGTTAGAATTTTTATTTTTATTTTTTTATAACTGAAGTCTTATATACTCCATCATTTCTAACGCCGATGACAGAGAATAAATATAAAAAATATTGATATTTGTAAACAAGTACAAGAGATCAAAGAAATTATAAAAAAAGAGATTTCAACGTCAGTTAAAGTGATGTTACATCTTACTCTTATTTTTTACAAATTTACTTTATAAAAAAATTTAAAAAAAGTTACAATGTCGGTTAGTTTGGCATTGGATCACATTTTTATTTTTTTCAAATGTCTTTAAAAAAATAAAATCATTTAAAAAAAATTAAGATAATTTTTTTTAAATTCGTTTTAAAAAAAAATTAATTTTAAAGTGGCGTTGATTGCCTTTCTGATTTTTAGCCAAAACAAATCCACAAATTCAACGCCATTTAAAATGGTATTCAGTAGTTTTTCCTAAATTATATTTTAGGTCCGGTTTAGCCCGGTTGAACTAGTTTGGTCAAAACTCGGATTGAACTGATTGACCACAAGTAAAACCGGTTAAGTTGACCAAATGAACCAATTTTTTAATTAGTTTTAATATTTTTTGAACTATATTTTTTTAATATTAAAATTAACTACTTTTAATAATATTATAACTTAATTTTATTATCTTAATATCGGTTAAATAACGGTTCAATCACTGATTGATGGATGACTCATCCCATAATTTTCTCATGTTGATGACTGCTCTAAAACATTGTTTAAAACCATAGAACGAACCAAATATCCGAAGGGTTATTTACTTGAATATTTTTCTTTATTCTAGTAAAATAAAAGGGTGCTATGAAAGTTTAGATGTTAAATATTTTTTCAGTCACTGTACTATACGTCAACTTACAGATGAATGACTGAATATTTTTTTCTTACATTCAACACATTCTAACACAAAATTAAAAAAACCGTTACATGCGTTGACTTTAAACGGAAAAAGCCAACTAAGTTGCTGAGTTGTAAAAATAATGCTGATGTGGCAGTGATTATGCGACGTGGCAGTGATTGGGGAAAATTTTCTATGAAGAAAATGAAAAAACTATTTTAAAGTATAATATAAATTTAAAAATTTAGCCAAAAAACAAGAAAATAAATATAAAATGTATTTAAATATTTTTGTAATTCATATCAAATAATTTTTTATTTATAATTAAGTTATTTATAAAACACAAAAACTAAAAATATGCTAATTAAAATTAAGGGGGATGTGAAATACATTTAGGGGAAAATGAAATAAAATTATAATAAAATTAGAAAATTTAGCAAAAAAATATGTGGTAGAAATATGTTTTTTTATATAATTAATAACAAATATAATTGAAGAAATTATAAAAATTATAAAATTAAAAATCCTTTCAAATTCGGACATTAAAATTATAATTGAGACCATTTTTATTTAGTTTTTAATTATTTCTTTTTTTGATAATACATGGCAAATTTTATTTAAAAGAAATAAGTGTATGACATTAAAATAAATTAAAAAAAGTAGAAAATAAAATAAAAATTTTAGAATATAAATTAAATAGATAAAAATAATTTTTTAAAACATGAATATAAATTAAATAGCAAAATTTGGATGCAGCAACACAACTAAATCTCATATTATTCGATCCCCATTCGGAGACCTAACACCTTCTCTCTCCGCCGCCGACCTCCGTTACACCGCCTACGAGATCTTCGTCGCCGCCTGCCGTACATCCTTCGGCAAACCCCTCAAATGCATTCCCAACAACAGCGCCGACCGTGGGTCTCCATCTCCGTGGCCGTCATCGCTATCGAGCTTGCCATCGGTGCAGCACCGATCCATCACTTCTACTGCCGCTTCAAAAATGAAAAAGGCGTTAGGGCTCTGATCTAGCTCCAGTTCGGGTTTGAGTCCGGGTTCTGGGGGTAGTCCGTCCCCGGGGAAGGGGAAGAGGCCATTGACTGTTGGGGAGCTAATGAGGGCTCAAATGGGGGTTTCTGAAAATAATGACTCCTGGATTAGGAGAGCTTTATTGCGAATTGCTGCTGGACAGGTATATATGTATAGTGTATCTTGAAACGTGTTTAATTCTAATTGGTTTGCTGAGATGTGTTTCTTTCTAATATTTTACTTATAATTTGATCTAATGTCTTATAACTTATATTAATGTTTCTGTAAAAGTATTGAATTTGAGTGTTTCTTTTGGTGAGAAATGGTATTTTTATTTTGATTTTTATAATATGTTTAATAATTTCTCATTTATTTGATTTGTGGTGTTTTTTCCTTTGTTTTTATATGTGAGTATATAATAATTGGGTTGGAGGTTTTAATTATTGAATCTGATGATTTATTAGTTAATACTGTGTGGTTTTGCCTCTAAATGTAGATGGATCAGTATATGTATATGTATATGTATATTCCATTCTTAGATATTTTAATTTGAAATTTGTATATGTAAATTGCTTTGGGCATTGAAGTTTTATTCTTTTGAGGTTGTGAGAACAATTAACTCTTTATTTTACAAGTTCTTATTAAGGGATGCTTGACTTGGATTGGTAATAGAGATTGTTTGGTGCTTGTTATAACTTTTCTGTGCATTTTTTTTTCAATCTTTCCTTTCTCTTTATCTGATTTCTTCTCCAGAATTGCATTGTTACCCTTATGTGTTCTAAAAACAGTGCCATAAAACATTCTTGTGGTAGCAAACCAATACATTCCATATGAATCAGGCATCTATACTGGAAATGATAAAGTCGTTCGTTTCACTAGACGTGGCCAAGAAGTAGGCACAGGGACTGTGCTGGATCTCCTTTTAGTGAGCTCAGGACCATCCCGACCTTATGTTCCCTGTGACATTGCAGAATACCCCTAAGTAGTTGCAGACTTTGAGATGGATTATACACTTTGAGCCTTGTGGAGTTGTAGTGGATGTTTTTGATTTTTTAGTTAAGCATGTGTTATGTCCTTACTTTTTGTCAGTCAAGGACTTGAGTTGAAGCACTTTTGCACTATGATTAAATATTCTTTGAGCATTCTTGAATTTTATTTGCTATATTAGAATTTGGAACTGTCCCACTTTTGTTTCTTTTAATCTTATTTTTGTGTACTTTTGATGCCTGAATTCTTGCATTTCCAATAAGATATCATTTGGGTATTATTGACATGTATTTTTTTTGTGCTTTTTTCAACTTTAACATGAAACAGATACTTCATGGTCTAGTAGGTAAGAATTCTTGCTGCTGATGACTTGTGCTTTCATGGAGGATATAAATTATATGAGACACATTCTGAATGACTCACTTCTTTTTCTTTCAACCCTGAAAAGGTTTGGTAAGATCTCCAATCATAGCAACACTGCCACAGATTGGTTCAAGCTTGTATCTAACTTGGGGGATTTTGTATAGCTTTCCCGAGGTAAGAAGAAGTGAATAACTGCCTCCTACCATTTTGGCACTCGATTATCAAACAGCTTTATTAAATGAGTATGCTTGCTGGTGACAGGTTCAGACTCATATACTTGTTAGTTCTTTGGTCATCAGCTGGGGTATCACTAAGGTGAGTTTTGCTTGATTGCCATTTGTATTACTTGTCTTCTTCTGGTTGCAGTAGTATTTACAGACTAAGTATCTAGTCATGAACGTTTTACTGCAGTGTGCTAGATAAACTAAAAATTCAGAGAAGCTCGAATCTAAAAATTATAATTTTGGGAATGAAATTGACCTGAGGAGTCATTGGGAAAAGCATGGTACCAACAAGTTTGTCACAATCAGGTAGATTTAAACTATGGGTATGGTCACTGGACTGTCATCGCATATGTCGCCTGTTTGACTGTATATATGTCTGTGGCCCTTTGCATAAGTTTTTGGTACTTCGTAGTCCATGAATTGTCACAGTCATGGTGTATGTTGTCAAATTCTAGATGTCTGAGTTTCTTAAACATTGTTTTGTGTCTTCACTTGGTTATGTGAGTGAATGTTTGTTTGTAGAAATAACTAGCGACAGATTGTGAATACTTATCTATAGGGAGCAAAATGTAATAGTACAATAGATACACATAAAACATGGTTTCTCTAGCGCGGTTCGAAAAACTCTAAATGCATGTTGTCCATGAATTATCACAGTATGGCATTGGCACTCTGCAGAAGTGAAGGTCCTATTCTTTTCTTCTGATGGAGCTTATTTGTACTCAGGTAGAGAGAAGCTACTTTGAACTGTATTGGGCCTTTTTGGTAAATTACAAATATGTAAATAGCATGTGATATTTAAGAACTGTTATGATTTGAATATCATTTTAATCATCCCCCCCCCCCCGCTTATTATTTGTTATTTCTAAGTTTCATTTGTTTATGGTGAACTAGTATTGCAAAGTTATATATGAACTATCTGCTGGAATTTAGGTGGGAAAAAAGGAGTCCTCATGGTATGGTAGCTAGACACAGGGAAAAGGAAATTTCTACTAAGAATAAGATCTCCACTATTATATTTTACAAGTTCTCTAGATCCTTCAATTTCCTCTGTAAGAATATCTTTTATGTACTAGAACCTAGAGTTTTTCTATGATAATTAAGGTTGTCTGTTGCAATGAGAACTAATTCCTAACAAAGTAAGTTTCTTCAGATATCCTGTGCTGATAATCGTATTCATCTACTAAAAATGCCTTCGATGGAGATTCTGAAGTCCATTTCTGGGATCAAGGGTTGTGACAATATGATTGATTATATTTTAAAGGGTGTTCTATTAGTAATTTAGATAATCTGGGTTAGTTGCACATGCCCAAGTGCAATTGTAGTTTAAATGGGTGGTTGGATGCGACGTGTAAGACCCCGAATTTTATGAAATAAAATTATTCAATTTTTCTTATAATTACTATTCAATAAATGGTTAAATTGATAAAAGTTTAAAGTTATGAGTGAAATATGATTTTTTTTTCAAAATAAGCAAGTGGTTATAAAATAATCATTGTTGTCGGGGAATATTCGTTTGGTCGTGAAATATTCTTTCTGTCGGGAAATATTCGTACGACGGCGCAGCCATTTGTGGGCCCCATAACAGAATAACTGTCGGGTGAAGAAAACGATAAATTTGAGTTTTTACAAATAACGGCGTAGTTGTTACCGTTAACACTGTTGGAATACCCGGTGGTTAAAATACAGTAATACGCGTTATTGCACAGTAGCACACGGTATTGCATAGTATTTTTGAAATTATTGATTCTTACGTAAGAAGGCACTACTCAATAATTGTTACAGTAATTACTGTTCAATATTTTATTTTATTGATTCAATAATTGCTGCGTTGATATTTTATATTATTGTTGTTTCAATAATTGTTGCTGCATAGTATTTTCCTTTATCAGATCAATAATTCATATTATTTGAATAATATTATTAGATAACATTATTGGCAATGTCTAGAAAGTTCTGTCTAAGGAGAGGTTTGGTCATCTAATTGCGCGCCAGTAAGGAGAAATCCTTATTGGAAAGCCCCCTCTTTCCTGGGAACGGCCTGGTTGTCATAAATGTGATTCTGTAATATTATTTGTGAATAATTAATTATTGATTCATATGATAAGGAAATATTTATTTTATGTGGATATAAATGAGGGATATATTTTTGTGGTTAAAAATGAAGGAGTTAATGTTGAGGTTTTTATCAGTATTTTTGTCGGAATGGAGGTATTAAAAATCAGGGTTTTTGAGATATTTTGCGGGGGTTATAATTTTTAATCCGACCGTTGGATCGTGATAATTTTTGGATATGTTATACATATATAAGTTGAGTATATGTCCACAAATTTTGAACCGTTAAAAATGAACGTATGATTTGTTATGAATTTTAAGAGGTGGCTGATTCGGAAATCAGGTTATAAATCATTTTTGGTGGAAAATTCTAGAATTGGTGGGCCCCACTTGTGGTTGGTGAAGAAATGTGCTGAATTATATTTCAAATGTGGTGGGTGGGAATAGTAGCAGGTAAAGCCATCAGGTTGCAGGTCAAACCTACCAAAATTTTCCTATAAATAGAGGGCTAAGTTAGAATTGAAAATCACACCAGAAACATAAGCTTTCTCTCTTTCTCTCTCTAGATTATTGAGCATATTTTGTGAGTTTTTAGATACTTGGTGAGTTGCTATTCATCAGTGCAAGTTTCCTTCAGCATCATATCCGATATCCAGCCAGAAGTACTGCTCTTTTGAGGTAAGGGATAGTAAGGGATAGTAAGGGATATTAAGGGATTTTAAGGGTTGTTATGATTTTCAGTTTCGTAATTTTTCTGATCTTCAAAAAATTCTGGAAAAATTTGAAATGATATTTTGATGAGTTTTCTTGATTGTGTCCAAAAATGGTGATTTTTGGATGTATAGATTGAGAGTTATGAATTTTATGAGAAAAGACTATTTTAAAAGTAACAGCTTATAATTCCTTGTGGTTAATTCCAAAATTGATGAAATTTTTATTGGGAGTACATGTATATGATAGAAGTATACTCTGTAAATTTCAGAATTTTTGGACAAAAGTAAAATTTTTGATAAATGTCTAAATATTCGGCTATTTTGGCCATATGAAAAATAGTAAATGACTTTTAAAAATTCTGAGAAAAATATATGTTCACTATGGGACTATATTATGCTAAATTCCAGAAAAGAAATATTTTTGAAACTGATTTGGTATTTTTCATGAAAATGGTCTAGTTATGAGTAAATGAATTAAATATGTTTTGTGAAGAAAGAAAATTAGAAAATAGGATTTTATGGCTTGAGAATCCTATATGAGGTATATGCAGATTTTTGATGAGGGTTTTGGTTATTGATGATGAAATTGTAAGAGTTGGCATTTTATGATGATTAAATGCATTAATTAGTAAAGTGTAAACAATTTAAATAAATTGTTTATAAGCTTAAGAAATGTTATTCTTTCAATATCATTATACCGAAGTATTGGTATGAATTTTATTGTGGAATTTCTACCTTTTTGAGTCGGTGTTACTATTCACGAGTTACTATTCATGAGTTACTATTCACGAGTTACTATTCACGACAAAATTGGTTTCTTTTACTAACCAAATTATAGTTGATTTATGAATATTACTCTTGAGATTAAATCTATATGTTGATTATATTGATTTTATTATCATATATAACATTTTTATAACCCTGATGTTGAAATTCTCTTTCACTGGAGTGTAAAGATGGGTAGATTATTGGTATGATCATGACTAGGGTTCTCTTTGGCCTGTAGTGCAAAGTTGAATTGTGACTGGTATGATCATGACCATTGAATTTACAATTGAATATCTTTAGCTTAAGTGTAAAGATGAATTGATTAACATGGTTATAATTATGGTGTATATAAATTCTGAAATGATTATATATTTCTTTGAGATATGAATATATTTGGCCTGTAGTGCAAATATTAATTGTTGAGGAATATCTTTGGCCTGTAGTGTAAAGATGAATTGTAGATGAATATCTTTGGCCAGTAATGCAAAGATGAACTGTTGATGAATATCTTTGGCCTGTAGTGCAAAGATGGTTTGTTGATGAATATCTTTGGCCCGTAGTGCAAAGATAAACTGTTGTTGAATATCTTTGGTCGTAGTGCAAAGATGGATTTATTAGTATGATTATGAACAGGAACTGTGATTTGGTATAACCATGATCTTTGATGTTTCAGGTAAAGACATGTGATGAAAATATTCTTCGTCCTGGGTGTGAAGAAAAATTTAGAATCACAATTATGATTATGAGTTATTCATATGATTGTGGAAAGGAACTGTTGATTGATGTTACAGGGATAAAACATTGTTGGTGGATTTTTAACATGGAGAAGATAATAGACTTTATAGTCTATTTGACTCTTCTAATGGATTGCTCGTTCCGCTGCAACTATGGTTGAAATTTTTATCATTTACCATATGTTCTAAATCTCTGATTTATTATTGATGAAGGCTACTGATAATTTAATTATCTTTAGTCATGATATTCTTTACTGAGCTAGTTGTGCTCACCCTTTTGCTTCACAATTCCTTTCAGGTAATAAGAGTGTAGCTGGGTCGAGCGGGGGTAACAAGGGAATAGAACGGTGGTCATCATTTAGTAGTTATATTTGGTGAAGAAAATAGGGTGAGGCGAACCCAACGTTGGAAGGGTGTTTTGTCACTATCATACAAGATGTCTAATGACATACAACCTTGTGTCATCATAAGACAGGGTTGTGCTCATCCACTTGCTGAGTATATATACGAGCACTACCTATATAATCTTGGTGTTTGTTTGAAGTATAATTCTCAATTAGAGACAGTAGAGATAATGATATGTCAAGAGAAGACTCACCATTGGAAAGAATATGATAGTATTCTTCTCGTTTTTCTATGGGGTCTATTGGGTCAACCAAGGATAATTCTGTGGCCATATGATATCTATCATAACCTAGACGCGTGGCCTCCCATGTACGAAGGTTTCCTTGAGCACTTCCCAAAGATTCTAATTTCTAAAACAGTTTTTGACTATACCTTTATGTAAGGTGTCATTGTGAGTTGATGTCCACGGTTAGAACATGAGTCACATTTGGTATATATTTGTATCCAAACTCACAGCATATGTGTTGTTATATTTTGTACGATAATTATTGTAATAAAGTTGTAGTTGTTTTCTGTACCATGTATTTGACGACTCAGAATGGGTTGGGTGGAATGGACCTATTTTGGGGATGTCACAGGTGGTATCAGAGCTATAAGTAAAGAGCCCCGAGCCTCTCGCTGGTGACTTCCTGTTGATGGGGGATGCACCGAAGCCAGACTCTCCGTAGGGGACGCCGTTCTGCGGTGGCAAACTGATAGGTACCACTGTGAGGTGCTGTCCACTGATGGGACATTTGTCACAGGTGGTATCAGAGCTATAAGTAAAGAGCCCCGAGCCTCTCGCTGGTGACTTCCTGTTGATGGGGGATGCACCGAAGCCAGACTCTCCGTAGGGGACGCCGTTCTGCGGTGGCAAACTGATAGGTACCACTGTGAGGTGCTGTCCACTGATGGGACATTTGTCACAGGTGGTATCAGAGCTTAGGGATATGATCTCTGGCGGAGATCGGGGAATACAACTAGGTGGGGAGAGATGAGTAAATCCTTCGCTAGTGTGTCCTACCTAAGCTTATTTGTTGGTCAGTCATAATATCGGGATATTATGTGATATGTTAATTTGTTCAATTAACCCTTATTTTGAAGCTGTATTCTAGAATGATATCTGAAATACAGGAGATGAGCAATGGAGAAATCATGATGATAGGGAAGATGGAATCTGAAATGAAAGCAAGGTATTCTCAACTCTTTGAAATACCAGGTACGTAAATTTCGGGGACGAAATTTCATAAGGAGGGGAGATTGTAAGACCCCGAATTTTATGAAATAAAAGTATTCAATTTTTCTTATAATTACTATTCAATAAATGGTTAAATTGATAAAAGTTTAAAGTTATGAGTGAAATATGATTTTTTTTTCAAAATAAGCAAGTGGTTATAAAATAATCATTGTTGTCGGGGAATATTCGTTTGGTCGTGAAATATTCTTTCTGTCGGGGAATATTCGTACGACGGCGCAGCCATTTGTGGGCCCCATAACAGAATAACTGTCGGGTGAAGAAAACGATAAATTTGAGTTTTTACAAATAACGGCGTAGTTGTTACCGTTAACACTGTTGGAATACCCGGTGGTTAAAATACAGTAATACGCGTTATTGCACAGTAGCACACGGTATTGCATAGTATTTTTGAAATTATTAATTCTTACGTAAGAAGGCACTACTCAATAATTGTTACAGTAATTACTGTTCAATATTTTATTTTATTGATTCAATAATTGCTGCGTTGATATTTTATATTATTGTTGTTTCAATAATTGTTGCTGCACAGTATTTTCCTTTATCAGATCAATAATTCATATTATTTGAATAATATTATTAGATAACATTATTGGCAATGTCTAGAAAGTTCTGTCTAAGGAGAGGTTTGGTCATCTAATTGCGCGCCAGTAAGGAGAAATCCTTATTGGAAAGCCCCCTCTTTCCTGGGAACGGCCTGGTTGTCATAAATGTGATTCTGTAATATTATTTGTGAATAATTAATTATTGATTCATATGATAAGGAAATATTTATTTTATGTGGATATAAATGAGGGATATATTTTTGTGGTTAAAAATGAAGGAGTTAATGTTGAGGTTTTTATCAGTATTTTTGTCGGAATGGAGGTATTAAAAATCAGGGTTTTTGAGATATTTTGCGGGGGTTATAATTTTTAATCCGACCGTTGGATCGTGATAATTTTTGGATATGTTATACATATATAAGTTGAGTATATGTCCACAAATTTTGAACCGTTAAAAATGAACGTATGATTTGTTATGAATTTTAAGAGGTGGCTGATTCGGAAATCAGGTTATAAATCATTTTTGGTGGAAAATTCTAGAATTGGTGGGCCCCACTTGTGGTTGGTGAAGAAATGTGCTGAATTATATTTCAAATGTGGTGGGTGGGAATAGTAGCAGGTAAAGCCATCAGGTTGCAGGTCAAACCTACCAAAATTTTCCTATAAATAGAGGGCTAAGTTAGAATTGAAAATCACACCAGAAACATAAGCTTTCTCTCTTTCTCTCTCTAGATTATTGAGCATATTTTGTGAGTTTTTAGATACTTGGTGAGTTGCTATTCATCAGTGCAAGTTTCCTTCAGCATCATATCCGATATCCAGCCAGAAGTACTGCTCTTTTGAGGTAAGGGATAGTAAGGGATAGTAAGGGATATTAAGGGATTTTAAGGGTTGTTATGATTTTCAGTTTCGTAATTTTTCTGATCTTCAAAAAATTCTGGAAAAATTTGAAATGATATTTTGATGAGTTTTCTTGATTGTGTCCAAAAATGGTGATTTTTGGATGTATAGATTGAGAGTTATGAATTTTATGAGAAAAGACTATTTTAAAAGTAACAGCTTATAATTCCTTGTGGTTAATTCCAAAATTGATGAAATTTTTATTGGGAGTACATGTATATGATAGAAGTATACTCTGTAAATTTCAGAATTTTTGGACAAAAGTACAATTTTTGATAAATGTCTAAATATTCGGCTATTTTGGCCATATGAAAAATAGTAAATGACTTTTAAAAATTCTGAGAAAAATATATGTTCACTATGGGACTATATTATGCTAAATTCCAGAAAAGAAATATTTTTGAAACTGATTTGGTATTTTTCATGAAAATGGTCTAGTTATGAGTAAATGAATTAAATATGTTTTGTGAAGAAAGAAAATTAGAAAATAGGATTTTATGGCTTGAGAATCCTATATGAGGTATATGCAGATTTTTGATGAGGGTTTTGGTTATTGATGATGAAATTGTAAGAGTTGGCATTTTATGATGATTAAATGCATTAATTAGTAAAGTGTAAACAATTTAAATAAATTGTTTATAAGCTTAAGAAATGTTATTCTTTCAATATCATTATACCGAAGTATTGGTATGAATTTTATTGTGGAATTTCTACCTTTTTGAGTCGGTGTTACTATTCACGAGTTACTATTCATGAGTTACTATTCACGAGTTACTATTCACGACAAAATTGGTTTCTTTTACTAACCAAATTATAGTTGATTTATGAATATTACTCTTGAGATTAAATCTATATGTTGATTATATTGATTTTATTATCATATATAACATTTTTATAACCCTGATGTTGAAATTCTCTTTCACTGGAGTGTAAAGATGGGTAGATTATTGGTATGATCATGACTAGGGTTCTCTTTGGCCTGTAGTGCAAAGTTGAATTGTGACTGGTATGATCATGACCATTGAATTTACAATTGAATATCTTTAGCTTAAGTGTAAAGATGAATTGATTAACATGGTTATAATTATGGTGTATATAAATTCTGAAATGATTATATATTTCTTTGAGATATGAATATATTTGGCCTGTAGTGCAAATATTAATTGTTGAGGAATATCTTTGGCCTGTAGTGCAAAGATGAATTGTAGATGAATATCTTTGGCCAGTAATGCAAAGATGAACTGTTGATGAATATCTTTGGCCTGTAGTGCAAAGATGGTTTGTTGATGAATATCTTTGGCCCGTAGTGCAAAGATAAACTGTTGTTGAATATCTTTGGTCGTAGTGCAAAGATGGATTTATTAGTATGATTATGAACAGGAACTGTGATTTGGTATAACCATGATCTTTGATGTTTCAGGTAAAGACATGTGATGAAAATATTCTTCGTCCTGGGTGTGAAGAAAAATTTAGAATCACAATTATGATTATGAGTTATTCATATGATTGTGGAAAGGAACTGTTGATTGATGTTACAGGGATAAAATATTGTTGGTGGATTTTTAACATGGAGAAGATAATAGACTTTATAGTCTATTTGACTCTTCTAATGGATTGCTCGTTCCGCTGCAACTATGGTTGAAATTTTTATCATTTACCATATGTTCTAAATCTCTGATTTATTATTGATGAAGGCTACTGATAATTTAATTATCTTTAGTCATGATATTCTTTACTGAGCTAGTTGTGCTCACCCTTTTGCTTCACAATTCCTTTCAGGTAATAAGAGTGTAGCTGGGTCGAGCGGGGGTAACAAGGGAATAGAACGGTGGTCATCATTTAGTAGTTATATTTGGTGAAGAAAATAGGGTGAGGCGAACCCAACGTTGGAAGGGTGTTTTGTCACTATCATACAAGATGTCTAATGACATACAACCTTGTGTCATCATAAGACAGGGTTGTGCTCATCCACTTGCTGAGTATATATACGAGCACTACCTATATAATCTTGGTGTTTGTTTGAAGTATAATTCTCAATTAGAGACAGTAGAGATAATGATATGTCAAGAGAAGACTCACCATTGGAAAGAATATGATCGTATTCTTCTCGTTTTTCTATGGGGTCTATTGGGTCAACCAAGGATAATTCTGTGGCCATATGATATCTATCATAACCTAGACGCGTGGCCTCCCATGTACGAAGGTTTCCTTGAGCACTTCCCAAAGATTCTAATTTCTAAAACAGTTTTTGACTATACCTTTATGTAAGGTGTCATTGTGAGTTGATGTCCACGGTTAGAACATGAGTCACATTTGGTATATATTTGTATCCAAACTCACAGCATATGTGTTGTTATATTTTGCACGATAATTATTGTAATAAAGTTGTAGTTGTTTTCTGTACCATGTATTTGACGACTCAGAATGGGTTGGGTGGAATGGACCTATTTTGGGGATGTCACACGACGACTTTCAAATAGGAGAACAAAATGGAACATTACAAAATACAAAACTTGCATATTTGCAGGTCTTCCACTCTTCCTTGATTTGTATCTGTTTAGATCATCTTTAAATTAGAATTATATTATTCATTTTCACCATCTCTCTTGCCCCATATGTAGCATGCAGAGCAATATGTGTAAGATTGACATATTCTAGGAAGATTGCTTCTACGACCTGCCTTACAATACTGGGTATCAAATTTTCGTGCTACGTTTACGGAAGACAATGGACGAAATTATGAAGTGTACTCTCTCTATATATGTAGATATATACTTTGATTGAAGAACTATGATATTTTTAGATGGTTAATTGTAAAGATAATGAATGATTATGTAGTGGATGATTTTATTAAGTTAATAATATTTTAGTTTTTTGTATTTTTGCCATTATTTGCTATGGGGACATTGAGCCAGTCAGGTACACAAAAAGAATGTGAAATTTTGATTTGGCAACAATATAATTCGTTAAAAAAGCATTGAACAAGTTTTAATATAACAACAATTTTTTATATATTTAGTAACAAATTTTCGTTGCTAATGGCATTAAAAATATAATATTTGGCAACGAAAAATTAACTTAATAACAATGGAGAGGATATTATTGCTAATACTAAAATAAAAAGTAACATTTTTTATCGTTGCAAATCATATCAACTTTCGTTGCACATATAAAGAAACGGTAACATATAATGTCGTTGCTAATCAACGACTTTCGTTGCTATTGAAAAATAACTAGCAACAAATATTTTCGTTGCTGATTCAGCATAACATTGTTGCCAAATAATATAATCAGCAATGAAAATCGTTGCTAAAAAGTTTACATTCCGCAACGATAGTAAGCTTAGGCAACAATTTTCATAATTTACTGCAACGAAAAATGTCGTTGCAAAATGGTGTTAATTGCAATGAAAATGTATGGTCGTTGTAAAAAAAAGAGTTCATTTCGTTGCCAACTAGCAGGCTTTTGCAACGAAGTGGGGTTGTTAGCAACGAAATTTTAATTATTCTGCAACAATATATTTTGTTGCTAAAGGATCGATGTATCTTTACGAAAGCCAAATTTCGTTGCAAAATATATTACTTTTGGCAACGAAAAAAATATGTTCATTGCGGAACAATTAGCAACGCTAATTGCGCAACAAAAGACGCAACGACAGTAAAGTCGTTGCCAAAAACCTTTAGCAACGAAATCTGGCACCTTTAGCAACAAAAATCTATTGTTCCTGATGCCCCATTTTTTTTGTAGTGATGAGACCATGCAAACACATCCTGGTATTAGGCTAGTAGTGTAACCATGGCATTCCTCTAGTTTGGAGTGAGGTCTGAACAAATCTGGATTAACTTAGGGTTTTTAAAGGTTCCGAGATTGAAGGAGGTGGTTTGATTAAGGTTGGGTTTAGGTTTATCTTCGACCCATTCTTTGATCTCCTGAGGTGTCGCAATGTCCTCTTGTATTTCCATTAAGTCTGAGTCCAGCTTTTCATCAAAGCTACAATCCTTATGGAGAAAGGTACCTTATCAGCAAGTATAGGCACATCTAAATTCAGAGTCCTGAAACAAAATATACTTTCACTTAATATATATGAAACTATTTAATCATATAAAGTGTTAGCATGTACGGACAAAACAACTGCTAATACTATACAAAAAAGTAAGCAGTTACTATTATCTACAGGGCAGAAGGAGTTTCTGCCCATTTTACCCTTCTCGACCAATGAAAGGAGTGCTGCTCTGTAACATTCCATATTTTTTTAAAATGTAAGTTATAAATATTTATTGATTTATATAAATATTTATTGGATGTGTTTATTAGTGAATAAGTAATTGTTCAATTTGATTGAGTTTATTTAGCTAATTATTTATTTGCTAAATAATTAATGTAATTAGTTAATTATTTATTTGTTAAATAATTAATGTGTTATGTGGATTGAGTTATGTGGTTAAGTGATTTATTTAATAAATTATTATTTCATAAAGTGTGACAAATAACTATGTTATAAAGAGTTATTAAATTAAATTAAAGTAGTTTAATTTAGTTCTTTGCCAAACAAGGCTTAAGTATTAATCCTTAAATTTTAAATGGGTTGCCAAACGAAGTCTTATGGCTTTTGGGTATCTTTTGAATTAAAATTATTAATAAAATAAAATAAATATATAAATGAAATATATTTATATTTATAAGTTATACGTTATATGTTTAGTAACTGATATAATAAGTAGGCTTATTATTGCCATATCAGTTTTATTCTACGTATATCAGTTTTGGGTTTACGCTCATTGTTAGTACCTAGTCTATCATTGAGAGAAGTAAGAAAAGGGAAAGGAAAAGTTCAGAGATTTTGAGAAGAAGCCAAGTGCAAGATTGTCCAAAATAAGTTTTGAATTACAAGTTTTCTAGAACAAATTAAAGGTAGGTTGTACAAACCTTATAATATATGTTTACGTTATATAGTTTTTGAGAAATTGTATGTCTTTGTTTTCTTGTCATAACCGTGTATAAGTTTTACCAAATTGTCTGTAAACCTTGTTCCAGAAATTATTTTGGTATTACATGTTGTGTTGTTATAACTAGCATGTATATATAGGTGTGTAGGTGTTGTATGCTAAATTATCATTGAGGAAGATAACTTGGTTTTTCAGTGAAAATTTATATACGAACATATGTTTTGAAAAATAACAAAATTTGTATGTGATTCGATAAATTGTATGCTAACTGAGGAATTGAACTATACATGTTAATTTGTTATGTTGGTATAGTTGTATTTCAAAGGAATCAAAATTTGTTGATAACAGTGGAAATTTTGGTTCACTGTAATTTATATTTCATCAATGGATTTTTACTTTAAAACACAGTGTTTCAAAGAATTAGTTTATGGTATTGATAATTAATGATTGGTGATGAATATATTGATGATTGTTAACTTTTATGTGTAATTTTCATGAAGTTATACATGTGTTAGATGCCATTGGTTGTTAAAAATAAATTAGACAGTAGCTTTGCTCTGTCTTTCGGGTTGGTTCTATGAGTTCCGGCGCCCCAGCGTCAAAATTCACGCCCCAGCGCCAAATCTCGCGCCCTGGCGCCAAGGTTCGCGCCCCAGCGTCAAAAATGGGCCCGTAGCTCGCGCCCAGCGCTGAAGCTCGCGCCCCAGCGCCGTAGCTCGCGCCCCAGAGCCACTGTTCCGCGCCCCGGCGCTGGAAAAGTGGCCTAGTTGGGCAGTTTTAACCTCCTGTAGTAAAATGGCCATAACGTTTTCATACGAACTCCGATTTAGGTAATTCAAGATGATTCGGAAAGAGGACGAGTATACCTACAACTTTCATTCTTTAAGTGTTTTAATTTGAGGTCTGTAACACTAGTCAAAATGGCCATCTTTAGGACTGTTGTGTATTTGGAGCCAATCGGAGGGCGTCGGGATGCACGAATGCAAGTACAACCCTTTGGGTATTAGTATAACTTAATGATAACATGTTGGACATGTATTAGGATGTTGTATCAAGTTGTTAATGTACATGTGGTGCAATGGCATGATCATTTAAGTAGTTGTAATAAAGCTAAAAAGTAATGTTCATGAAAGATGTGTTGTTTAAACTTAAACTTAGTTAGTAGCTATACTAAGAGTAATAAAGGAACTCATAAAGGTAATGTTAGTGTAACTAATGTGTATTGTCAATGCATATGGTATGTGTAGGACTTGGGGTGAATGTGAATAGTAATTGTTTAACCTACACACGAGGCAAGTTCCCTAACCTTTTCTACTTTATTATTCAGCAAGGTTACTTTTCACTGTTATGTTATACTTATGCAAGTTCTCTAACTCAAAACTTTATTGTGCAAGTTTCCTTAACTCTATTTTTATAACTGAGCAAGTTTTCTAAACCTTATCTTTTGATATGGAACAAGTTATTATTGTCTTTAACTTGTTTCGTTGTATGCAAGTTTTATAAATCTTATCTTTTGATATTGAGCAAGTTTTATCTAATACTAGAACTTCATTGTACAAGATTGAATTCATTAAACACATTATTGCTTTAATTCCATTTCAATTGTACAAATGGCTAACTTTACACTTTCGTAGAGTTAGATTGTTTATTGTTGATTAAGCTCGTGTATCTATTGGTTTACGAGGATGCATGTTATGATTATTCCATGATTATGCTATTAAATTATTCCTAAAGCATGATGTTAGTTTATAAATATCCATTCAACTATGATTATTCCACAGTATACAGTTATGTTGTTTGTAATCAACTAACCCTTAGTCGATTACCGTTGAATTCTAAATTATCCCATGATGTATCCAAACCAAACTCACTTTGGTACGGACTTGTATTCTAAATACTGAGAAGAACAACTCTTTTATAAGAGGTTACGCTTAGCGTTGAAATGATTGTGCACAATACATTGTACGAAGAGTTGATCCCCCTAAGTACGTGAAGTCCTTATAGTCTTATGACTGTTAAAGTTTAAGTTGAAAAATTGCTTATAACTGTGGACATGATTCGTGGTCATTAGACCCTCAGTAATTGATTAAAGTTTTTAGAAAGTAATAGAACTTATTGTTCAGTTCTATTAAACCTAATGTTGGTACATGATGTAAAGTTAACTGATTTATTTATTATTATTTCAAGTGGGCCTTGTTTGCTCACTCTTGCCTGTAAACATTCTTACAGCTAAGGTTGAAACTGGTGATATACCTAGCACCAGTAAAGGGAAAGGAAAGATTAAGCAATGCTGAAGACCTGTAATAGTTAGACAGTTTATTTTTAGACTTTGTTTAAAGATTGTAAAGAAGTTTATATTAATTTAATTTCCGCATGAATGAATGTTTGTAAAGGTTAGATAACTTGGGAGATTTTTATTTAAGTTTAATCCTGTATGGGAAGGTTTTATTTATTCAATTTTATCAATTGGGTAGTTAGTAATGAATGTTTTGATTACGTGAACACCAAATCTTGAGGAAATGAAGTGCCGAGATTTAGGGGTGTCACAGGTTGGTATCAGAGCTTTAGGTTATGAACCTTAGGTGGGGGAAAAGCCTTAGGAAGTAACCTTTTGAAAAGATAGTGGAGTTAACTCTTATCGAGTTTTAAGAAAGAAGTAATAAAAACACTTATGTGCTTATGTGTTTATGTTTATGTACTCGTGGGTGTCGAGTAGTAATGATTATTAATTAAAACTTTAAAACTTTGTTGTCAGGATGACTAATGTTGGAGAGTCCAGTCAGGCTAGGAAGGAGGGACCTCAAATGCCTATAGAGGAGGAACCTCGCGATGTTCAGGTAGTTTGGGAACAACTATTGCCACGGGAGTCAGCCCCGTTGGTCACAGTAGTTGAGGATGAGGATGATGATGTGGAGACAGACGAGGAGGATCCCATTGAGTTACCGCAGGAGGATGAGGATGACGAGGATGAGGAGGAAAGGATTCCGCTTAACTCGATAGCTGGCCGTGTATATGATGAAGTACATGAACGTAACGTGGAACTTCAGGATATAGTTGAGGAGTTACAGGAGATAGTAGCTGAACAACAGGCTGCAATGGCACAAAAAGACGGCGTGATCCTGGATCGTGAGGAACGACTGACAAACGCCGAGGAGAAACTAACACAGACTGAAGGAGAGAAGGAACAATTGATCGAGATGGTTGCTGAACTGAAGAGCAGGCTGAGAGAAGAAGCGGCTAAGAGGATAAGACCTGAAGATGCATACGAGGAAGCTTATCAACGAACTGGAAGAGCAGTAAGGGACGCACAAGCAAAGAGGATGAAGATGGAAGAGATGGATAAAGTATTTAATATCGTGTTCAATCGAGCTCAAGATCGGGTCATGGGTTATCCAATTCAGTTTGAGACTCTGCCATCATACGTGTTAGATCGCCGAACCATGTTCCGTGTTATGGAAGAAGAGCGTCAAAAGGCGACTGATTATCTTAATAGATCATCGTAGGAAATTTGTCTGTTTTGCAAGTAATAAGTGTTAAATAATGTGTAAGTCTCGAGTGTTAAGTAACCATGGGATATGAGAATGATGATGTTGCCCTGAAACTTTTGTAGTTCAGGAAAGTAATGTAGATAGCAAAGATGCTATTGTGTTATGTTTTCAAAAAGTTATGAATAAATAAAAGTTATTATTTATTCAAAGTGTTATGTGTTATGTGATTATTTCTTTGTTGAGGCAAATTAATTAGAAATACGTAAAGAAGTTGAGTAATGGTCTAATAGATGTTTTCTTTAACAGAAAATGCCTCCCAGACGTCAACCAACACGACAGAGAACCACCGAAGAAGCTAACGACAATGTTGATGCGAATCCCGTTCAACAACTAGTGGCATTACTAACAGCAGCGTTGCAGAATCAACCTCAAAACCATGGTACAACGTTTAAGGAGTTTAAGGCGGTTGGACCACCTGAATTCCGTGGGTCCATGAATCCAGTTGAAGCTCAAACCTGGATTATGGAGATAGAGAAGGTGTTTGATGTCGCTAGGGTAGGGGATGACCAGAAGACGGCTTTCGCAACTTTCATGTTGAAAGCAGAAGCTAGTTATTGGTGGCAGGCCAATAAAACTCGTGAAGGGCCAGGAGTGATGACCTGGTATAGGTTTAAGGAGTTGTTCTTCGAGACCTACTTCCCAAAGAGTTCTAAGAGTCAGTTAGAGGTTCAGTTTCTGGAACTAAAACAAGGAACGATGACGGTATCTGAGTATGCCGCAAAATTCAACGAATTGGCAAGATTTGCGCCATATCAAGTCAGCACAGACGAACGTAAGGCGAAGAGATTTGAACAGGGACTGAAGCCCTGGCTGTACAGTAGGGTTTCCCTATTCCAGTTGAAGACATTTGCAGCGGTGATGGAGAAAGCAGTACTCGCTGAAGGTGGAGGTGAGGCAGTGACAAAGTTCAATCAGGAACAAAAGAAGAAAAAGAATGAGAATGAGATTAAGAATGGAGGTGGTAGCAGTGGAAACAACAACAACAACAGCAACAACAGCTTGAAGAGAAAGTGGAATGGGAACATGGGAGCTGGAAACCATCAGGGTAACCAGCAAAACAAAAAGTTTGAAGCATGTGCGACATGCGGGAAATTTCACAAGGGTGCGTGCTTAATGGGGAAACGAGTTTGCTACAATTGTGGCTAGGAGGGTCACATCGCCTCAAATTGTACTCAACCAAAGAAGAAGGCGTGCTTCACGTGCGGATCCAAGGATTATTTTGCTCGTGAATGCCCTAAGAAGAAGGAGGGAGGGACAACCAGAAGCAATGGAGGTAACAATGGAGGTACATGGGCCATTACAGGACCTGCAGCATCAAACAAACCCACAGCCAGAACCTTCAACATGACTGTGCAAGATGCTGTGCAATCAAAGGATGTGGTGTCAGGTATTATCCCAATCAATGATATTGATGCATATGTATTATTTGATTCGGGTGCTACTTGCTCGTTTATATCTGATGAATTTGTTAAGAGGTTAGAATTGCCTAGAGAAGAACGGAATTTTCCTTTGAACATAGAAATTGCGAATAAGGAAATAATCCCTGTTAGGTTCGTTTACAAGAACTGTAGGGTGAACATTAAGGAGAATATCTTGTTGGTAGATTTGATTCCGATTAGACTCGGGGAATTTGATGTAATTTTGGGAATGGATTGGTTGTTCAAATACGGAGCGGTAATTGACTGCCAAAAGAAGTGTGTAAACCTTATGACTCCGTCAAAGGTATTATTTTATGGTAGCAAGTCGCCTAGACAAATGAAATGTCTGACGACTATGCAGGCCAAGAAATTGTTGAGTCAAGGTTGTGTGGGCTATTTAGCTTACATAGTCGATACTCAGAAGAATGAAGTAAAACTAGAAGAAATACCGATAGTGAGAGAATTCGAAGACGTGTTTCCAGAGGATTTGCCAGGACTTTCGCCTGACCGAGAAATTGAGTTCGTAATTGATTTAGTACCCGGAACAGCACCGATATCGAAGGCCCCGTACAGAATGGCTCCGGTAGAAATGAAGGAACTCATGGTGCAACTGCAAGAACTACTGGACAAGAAGTATATTCAACCAAGCGTGTCACCGTGGGGAGCGCCAGTATTATTTGTGAAGAAGAAGGACGGATCAATGCGTCTTTGCATTGATTATAGGGAGTTAAACAAGGTCACTATTAAGAATAGGTATCCGTTACCTAGAATAGATGACTTGTTTGATCAGTTGAAGGGTGCTAAATACTTCTCGAAAATAGATTTGAGAAGTGAGTATCACCAATTGAAGGTAAGAAAGGAGGATATACCTAGAACGGCATTCAGAACTCGGTACGGATATTACGAGTTTCTGGTGATGTCTTTTGGTTTAACAAATGCCCCTGCTGCGTTCATGGATTTGATGAACAGGGTATTTAAACCATTTTTAGACAAGTTCGTGGTGGTGTTTATCGACGACATTCTGGTGTATTCCAAAACTCAAGAAGAACACGTGGAACATTTACGTCTGACGTTGGAGACACTAAGAAAGGAAAAGTTGTACGCGAAGTTCTCTAAGTGTGAATTTTGGCTCGATCGTGTATAATTTTTGGGTCATGTGATTGACAAAGATGGGATTTCAGTAGATCCATCGAAAGTGGAAGCTATAATCAATTGAGAACAACCAAGAACACCTTCGGAGGTGAGGAGTTTCTTGGGGCTAGCCGGTTATTATAGAAGATTTATACAAGATTTTTCTAAGATAGCCACTCCGTTAACAAATTTGACACAAAAAGCTGTGAAATTCGTGTGGACGGAGAAATGTGAAGAGAGCTTCCAAGATTTGAAGAAGAAGCTAAGTATGGCACCTGTGTTAACCCTGCCAGATAATACAGGAAATTTTGTGGTATATAGTGATGCCTCACACAAAGGGTTAGGTTGTGTTCTTATGCAAAACGGCAAAGTTATTGCCTATGCATCAAGACAACTGAAGGATTACGAGAAAGGTTACCCGACTCATGATTTAGAATTGGCTGTAGTGGTATTTGCTCTCAAGATATGGAGACATTATCTGTATGGAGAGAAATGTGAGATCTACACAGACCACAAAAGTCTGAAGTATATTTTCAATCAGAAGGACTTGAACATGCGTCAGAGGAGATGGATGGAATTGATAAAGGATTACGATTGTGAGATCTTTTATCATCCGGGCAAAGCGAATGTGGTTGCGGATGCTTTAAGCAGGAAAGGTTGGGAAAAATTAATGCTGATAACAACTCAGGAGGAGCTCATTTCAGCAATGACAAAATTAGAACTGGAAATCAAATTTCCGCAGGAAACCGACGAACGACTATTTCATCTAGAAGCAGGTCCAACTTTACTGGACAAGGTGAAAAACGCTCAGTTACAAGATGAAGAATGTGGAAAGATAAAAGAGAATATGGTTGATGGTAACAATACGAAATACAAGGTCGATACCGAAGGATTACTACGGTACGAGGGAAGAATCTGGGTTCCAGCAACACCAGAACTGAAAAACGAAATCCTGACCGAAGCTCATAGCTCAAGATATTCGATTCATCCAGGAAGCACGAAGATGTATCAAGATTTATGCCCACATTTTTGGTGGCCGAATATGAAAAGGGATGTCGCAGAATGCGTGGCTAAATATTTGACATGTCAAAGAGTAAAAGCCGAACATCAAAGACCCAGCGGATTGCTTCAACCGTTGGAAATACCGGAATGGAAGTGGGAACATATCACGATGGATTTTGTGGTGGGTCTTCCAACTACTCAGAAAGGATACGATGCAATTTGGGTAATAGTAGACAGATTGACAAAATCTGCACACTTTTTGCCAATAAAGATTAGATTCAATCTTGATCAGCTGGCAAAACTATATATTAAAGAGATCGTTGCAAGACATAGAATTCCAGTGTCAATTGTGTCAGACAGAGATCCGAGGTTCACATCAAACTTCTGGAAGAGACTACAAGAATGTATGGGAACACAGTTGCGAATGAGTATGGCATATCATCCGCAAACAGATGGCCAAAGCGAACGACCGATCCAGACATTGGAAGATATGTTGAGAGCATGCGTCATGGATTTCAAAGGAAGCTGGGAAGAGCAATTACCGTTGGTGGAATTTGCCTACAATAATAGTTATCACGCGAGTATCGGCATGCCGCCGTATGAAGCGTTATACGGCAGAAAGTGCAGAACTCCACTGTATTGGGATGAAGTTGGTGAACGTCAACTGTTAGGACAAGAATTGGTGCAACAAACTACTGAGGTTATCAAACTCATCAGGATAAGATTGGTAGCAGCTCAAGACCGACAGAAGAAGTATGCTGAACAACACAGGCAAGATCGTGCATTTGACGTAGGAAGCTATGTATTCCTAAAAGTTTCTCCTTGGAAGGGGAAAATTCGTTTCGGTAAAAAGGGAAAGCTAAGCCCGAGGTTTATTGGACCCTTTGAAGTGCTGCGAAGAGTGGGAGAAGTGGCTTACGAGGTAGCTCTACCTCCAGAATTGGAAAATATTCATAATGTTTTTCACATTTCGGTGTTACGACCATATAAACCCGACTACAAACATGTGATCGAGTACGAACCGTTGCAGTTCGAGAAAGATTTGTCTTATGAAGAGGTTCCTATCCAGATAGTCGACAGGAAAGAACAAGTGCTCAGAAATAAAGTGATACCTTCTGTGAAGGTATTTTGGAGGAACCACAACGCTGAAGAAGCAACGTGGGAACTCGAAGAGAAAATGTTGAAAGAATACCCTGAGTTATTTGTTTAATCTGTGTCTTCGATTTTGAGGACAGAATCTTTGTAAGTAGGGAAGAATGTAACGAATGTGTTGTTTGAGTTGTGATTCTGAGGACAGAATCCTTATATGGGGGAAATGATGTAACATTCCATATTTTTTTAAAATGCAAGTTATAAATATTTATTGATTTATATAAATATTTATTGTAACGAATGTGTTGTTTGAGTTGTGATTCTGAGGACAGAATCCTTATATGGGGGAAATGATGTAACATTCCATATTTTTTTAAAATGTAAGTTATAAATATTTATTGATTTATATAAATATTTATTGGATGTGTTTGTTAGTGAATAAGTAATTGTTCAATTTGATTGAGTTTATTTAGTTAATTATTTATTTGCTAAATAATTAATATAATTAGTTAATTATTTATTTGTTAAATAATTAATGTGTTATGTGGATTGAGTTATGTGGTTAAGTGATTTATTTAATAAATTATTATTTCATAAAGTGTGACAAATAACTATGTTATAAAGAGTTATTAAATTAAATTAAAGTAGTTTAATTTAGTTCTTTGCCAAACAAGGCTTAAGTATTAATCCTTAAATTTTAAATGGGTTGCCAAACGAAGCCTTATGGCTTTTGGGTATCTTTTGAATTAAAATTATTAATAAAATAAAATAAATATATAAATGAAATATATTTATATTTATAAGTTATACGTTATATGTTTAATAACTGATATAATAAGTAGGCTTATTATTGCCATATCAGTTTTATTCTACGTATATCAATTTTGGGTTTACGCTCATTGTTAGTACCTAGTCTATCATTGAGAGAAGTAAGAAAAGAGAAAGGAAAAGTTCAGAGATTTTGAGAAGAAGCCAAGTGCAAGATTGTCCAAAACAAGTTTTGAATTACAAGTTTTCTAGAACAAATTAAAGGTAGGTTGTACAAACCTTATAATATATGTTTACGTTATATAGTTTTTGAGAAATTGTATGTCTTTGTTTTCTTGTCATAACCGTGTATAAGTTTTACCAAATTGTCTGTAAACCTTGTTCCAGAAATTGTTTTGGTATTACATGTTGTGTTGTTATAACTAGCATGTATATATAGGTGTGTAAGTGTTGTATGCTAAATTATCATTGAGGAAGATAACTTGGTTTTTCAGTGAAAATTTATATACGAACATATGTTTTGAAAAATAACAAAATTTGTATGTGATTCGATAAATTGTATGCTAACTGAGGAATTGAACTATACATGTTAATTTGTTATGTTGGTATAGTTATATTTCAAAGGAATCAAAATTTGTTGATAACAGTGGAAATTTTGGTTCACTGTAATTTATATTTCATCAATGGATTTTTACATTAAAACACAGTGTTTCAAAGAATTAGTTTATGGTATTGATAATTAATGATTGGTGATGGATATATTGATGATTGTTAACTTTTATGTGTAATTTTCATGAAGTTATACATGTGTTAGATGCCATTGGTTGTTAAAAATAAATTAGACAGTAGCTTTGCTCTGTCTTTCGGGTTGGTTCTATGAGTTTCGGCGCCCCAGCGTCAAAATTCACGCCCCAGCGCCAAATCTCGCGCCCTGGCGCCAAGGTTCGCGCCCCAGCGTCAAAAATGGGCCCGTAGCTCGCGCCCAGCGCTGAAGCTCACGCCCCAGCGCTGATGCTCGCGCCCCAGCGCCACTGTTCCGCGCCCCGGCGCCGGAAAAGTGGCCTAGTTGGGCAGTTTTGACCTCCTGTAGTAAAATGGCCATAACGTTTTCATACGAACTCCGATTTAGGTAATTCAAGATGATTCGGAAAGAGGACGAGTATACCTACAACTTTCATTCTTTAAGTTTTTTAATTTGAGGTCTGTAACAGTAGTCAAAATGGCCATCTTTAGGACTATTGTGTATTTGGAGCCAATCGGAGGGCGTCGGGATGCACGAATGCAAGTGCAACCCTTTGGGTATTAGTATAACTTAATGATAACATGTTGGACATGTATTAGGATGTTGTATCAAGTTGTTAATGTACATGTGGTGCAATGACATGATCATTTAAGTAGTTGTAATAAAGCTAAAAAGTAATGTTCATGAAAGATGTGTTGTTTAAACTTAAACTTAGTTAGTAGCTATACTAAGAGTAATAAAGGAACTCATAAAGGTAATGTTAGTGTAACTAATGTGTATTGTCAATGCATATGGTATGTGTAGGACTTGGGGTGAACGTGAATAGTAATTGTTTAACCTACACACGAGGCAAGTTCCCTAACCTTTTCTACTTTATTATTCAGCAAGGTTACTTTTCACTGTTATGTTATACTTATGCAAGTTCTCTAACTCAAAACTTCATTGTGCAAGTTTCCTTAACTCTATTTTTATAACTGAGCAAGTTTTCTAAACCTTATCTTTTGATATGGAACAAGTTATTATTGTCTTTAACTTGTTTCGTTGTATGCAAGTTTTATAAATCTTATCTTTTGATATTGAGCAAGTTTTATCTAATACTAGAACTTCATTGTACAAGATTGAATTCGTTAAACACATTATTGCTTTAATTCCATTTCAATTGTACAAATGGCTAACTTTACACTTTCGTAGAGTTAGATTGTTTATTGTTGATTAAGCTCATGTATCTATTGGTTTACGAGGATGCATGTTATGATTATTCCATGATTATGCTATTAAATTATTCCTAAAGCATGATGTTAGTTTATAAATATCCATTCAACTATGATTATTCCACAGTATACAGTTATGTTGTTTGTAATCAACTAACCCTTAGTTGATTACCGTTGAATTCTAAATTACCCCATGATGTATCCAAACCAAACTCACTTTGGTACGAACTTGTATTCTAAATACTGAGAAGAACAACTCTTTTATAAGAGGTTACGCTTAGCGTTGAAATGATTGTGCACAATACATTGTACGAAGGGTTGATCCCCTTAAGTACGTGAAGTCCTTATAGTCTTATGACTGTTAAAGTTTAAGTTGAAAAATTACTTATAACCGTGGACATGATTCGTGGTCATTAGACCCTCAGTAATTGATTAAAGTTTTTAGAAAGTAATAGAACTTATTGTTCAGTTCTATTAAACCTAATGTTGGTACATGATGTAAAGTTAACTGATTTATTTATTATTATTTCAAGTGGGCCTTGTTTGCTCACTCTTGCCTGTAAACATTCTTACAGCTAAGGTTGAAACTGGTGATATACCTAGCACCAGTAAATGGAAAGGAAAGATTAAGCAATGCTGAAGACCTGTAATAGTTAGACAGTTTATTTTTAGACTTTGTTTAAAGATTGTAAAGAAGTTTATATTAATTTAATTTCCGCATGAATGAATGTTTGTAAAGGTTAGATAACCTGGGAGATTTTTATTTAAGTTTAATCCTGTATGGGCAGATTTTATTTATTCAATTTTATCAATTGGGTAGTTAGTAATGAATGTTTTGATTACGTGAACACCAAATCTTGAGGAAATGAAGTACCGGGATTTGGGGGTGTCACATGCTCCAGTTGGCAAGGGTGAAGTCCGGGTGGACTGTAGTGATGGAGTGGTTGTCATCGTCCTCCTTCTCCCGAATGATGACCATCGTCTGGGGTGTATCTGTTTGTATGTTTATCATGGACAATGATGTGTATGTTTGACATCATCCGAACGATGTCTTGTTTAATTCTCTGTTCCTCCTCTTCCACTTTTGGATCTGGAACTAGGACTTCTTTCTCCTTCATCGGTACCGGCTTAGGAAATAACATGGCCATTACATGGGTCGACACTATTATCGGAGACTGTATAGGCTCAGGAACTGTAGGTGGAGATAACCGCCATATGGCTGAAGCTAGAGGAATCTGTTTGTGCTTATGAGAATTCATGCGACTGGAACTAGAAGTATAGCCTAGTCTGGCTATCCCTGTTTGACTGGGACATTGAATAGGACACTTGATGCCTTGATTGTCTTTGTCCAACCCTTGTCCAGGTTGATAACCCATTGACATCATTTCTTGAGTGGCCGACATTACTTTGGCAGAAATGTGGGGTATGAGGGGTGGCGCCCCCACAGGGCGGTATTGAGTGTTGCTCACCTCCAGGGCATGAAAATTGACTAGCTCAACTTCTGAATTAAAGCTGATGAGTGGCATGTCACTTTGTTCCGGACATTCTGGCTCAGCGTTGACAGTGACTAGGCTATTGTTGATAATGTATTTAAGTTGTTGATGAAGAGTGGAGGGGACGACCCCAGCCATATGAATCCATGGTCTTCCCAATAGCAGGTTTTATCCTTTATCTATTTTGAGAACGTGAAAAGATACGAAAAATGCATGGGGACCAATCTCCACTGGCAGTTCAATCTCTCCGACAGAGTTTCGTCAGGATCCGTCAAAAGCTTTAATAACTGTATGGCTGCTTCTGATCCGATTGAGATTGATGTTCATCTTTACCAAAGTAGCATAATGACATATATTCAAAGATGAACCTCCATCTATCAAGACTCCAGCTAGCATATATCCGGAGGAAAAAACCGCAATGTGCAACAGCTTGCAATGACCAGTCCCTTCGGGCGGTATGTCATCATCAGTGAAAGATATCACATTATTGTTAAAAATGTGATCAACTAAATGTTGAAATTTTTTCACATCCACTGATTTCGGCAAGTAGGCTTCTTCCAAAACCTTCAGTAGAATCTTCATGTGATCCTCGGAAGAGAAAACCAAGTCCAATATTGAAATTTGACGTGAAGCTTCTCTTAAGCTTAAAATCACCTTGGCTTCATTATGGCCCATAGTACGGAGAAATTTTTTAATTTTCTCCATGGGAATTTTCCCCTTTAATTTGATGGTAGGCTTCATCACCCATTGGGGAAGATAAAGTGGATTCTCCTTCGACACTACAGCAGTTGTATGAGAGGTGGATCCTTCAGCTTCTCCATAATTCCATGGGATATTTTTTAAGCTGATAACAGGATATTGAGGTCTGAATGACAAGACAATTGGCTCTGGCGCAACCACTTTCAAAGGATTGTCAATTCCTTTGAGTTGAATTGCTTGTATTGTGAATGGTCTGACAGTCCCATCAGCCTCAACAGATATAACTGCTACCAATTCCTTCCATTTAGTAGGACATGTATTCTCACTCTCAAGTAGCACAGTATCATCATCTGACAGTTGCAAGACACCGCCGTCAATTAGATTCTAAATAAGGTGGCGGAGTGCCCATCATTCTTCTGTACTATGACCGCGAGAATGAGAGTGATACTGACATACTCCATCAGAATTGAACCGTCCTGAACATGGATTTATTGGAGGTAGAAGTGAGGTAATCCTTCCTTCATTGATTAGCACTTGAAATATCTGCTCCATAGGTTAGCCCAGGTATGTAAATTCCTTTCTATTGGCAAAATCCTGACGGGCTTTGGCACTTGCTCTCTTCCCAACTTTGTCCTCCAGTGTTTCATTTTCTGAAGGTGCTGATGGAATATTCATAACAAAAGGGAGGAAACTAGCATGCTCCTGGCAGACTAATTGGCGTGTGATTTGATAGTGATGGATCACCAGTTCTGCTAATTGCTCAATTTGCTTACATAGGGCTTTCATCTTTCGTTCCATCACAAACTAGAATTTTACATAATCCCATTTGTCAATACCGTCTTTGATGGTCTTAGAAGATTCACCATTAAAATTGGAACTCTGTCCAATGCTCCAATTAATCATATTGACCTCTTCATCTTTGTGTTGAGGAAAAGGGTTGTCTTGCACATGAGGTTGATCTGGCTTTGTGACCACGATCTCACCATTGTCTATTAAATCTTGGATCTTGTGTTTCAAGGCCCAACAATCCTGAGTATCATGTCCAGGTTCCTCGGCATGACAAGCACACTTTTGAGTAGTATTGAAACCCTTCCCATTTGGGTTGACGGACGGAAGAAGATGTGTAATTTTTTTCTGAGTCGTCAAAAGCTTGAAAATGTTATCGAGTGAGTCCCCCAGGGGTGTGAACACTCGAGGTAGTTTGGCTTCTCCACCCTTAGGAAATGGAGGATTTAAAGACTGTGCTTGAAAGGGAGTGTAATTTCTCCTTTGGATATGCATATTCTGATTGCCCTTTTGACCTTGTAGTATCAAGGAAACATCTTCCTCTTTCTTTTTATGGACTCTCTGGGGGGTGTTTCCATAATTTCTGGACTGGATGTGCTCAGTAACAGCTTTAAGGGCAGCTAGGTCTTGAATCTTTCCTGACTTCAATCCCATCTCAGCCATCTCCCCATGTTTAATCATTTCAGAGAATGGTTTCCCAATGCCAGCTAAGATCCTCTCATAGAAAGGAGCTTCTTGTATGTCTATGAAGGTCCTAACCATTTCCGACTCTATTATAAGAGGAATAACATGAGCAGCAAGGTGCCTCAACCTTTGAGCATACTCTCAGAAAGATTCATTGGACTGTTTCTTGACCTTGGTAATTAGGTACCGGTCAGGAGCCATCTGAGACTGGAAGCTATATTGAGTGAGAAAGGTATGAGCTAGCTCTTCCCAACTATGGATCTTTGAGTTGTATAATCTGGTATACCACGAACGGGCTTCTCTAGTCAGACTTTTTTGGAATAGCTACATTCTGAGCTCCTCATCCTCTGCGTAAGATCCAAGTTCTCCAATGAACACCTTCAAATGTGTGTAAGGATCTCCTAACCCATCATAATTTTTGAAATCAAGAGTTTTGAACTTCTCTGGATAATGAACACCAGGGAATATACAAAGGTCAACATATGAGACACTCTTGTGTACTCCAATTCCTTTAATAGAATGAAGGGTTTCTTCCACTTGAAGGACTTTTTCCCTGATGTCATCGGTGTCTAGATCTCCTTTGAGATGGGTGTTTTTAGGATTTCTGTATGTTGTAATCAACTAAAATTCTGGATTTGTTTTATCTGAACCCAGGGTCCCTCCTTGTGCAAAGGATTCTGTATGTGTGGGCATTTTTTGTCCCTGAGTAGATTGATATAGTTCTTTAAGAAGAACAACCAAATCTATAATTTGTCTACTTAACCCGTCAAATTCTTCACGAGAAACGGGATTAGACTAGTCAAATGAAGACATGATTGACTGTAGGCTTGTGGCCTTTTAGGACCTTAAACGGGTAATAGGTCCAATTTTTTCCCTACGAAAGACTTACATAGTTTAGTCTTAGGAAATGTGTAAATGTTTACATGCTATGTAATGTATCTGTTTAAGGAATATTATCCTGCAAAACGGATATTAGCTGTTTGTAATACAGGATAACATGTTAATTTAAATATGCATGTGCACATATTTCTTCATATTTCCCATTATAATGAGATGAATATGGCATGAAATTACAGGTAATTGACTTTACGAGTAATGAGAAAGCATGAAGAGACTTTCCTCCACGTTTGGTTTATCAGAGGCTGACCTATATTAGGTTTACTCTCATGGCTTTTTGGCATGAAGGTTCCCAAATCATCACAATTTACTTGACGAGAAGTTAATCCGGTCTTTCAACTGGAGCGAATTTGGGTGGTGCCTTTCCTGAGCCTCGTTGGAATTAGTCTTCCTATGAGTCCAGTAATCAAACACCGACAGGATAGCCTCCTGGTGGAGGAACCATACAACATACATTCACATACAACGTGTCTCACCGTTTATGAAAATGATGACATGTGTGAAGCACTAATATCACAAGCAGATATAATGTAAAGCATTAAGTGCAAAAAATATATATATTTATACACATTCATCATAAATGTAAATGCAACATCCACACACAAGCATATAACAATTTTTAAAAGATTGTAATAGCGGCTTAAGCCCTATTACTGGAGTCCCCGACAGAGTCGCCACCTGTCGACGTCGGGATTTTTATTTGTCCCTTTTCTGTTCTTGTTCTTTTGTGTTCTCATGTTAGGTGAGATTTCTTTGAATAAACAAGTTGTGAAAAGGTCTGACATGTATATGTTGACGATTTGACTGTAAGAGTCGCTAGTTGGTTTTTTAAATGGTTGTACCAACACAACCGAGAAATGGTTTTTACATTGACCCAATGATGAGACACTGCTAAATGGGTCTGTGAAATCGAGATTTATTGGGGTCCGGGGGCTAGATTATACGGAGGGGGTGTTAGGCACCCCCCGACATCTGTGTTACCATGGTAACTACCACTTTTCAAGAAACTGTTATATGAATGTGTGTGTGTGTGTGTGGGTCAAGTGTAATTATTTGGAAGTAGTACGAGGCCTCGTTCGCACCTATATACACAGGGTTTTAATTTATGTAAAAATTCAGTTTTAAACAAGATATAGCAATGATGTTTTGTAAAAAAAGTTTTTCAAACCCTTATGCTCAATAGTAATTGAGACCTTTTACACTTCCATTTTTTATTAAGTGTTCGGCTGGATTACTTTTATTTTCGAGATGCGAAGCATCCTCGAGAAAAATAATGTTTAAAGCAGTGTCGGACTCCTCGTGGGTGTGAAAACCATCTGAGGAAATCCAAACACCACGAATAAATTTACAAGCTGCTTACAGCCAAAAATGTCCATTACGGGAACCGAATCTAGGTTCAGTAAACTGAATCTGTGATCACATGATGCCGCAATTTATATGAAAACTGTGAGCAGTTATATATATAAAAGCTGTAAATATATATATATATATATATATATATATATATATATATATATATATATATATATATATATTTACCGCTTTTATATATTTACATTTCTGATCCCCCGTGGAGGTGCTTCGTGGTGGTTGATCAAGTTTGTGTGTGTGTGTGTGTGTGTATATATATATATATATATATATATATATATATATATATATACACACACACACACACACACAAACTTGATCAACCACCACGAAGCACCTCCACGGGGGATCAAAAATGTAAATAAAGCTGTAAAAGCAATCAATCGCCACAGAGTAAACTCCAGGCAGGACGAATCGTAAAGAAAGTATAAAAAACGATCAACTGCCACGAAGTAAACTCCAGGCAGGTCGAAATGTATATATATATATATATATATATATATATATATATATATATATATATATATATATATATATAAGCAATAAACGCACCGGATGTAACATCTAGGCTCATCGAACAAAGTTCGACAACAGTTCATATATATAAACATATACACACACACACACACACACACACACATATATATATATATATATATATATATATATATATATTAAAGAAGTAAACGCACCGGATGTAAAATCCAGACTCATCGAATAGAGTTCGACAACAGTTCATATATATAAGTATAAACATATATACGAAAGTAAATAAATGCTCTAGACATAAGTCTAGGCTCAACCGAGGCATAACTCGATAATGTTAGTCCATATATAAATATATGTATATACAAACTAAAATGAAACCACGGACCGAAGTCTGGGCATACACACACAACATAACTCTCAACGTGAAGAATGGTGTGTGCAAAGGTGAAGAGAAAGGCTTTAAAGTGTGTAAGAAGGCTTACAGTGGACTGCCAAAGAAGACTTTAATAACTTGAAAGGGATGAACACTCTGCTCCCACCGGTAGAAAAGTAGATATATATGACCTTACAAGTTTAAAATGAGAAATCACTCAGTTTAGGGTGTGTATAGAGCAAATTTGACAGGGTTTTCTCGCCTTTTTTCTTTCTTAAAATGGCCATTCCAAGCCCTCTATTTATAGAGGGGGGGTACCTGCGACTGTCCGGGGTGCCTCGGGCTCTGCGGGTCCGGCCGTCTTGAAGTACATGCACGCGTGCAACGTAATGTCCGCTCGAACTTTCAAAACTTCAATCGGGCATCCGATCGAGGTGTATAAGACCTTTTCTGGCATGTTGTTGTCGAGAGCTATTCAATGACATGGGATTAGAGGTTGTATGAAGTCAGGAAGATGGGACCATGCCCTATCTCTTCAAGCTTCAAATTCTATCCGATGTGCTGTCTTGTGCAGTAGTCACTCGGGATTGGCGCTCCTTGGTTCTTGTAGGACATTGCTGTGTAGAACGTATGTATGTTGTTGTTGAGACGACGCGATTGTGCCATTGGGATGGCAAAATAATGGTCCTACCCTTCACTGGGGTTATCTCCAGTTTGAGCTGTGTTAGCGGTCGTTACTCAGGGTTATCTCTAAGATTTGACTGCTACAGGTGTTGACCGTCCTCAGAGTTGTATCTAAGATGTGGCTGACTTCCCGAGGTTATCTCCGGGCTTGTGGAATGAGTGCCTCGGGGCTTTTGTCCAGTGTTCTGAAGCTGTTTGCATGTATTTGAAACAAGCATTTCTGGGGTTATCTCCAGAACTACAACTGCATTCCTCGGGGTTATCTTCGAGGTTGAAACTGAAACTCCCAGTGTTACTTCTGGGGTTTTCCGGGGTTGAGATTGAAACTTCTGGTGGTATTTGGGTCTAAACTGGATGTCTCGGGGTTATCTCCGAGTTGGTAATACTGAGTATCCCAGGGTTATCTCCGGGATTGAACTGAATGTCTTCCAGGGTTATCTTTGAAAGACGATTCTACCCTCCTACAATGTCAGTAACAGGTATGAAGAAAATTTTAAGTGTCTACACATATAACACATAAAGTCTTTTATTGCTTATCTTTAATGAATTTCCTCAATTCATTCCTTAGAACTCGATAAGAGTTTAACACCACTATGTTTTCTGTCTACTTAAAGGTTACTTCCTAAGATTTTCCCCACATAAGGTTCATAACCTAAAGCTTTGATACCAATTTGTGACACCCCCAAATCCAGGTACTTCATTCCCACAGGATTTGGTGCTCACTTTCCAAAATATTTATAGCTAACTAACCATAGACAAGGATAAAGACATAACTTAAATAACTTAAACAAATATCTTCCCCATTAAAGGGTTGCATCAACTTAAAATATTCCCAGGTAATCTAACCTTTAATTATTACATAAGTATGTGGAATAAATCACATAATAAAGTAAGTCTCATAACCGAATTATACTAAATAAAAATCAAACAGGTCTTCATCATTTGGACATCCTGCCCTTTCCTTTGCTAGTAGACGGCTCATTAAATTTCTCAAATTTAGCTGCATTGTTAAATGCAAGAGTGAGCAAACAATTGCTCACTGATATAAAGAGTGATAATACAAATAATATAAGAGTAAGCAATGAATACTGAATAATTAAGAACTTTTTCTTTGAGACAAAATTAGTAAACAAGTTCGAGGTTTATATCTGAGGGTATTTAAGACCATGAACTATGTCCCAAGGTTATTAAGTATTTCTACTTCAACCTTTAACAGTCATTAGACTATACAGACTTTTACTTTCGTACATATTGGGATCAGCCCTTCGTACCATGTATTGTGCACAAACATCTAAATGTTAACGCATACATAATCCCCTATGCTAAGGTTGTTGATAAGTGGATTTTATACCCGCGAATCGGTCCCTAATTCAAGCTTAATCGGTGTTAATTCCTTGTTTTTATGTTTGTTTTTATTTGTTTAGTGTTATATTATGTGTAGGTTTGGTGGTGTTGCAATTGATCAAAAAGGGTGGAGCTAAGGTGCATAATGGCAAGTAAATGAGCAAAACAGGATTGAAGTTAGAAGCCACTCCCACCAGGGCGGGCTGTTTCCCATACAAAACCCCCGTCAGGGCGGGGGGTATTAAACTCTGAAGTCAGAGAGCAAGCCCGCCGGGGCGGGATATTTTCAAGCTAACACGCTCGCCAAGGCGGGGGTACGGGGCAGAGTATTCTCCTAGTTGATTTCTAATGCTGCAAACATGGAGTCTTAGCTAGATATATCACATCTAATAACAAGATTGAGGAGGAGATCGATACAAGGGCAATTAACAAGGATAGAGGATAGATTTTGGAGCAAGCATTGGAGTGAAGATAATTGAAGGATTTTCATATCAAGTGCAGATTAAGGCTAAAGTGAAAAGTGTTCTGAATTTGCTCTTTCTCTCTAGCTTATATTTGTAATTGGAAGGATGTTATCTTTGATTAATTCAATTTTTAATTCCATGATGGTGTACTAAAGTAGTTTTTAGGCTTATGACGGATCTTTAAGTGGAACGATGATTATATAGCTTTGATTTTCAGTTTAATAAGTTATTCCTCAGTTTATCTATATTAATTTATGCTTAAATTTATGAATTGCCTGATCAACAATTCTTGTGGACTTGTATGGATTCGAGAGAGGATGTACGAGTCTATACTTAGTTAATATAGCATGTGTTCTTAAATTTTGTGAATGAACAGAATCTTGATGAATGTTAGGGTAGAGATATGCTTGACATCGCATGTAATCTGATAAAGAACTTGAAGTTAAACCTTCTTTAATTGTAATTCACATAGAGATATAGTGAGTTGGTTGATTAAGGTGTTTAACTTGATTCTATCTAATTTATGGGTTTGAGTTGATACGGCATTAGTGCATCGAGAGGTGGTTAGTTCTACTTATGTGTTATTGATTAATAAATTGGGATAGTGAATTAAATTGTAATAAGGTGTAATAATCAGAGTGATGCTTAGAGTGAAGTCGTATGCCTAATTCTCCAATATTTGTTTGAAAAATAAGTTTTTAGGGTTTGTTGATTGTTTGGTAATTTTAATATTTTTAATACTTTTAGTTACAAACTTGAATTTGGTTAATTTAATAAAATTTGGATAAATAGGAAACTGGTAATTATGAGAGTTAATTTCTTCCTAATCTCTGTGAGAACGATACTTAACTTATCATTTTATTACTTGTTGACCACGTATACTCGCATGCTGTGCGTAATTAGATTTTACCTAATAAGTTTTTGGCGTCGTTGTCGATGATTTTAGTATAGATTTTAATATTTTGCGATATTAGTTTAATTAGTCCAATTTTACTTAAACATTTTTATTTTTGTTTTGTTCGTCTTATTTCAGGTTTTTGAAGTTGGTTTATGCAAACTCGATCCAAAAATCCAGACTTGCTTCCTTTTGAGGACGACATTGAAAGACTCTTTCAAAGGCTAAGTAAGTGGATCAAGAAGACAAGGGAAGACTTTGAAAGCTCTAAACAAGAAGAAGCAATGGCTGTCGAAGACCAGAAAGCGTTGAGGGACTTTACTACACCCAAGGTGACTGAGCTGCAGTCGAGTATCATCAGGCCTGCTATAGCTCCGAACACATTTGAGATTAAGCCTGGGACTTTTCAGATGATCCAAAACTCAGTTCAGTTTGGGGGACTTACAAATGATGATCCGAATGACCATTTGATTAGCTTTTTAGAGATATGCGACACTTTCAAATGCAATGGGGTGTTGGATGACGCAGTTAGACTTCACTTGTTCCCATTCACTCTGCGGGATAAGGCAAAGAGTTGGTTACACTCTCTACCATCAGGTTCAATAACTACATGGGATGACCTGACTCAAAAATTTCTAGCAAAATGTTTTCCGCCAGCAAAGACTGCAAAGATGAGAAACGAGATTACTATGTTTGAATAGCAACATGGGGAATCATTGTACGAGGCATGGGGGAGATACAAAAAGTTGCTCAAAAAATGTCCACATCACGGATTGCCTAAGTGGTTGCAGATGAACACATTTTACAATGGATTACATGGGAATCTCAGGACCAGTATTGATGCAGCTTCGGGTGGAGCTTTTATGGAATATAATTATGAGGAGGCATATCAATTGATAGAGACAATGGCAGCTAACAATTATCAGTGGCCTATGGCAAGAATGACACAACCTATGGTAGCTGGAGTGTTAGAGGTAGATGGAGTGACGACAATAACAACGCATATTTCAGCACTCTCTAAGAAGTTCGATGTTTGGTCAGGGGTACAGACACATCAAGTTGCAATTATTTGTGAATTATGTGCGGGTAAACATCCTATAGATCAAGGTACAATCAACCCAACGTCAGTGCAATTTTTGGGTACCTACAACAGAATTCCACAGAATACGTACCAAAATATATACAATTCGGGGAATAGGAATCATCCTAACTTTTTGTGGAGTAATAATCAGCATCAGCAAGCTCCACGACCATGTTATCATCCAGGATTTTAGAATCAACAACAACAACAAGCCCAACATCAAGAGAGGAAATCATATTTAGAGGAGTTGTTATCAAAGTACATAACAAGCAACGAGGCAGCCATGAAAAACCAAGCAATCACCATGAAATTGCAAGATATAGCCATCAAGAATTTCGAAAAATCAGATGGGACAGATAGCTCTTGCATTAAATAACAGGCCTCGAGGAACATTACCAAGTGATACAGAGAAAAACCCAAAAGGTAATCACGAGCAATGTCAGACAATTATGTTGAGAAGTGAAAAACAGCTTGAGGGTCAAAAAACAGAAAATTTAGCTGCAAAAGATGATGATAAAGAAAATGAAAATAAAGTGGTTGAGGAAAGACAAGGGGAAGAAAAGCATGTGGAAAAGAGAAAAACAGTTAACGAACTGGTTGTTTATCCTCCCCCATCGTTTCAGCAAAGAGTTTAAAAACAGAAATTGGATAAGCAATTCGCTAAATTTTTAGAAGTTTTTAAGAAACTTCATATTAATATTCCATTCACTGAAGCCCTTGAGCAGATGCCAAGTTATATTAAATTCATGAAAAGGATTTTGTCCAGGAAAAAGAAGTTGGAAGATTTTGAAATAGTGGCATTAACAGAGGAGTGTAGTGCGATTTTACAGCGAAAGTTGCCACCAAAGTTGAAAGATCCGGGGAGTTTTAATATTCCATGCACAATTGGGAACATGGCGTTCAACAAGTGTTTATGTGATTTGGGGGCAAGTGTGAACCTTATGCTGTTATCAATTTATACAGAATTGGGTTTGCCAGCTCCAAAGCCTATGAACATTTCATTGCAGTTGGCAGATAGGTCAGTTACGTACCTAAGAGGCATTGTGGGGGATATTTTGGTCAAGGTTGACAAATTTATATTCCCTGCGGACTTCATAATACTTGATTTTGAGGGAGATAAGAATATCCCAATCATCCTAGGGAGATCGTTCTTGGCTACGGGAAGGACTCTCATCGATGTGCAAAAAGGTGAACTAACTATGAGGTTCCAAGATCAAGAAGTAAAGTTCAATGTTTTCAAGGCCATGAAATTCCCCACAGATGAATAGGAGTGTTTCAGGATGGATGCCATTGATCAGATAATCAGCAAAGATATGGTTAAAAGTTTGGCTAACGATCCATTGGAAACAACATTATTGGGAGATGAAGATTTAGATGATCCGGAGTTTGTGGATTACTTGCAGATGCTAGACTCCTTGCCACGAGTAAGTAGATTCAAAGCACCATTTGAACCGTTGCACACGGAGGAAAGAGCCACAACAAGGATGAAACCTTCACTGGAGGAGCCACATACTCTTGAACTTAAGCCACTCCCTAAACACCTCAGGTATGCATATTTGGGCAATTCAAATTCTTTACCTATTATTATTTCTGCTGCACTTAACGAATTGCAGGAAGAAAAGTTGCTGAGAGTGCTTAGAGACCACAAATCGGCCATAGGATGGACAATAGCAGATATCAAAGGAATTAGCCCATCATTTTGTATATACAAAATTCTGATGGAAGAAGATGCAAAGTCGACAGTGGAGCAACAGAGACGGCTCAACCCAATCATGAAAGAAGTAGTGAAGAAAGAAATCCTAAAATGGTTGAATGCGGGAATCATCTACCCAATTTCAGACAGTAAGTGGGTCAGTCCAGTTCAATGTGTGCCGAAAAAGGGAGGAATGACCGTGGAACAAAATGATGATAATGAGCTAATTCTGACGAGGACAATGACTGGTTGGAGGGTTTGCATGGATTACAAGAAGTTCAATAAGGCGACCCACAAGGATCATTTTCCTTTGCCTTTTATTGACCAGATGTTGGATAGATTGGCGGGCCATGAATTTTACTGCTTATTGGATGGGTATTCAGGATACAATCAGATTGTCATTGCTCCTGAAGATCAAGAGAAAACTACTTTCACGTGCCCATACGATACATTCGCATTCAGGAGAATGTCATTCGACTTATGTAATGCACTCGCTACCTTCCAACGGTGTATGATGGCCATCTTCTAGGACACAGTGGAGAAAAATGTTGAAGTCTTCATGGACGACTTTTCTGTCTATGGGGATGATTTTGATGCTTGTCTAGAGAATTTGGTGATGGTGTTACAGAGATACACAGAAATAAATTTGGTACTTAACTGGCAAAAGTGCCATTTCATGGTTGAAGAAGGAATAATTTTGGTGCACAAGGTCTCGGCTAAAGGATTGGAGGTTGATAAAGCAAAGCTAGAAACGACTGAAAAGCTTCCACCACTAATTTCAGTTAAGGGAATCCGAAGTTTTTTGGGACAAGCCGGGTTCTACAGGAGATTTATAAAAGACTTCTCTAAAATTGCAAAACCATTGTGCATTCTTTTAGAGAAGGATTCAATTTTTAAGTTTGATGAGGATTGTAAGTTGGCATTCGAGCTATTGAAGAAGAAATTGACTATAGCTCTAGTTATCGTCGCACCAGATTGGAATATGCCGTTCGAGTTAATGTGTGATACAAGCGACTATGCGGTTGGGGCTGTCTTGGGTCAACGCCGAGAGAAGGTATTCCATACCATATACTAAGCAAGTAAGACACTTACGGAGACCCAAATGAATTACACAACTATGGAAAAGGAATTACTTATAGTAGCATATGCATTCAATAAATTTCGGGCATATTTGATCGGGACAAAGGTAGTAGTTTGTACAGACCACTCGGCCATTCGATACTTAATCTCAAAGAAAGATACTAAGCCACGACCTATCAGATGGATACTTGTCCTACAAGAATTTGATTTGGAAATAAAAGATCGAAAGGGGACGGAGAATCAAGTAGTAGATCATTTATCGAGGCTGGAAAATTAGGGGAAAAAGGAAGAGGACAGATGTGAAATTAATGAATCATTTCCGGACGAGCAGTTATTTGGGATCAATACGTAATTTCCATGGTACGTGGATTTCGCTAATTATCTAGTGAGCAACATCCTTCCATCAGATCTTACACGACAACAGAAAAAGAAATTCCTAGATGATGTCAAGTGGTACATGTGGGATGAGCCATACCTATTTAAACAGTACGCTGACAAGATGATTAGAAGGTGTGTACACTACAGCAAGGTGAAGAACATATTGCACGAATGTCTTTCGTCTGCATATGGAGGACATTATGGAAGTGAGAGAACAGCAGGGAAGATTCTTCAAGCAGAGTTCTATTAGCCAACAATATTTAAAGATGCCCACCAATTTGTAAAAAGTTATGATATATGTCAACGGATGGTTAACATATCAAAAAGGAATGAGATGCCACTACAAACAATCTTAGAAGTTGAGATATTTGACGTTTGGGGCATTGATTTTATGGGACCATTCCCTTCCTCATTCAACAATCAGTGCATATTGCTTACGGTTGATTATGTATCGAAATGGGTTGAAGCCATAACACTACCAACAAATGATGCCAAGGTGGTTCTTAAGTTCTTGCAAAAGAATATTTTTACAAGATTTGACACGCCTAGAGCTATAATAAGTGATGAAGGAAGTCACTTCTGCAACAAATTGTTCACAACTCTTTTGACAAAATAGGGGGTTAACCATAAGGTAGCTACAACATATCATCCCCAAACAAGTGGGCAAGCTGAGGTATCGAATAGGGAGGTAAAGAGAATTTTGGAGAAGGTAGTGAATTCGAATCAAAAAGACTGGTCTCTCAGATTGGATGATGCACTATGGGCCTACTGAACTACTTACAAGACACGAATTGGGATGTCACCATATCAGTTGCTATACGGGAAAGCTTTTCACCTACCTGTCGAGTTACAACGTAAGGCCTACTGGGCAATTTAGAAATTCAATTTCGATCAAACAGCTGCGGGTGAAAAGCGGCTACTTCAGTTCAATGATCTCGATGAATTTCGACTTCAAGCTTATGAGAACTCCAAGCTATACAAACAAAAGGTAAAGAAATGGCACGATAAGAAAATCATGCAGAGAATGTTGGGATTGGAATAATTAGTACTATTGTTCAACTCAAGATTGTAGTTGTTCCCAGGGAAGCTAAAATCAAGGTGGTCGGGTCCATGTACCATCAAAAGAGTTTTCTCACGTGGCGCCGTTGAACTCTACAGTAGAAACCCATTGGAGACTTACAAGGTTAATGGTTGAAGCATTATTGGGGTGGCGAGTCCAATTGGGATGTCATCGTAATCACATTGCCGACGTGCCATAAACAGGTAGTAGTCGGGCTAAACGACTTAAAATCAAGCGCTAACTGGGAGGTAACCAAATTTTACTTTTATTCTTAGCATTTTTTTTATTCACGATTAGTCAAGTTGTAGATTAGAATAATAATTTGTATAGAGTAAGTTCATTAAGTAGTTAGTTAAAGCATATTATCCAGATAATCTAACCTTCCATGCTTAAGTTGCTCAATACTAACTCATATTTATGTTTAATGATGTGTCAGGCACCTAAAAAGCTCATGGATGGGAATTGATTGCTCAGAAGGGGAAAATCAAGGCTAATAACAGACCACACCCCCACCGGGGCGGGCCCCTTTTAGCCTAACACCCCCGCTGGGGCGGGGGTTCTCAATTGATCAATTATAAGAAGATTGCCCGCCGGGGCGGGCTTATAAGGCATAGTACCCCCCGCCAGGGCGGGGGTCCGGATTCTAAAGAGTCTTAGAGCAGCAATTAAGGCAGTTATTCCTATACTTTACATTCTATCTTCCAAAACTGAAACTCCACTCTCCATTATCTAACCACGTTTTGGAAGTTAAATCTCCATCATCCCACTTCATTAGCACAATTACCCACTAACCCACTACTTCACTACTTCAACTCACAAATATCCATCACCCCATCTCTATAAAAACACCCCCTCACCAAACCAATCCTTCACCCCACACACTAGCAACATCAATTTACACTACTCAGAAGTTAAAGGTTAGAGTTTGAGCAAAGTTTTTCAGCCAATTTGGAGACACATTGAGAGTGAATAAGTTGTTTTCCAATTCTTCACTTTCTATCACCATAGTTGACGAGAAATCATTATGTTTGGGGGGATTGAACATCTTGTATACCAAGTGTTTGACATATTGCATAAGTGAAGTTTGGGGGGGGGGATTGTTGTTAAAGCTTACTCAATTCAATGGCATCTAAACAAACATCAAAGAGGCAAAGGGGAGAAAGTTCAAGGTCTGCGCAACCAACTCGGACCTTTGATAGATGCAAATTCAAAAGTGCCACCGCCACTGACCGTTATGACTACCTTGTAACAAAAGCACTCACTCCAGAGTGGGGGTTGGCACCAGACCATGTTGATGGTGAAATGATACAACAAATATATCAGAAAGGTTGGAATAAGTTCATGGAAGAACCCGAGCCATCAATTATGAGTGTGGTCAAAGAGTTCTATGCAAACGCTGAGGATAAGGCCCCATTCAAAGCATTTGTCCGGGGTAGGTTAGTTCTGTTCAGTACCGATGCCATCAACACGTACTACCAGTTACGAGTTCCTAGACATTGCCAGTACACTCACCTACGTGATAATGATCCGGATTATGAGGCTATTTAACAGGAAATGACAAAGCTGGGTACCACATGGATCAAGGCCTGAAAAGGGGGAACTGTCTTCCACAGTAAGGATCTTAGCAGATACGGAAAGATCTAGTATGTGTTTGTGTACGCCAAACTATTTCCATCCATTCACATGTCAGATTTGACCAAGGAGAAGGCTTTGCTATTATATGCCGTTGTCCAAGACTTTATCATAGATGTAGGGGCTATTATCAATTTTTCCATCCGAATATGCCTACGGGGACCATTCTCTGGTGGCACATCACACCTATCGCTCATTTGTGGGTTGTGTAGACAGGCTGGAGTTTGATGGTCCGATGATGAGACCACCCAGATGCCGCTTCAGACGTTAGATTCGAGAATGATTGCACGATATGCGGTGTGGCCTGGGGGCGAGTCACATCCTTGAGGGGTTGGTTTTGTATTCCCATTAGCCTCAGAAGATGAGGCTGACACTAAAGACACCTCGGATGATGATGAGTTTCAGGAGGATGCGACGATGGGAGAGCAAGGAACCGAGGCGCACCACAACCCAAAATCATATATAGCCCTCAATTCCTAAACCTTCAACGACAAGTGGATGAGCACAACAAGGAGGCACGGAGAGAAATGTGGAGACTTGCAGCGAGGCAGGACCACATATTTGAGGCCATGAATATGTCTTTCGCCTCATTAAATATTACACTCCAGAGCTTTAATCCCTGTGCACAATTCCCATACCAGCAGCCAACCCAAATGATAAAGTTTCCACCAAGTGACTCCGATGAAGAAGAACACCCACCACCACTCCAGGCTTAAGCGATTACAGGGAAGTCCTCACATATTTATTGCTATATCTATACAATGATTTAGTTTCATGTTTTTATATTTAATTTCATTAGCTAGGTTTGCATATGTTAGTTCATTGTTTAGTGTTAGGAATATTAATTGTTGCATTCATGTAATCTTGTAGTTGTGTAGTAGCTTAGGAGCATAAATAGTTTTTATTTATTTTTGTAATCATGTTATGTTTACCATATAAAAAAATAAAAATAAATTAAAAAATAAATTAAAAAAAAATCATTTAGTTAAGCATTGTGTTATATTGCATATGTCCAGTAGTTGTTGTAGTTCATTTTATTTTGGCCAATGATGAGATTGGGATTAAGTAGACAAATACAATACCCAATATTAGAACTATGATGTAATTTTGAGTCAATAATTGAATCTTTTGCATGTTTGACACTAGTATAAAAAGGTGTGCACGTCAATAACACTTATGTGGACTGATTAGTTCAAATTGATGCATAAGGATTTTCTAAAGGAATATGCTAGTTTAAATGAAAGAAGGACAAGGATAGGTAGTAAAGACGATGAATTAGGCAGGAACCTAAGTTTGGGGGGAAAAGTGGGGTATATAAGCTTCAGAGAAAAAAATATCTAGTTGAGTCTTGTGGTGGGTTGAGAAGAAATGTGAAACATACTCCCCATAAACACAAGCGTGAGATGGAGCGTAAAACGTACTCACCAACCATCTATCTAAAAAAAGATGGGAAATAAGAGCAAAGACCCCCTGTGAATGAAAAAGAAAGCATGACCACCCTATTCGGACCCCTAAATCTTGGTGAATGTTTGATTTTATTTGGATTTCGCCTGTTTTTGAAATTTTTGAGTTTACACTGTATGATGCCTTCTAAGAGATTTGTTATGTATTAAATTTGCAATTGCATCAGTTAGCAAGAAATGTTGAGCATAAACACACTATACCAGTAATAACGGTTTAAGATTCGAGGATTGATAAGAAGTTATTGACTAGTTTCGATATTAAGTGTTATATGTTTGCTTGATTTCTTTAAGACGGAGGAATAATTTTGATTCTATGATACTGCTGGATGCGTAGGTATATAGGTAAGATGCATTAAATATCATTGCATTCCATTGTATAGCATGTTAGTTTTGTTTTGTGCTCGAGGACTAGCATGGTTTAAGTTTGGGGAATTTTGATAAGTGGGTTTTATACCCGCGAATCGGTCCCTAATTCAAGCTTAATCGGTGTTAATTCCTTGTTTTTATGTTTGTTTTTATTTGTTTAGTGTTATTTTATGTGTAGGTTTGGTGGTGTTGCAATTGATCAAAAAGGGTGGAGTTAAGGTGCATAATGGAAAGCAAATGAGCAAAACAAGATAGAAGTTAGAAGCAACCCCCGTCGGGGCGGGCTATTTCCCATACAAAACCCCTGCTGGGGTGAGACTCATAAGTCAAAGAGCGAGCCCGCTGGGGTAGGCTATTTTCAAGCTAACACCCCCACCGGGGCGGGGGTACGGGGTAGAGTATTCTCCTAGTTGATTTCTAATGATGAAAACGTGGAGTTTAAGTGATGTTAATAGCTTAGGACTCCTAATGACAGGGAATTTGAGTCAGATTTCATGTCTTAGCTAGATATATCACATCTAATAACAAGATTGAGGAGGAGATCGACACAAGGGCAATTAACAGGGATAGAGGGCAGATTTTGGAGCAAGCATTGGAGCGAAGATAATTGAAGGATTTTCATATCAAGTGTAGATTAAGGCTAAAGTGAAGGGTGTTCTGAATTTGCTCTTTCTCTCTAGCTTATATTTGTAATTGGAAGGATGTTATCTTTGATTAATTCAGTTTTTAATTCCATAATGGTGAACTAAATTACTTTTTAGGCTTATGACAGATCTGTAAGTGGAACGATGATTATGTAGCTTTGATTTTCAGTTTAATAAGTTATTCCTCAGTTTATCTATATTAATTTATGCTTGAATTTATGAATTGCCTGATCAACAATTCTTGTGGACTTGTATGGATTCGAGAGAGGAAGTACGAGTCTATACTTAGTTAATATAACATGTGTTCTTGAATTTTGTGAATGAACAGAATCTTGATGAATGTTAGGGTAAAGATATGCTTGACATCGCATGTAATCCGATAAAGAACTTGAACTTAAACCTTCTTTAATTGTAATTCACATAGAAATATAGTGAGTTAGTTGATTAAGGTGTTTAACTTGATTTTATCTAATTTGTGGATTTGAGTTGATACGGTATTAGTGCATCGAGAGGTGGCTAGTTCTACTTATGTGTTCTTGATTAATAAACTGGGATAGTGAATTAAACTGGAATAAGGTGTAATAATTAGAGTGATGCTTAGAGTGAAGTCGTAAGCCTAATTCTTCAATATTTGTTTGAAAATTCAGTTTTTAGGGTTTGTTACAAACTTGAATTTGGTTAGTTTAATAAAATTTGGATTAATAGGAAATTGGTAATTGTGAGAGTTAACTTCTTGATAGTCTCTGTGGGAACAATACTTAACTTATCAATTTATTTCTTGTTGACCACATATACTTGCGTGCTGTGCGTAATTAGATTTTACCCAACAGTTGTTCATCTCAGTTTGACTTTAGGATTTTCCACACTAAAGAAAGTTTAGTTTGGAACTAGCTTATCAGTGGTTCTAGAATTTTAGAACAGTCATCAATTACAGAGTTGTCCAATCAATAAGAGCTTGCTCGCTATTCGAAGGTTCAACACAATAATATAGAATTGAATAATGATACTTAAGTCAAAGGTCGAATAATGGCAATATACAATTGAATAAACTTGGTATATATGCAAAGTGTTACATCCAAAAGAGTTAGGAAATCTCATTTGGAATAATGAAGTTAAACAGTTTATGCTTTGAATGGAAATAACAAATATTAGGAACTTGCTCAACGTAAATACAAGGTTTAGGAAACTTGCATTACAATATTATATTAGAAATATAAAACTTGCTCGATGTAAAAGAATTAGAACACAAGAGCTTGCATAATCATAAACAAGATGGAACCAAGAAATTTGCTTAACATAAGATTTGAGTTTAAGAAACTCGCATTCATTATAAAGGGAAAGAAGTTAGGAAACTTGCCTCGTACGTAAGCTACACAATTACTACAAACGTTCACCAAATACCCTACATATACCATTAAGATCACAATACTAATTAGTTATATTAAAACTAACTTCATGGGCTTACTTCTCATTTTAGTCAAGTCTATAGTCTCTAAATTAAGACCTAATTATTTTAATCATTCATGCACCATAAATCCGCACTCCTAATTATATAACAGTACCCAACATGGTGATTGCATATCAACACAAATTCTCGTGACATCATGTTACAAACTTTCACAACTTACTAGTTCATAATCTTTAGTTTCAACATTGTGATTACTATATGTTATTACGTCTTATAGCATGCATTAGGCCCTTTTACAATTACTAAAATATGTTAAATTAACATTCTCCAAGCTATGTTGTTAGCAGTTCTTTACTGGGTCTGACTGACCACTGGCGCGGCCGTGCCATGGTTACCTTTAAATTTGGCGCGCCCGCACTCGGCACCAGAACCAGTTTTGCAGAACACGAATTTAGACTCTGTTGTAAGCTAAAATTCCAATTTCACGATAATATGAACAAACCCACACATTACAAACTTAACTAAGGCCTTATAGCATATACAATCAAGCATTCTAACACCTAAAACAAATTACATAACCAAATTTAAAGGATTAAAATCATGTTTTTGCCAATTTCTTCATATTTCAATACTTTTAGCGAATTCAATCGCCAAACCTTTGTTTCTTAACCAAATTACACCATTCCAACTACGTTGTTTTCATTTCTAGATATACTAACACAATGTACAATCAATTTACAGAATGTATCAAGGTTTAAACATAAAATTTTGGAGTCAACCAAGCCATTTTCACACCCACACACTATTATCTTCATTTTCCTCTTTAAACCCAATTTCACGAATTTGATTACCTCGACATCACTTATGTATGACAACTATCAAATTACATGTATATATAATTAACATCTCAACCCTATTACAGAAAATTCTAATTCACATAGAATAGATATTGCAAAGCAAATATTAGGAATTTAGGATAGATTATACCTTATCCCTTTGCTTGCAAGATGATGATAACAAGGTTTAGCAATCCTTCTTCTTCTTCTTGACAAACTCAGAGAATGAATTCTCTCTTCTCTCAATTCTCTAATCACTCTGTATTTTCCTTTCCTCTCCAAACTCTATTATTTTCGCCTTATAAAGAATACGCGTAAAATATAAATTGGCTTTCCCCGCGTACGTCAAGTAAGAAAACCCAATAGGCTACATCAGTTGGATTAAGCCAAAGGCCACAAGGCCTTGTTTGCCTACACACTAAAACCCTCCCCATTTAATTTATTTTTATATTACTTATATTATATAGTTCCTTGTCACACTCTTAATCAATTTCAATAACTTACAATTACAATTATAATAATTATAATTTTCATTATAATTACACTTTTGCTTAATAAATTATTATATATCTAATTTAATTTTTAAATTAAACTAGAACATCATTTTATTTAATTTAAATATTTTCTTAAATATTAAATAATTTATTTAATTTAATTATTTCATTAAATTAAATCTTCAAATAATAAAATTACCATTAATTAATTTAGTTAACATATACACTCAACTAAATTATTACATCACAATTCATCAATTATTTATTTATCTCAATAAATAAATCAATTAAAATATTTATTTAATTCAATAAATATTTAAAATTAATTACAAAATTCTCAATCGTTACAATAGCTACAAGGAAGCTTCAATGGAGGCTATTTGGATGAAGAAGTTCATAACCGAACTTGATATGGTTCCTAGCATTAGAGGACCAATACCTTTATTCTGCTACAACATCGGTGCTGTTGTGCAGGCTAAGGATCCCAGGTCTCATCAAAAATCCAAATATGTGGTGCGGCGTTTTCATTTGATTAGAGAGATCATTGAAAGAGGAGACGTCACCCTGGAGCGAGTGGACTCTCAAGACAATATTGTAGATCCATTTACTAAAGCGTTAACACAAAAGCAGTTCGATCGTCACTTAGAGAAGATGTGTATGAGATAACATGGCGATTGGCTTAGTGCAAGTGGGAGATTGAAAGTAGTATGCACACAAGTCAATCATGTGTGATGATAAAGCATATACTTTGTAATCAATCTTATTCATTTATTAATAAAAGTATTTATTTACTAAAGGTATTTAGATTATCAACATGATGTTGTTTTAATAATATGTGATAAACCTATAGTTTTAAGCACTGCTTTTAGAATCATGATGAGATCATGCTAATGAGATTTAAATTCTTAGATAGCTTAAAAACTAAAATATTTACAATCAATGGATTACTAAAAAAGGGATTAGTGAATCCGGATAGATTGGTATATGCGTTGCTCGCTCATTGGTTGAGGATGGTTGATCTCACGATCATTTGTGTGGAGATACTAAAACAAGTATATAGGTACTTATTAGAGAATAAGTTCACTGAACGTGACTCACAAAGGAATACCTAATGATGTTTTATTTGTCTGTCAACCGAAATTCCTGTAGTGATAGTAGTACAAGTAATCCTTAGACTTGAGATAATCATAGTATCTTGTATATAATGATTTACACTTTAACTTATTCCATAAGACCCTTAGGGTATATCAAATGGTATGCTTGGGTGTAATAAGTTATATATAGAGATAATGAATGATCAATAAAGAATCTACCACTTCTAGTAAAAGAAAAGATATGTCCTATGTGATTCGATAAATGATAACCCAGGAATCATTGGCCAAGGTGGAATGAAATTAGAAAGTATTTTCTAATTTACATTCACTAGGAGTTGGGCATTTAGGAATCGAAATACATATAATTAAATAAAATAAGACTTGACAGTAATTCCATGTTGTGACGGCCCCAAAATAGGTCCATTCCACCCAACCCATTATGAGTCGCCAAATACATGGTACAGAAAATAACTGCAACTTTATTATTACAATTGTCGTGCAAAATATAACACAAATATTGTCATCTAGACAGTATTCAAACTCAAATGGAGCCCTCATTACAATTATTGATACACTATCTTACAAAATAGTGAAAACTACTAAAACAACTATCTTGAACCATCATTCCATACCCCGACTTGTTTCCGCTATATTCTGGCCTCCTGAGAAGAAAAATGGAACAAAAAGGAAAAGGGTGAGCTCAACTAGCTCAGTAAAGAATATTATGACTAAAATAATATACAACAAAATATCCTTAGTCTTCAACAGAGAAAAATCTGATAGAATACAATAGACAACAAGTTTTAGATCAACAACTGCAGCAGAAATAACAATTCATTAAAAGAGTTAAGTAGAGAATGAAATTTACTATCATCTATGAATTTAAAAATTCATCATCAATATTTTATCCATGTAACATCAATCATCAAATATTCATCTCTGCACTACGGGCCAAAGATATTCATTTGTATCACCAGTTGGTCATGTTCATCTCAACACCTGTCCTTCTTTGCACTACGGACCAAATATATTCATCAAATAATCATTCATCTTTGCACTACAGACCAAAGATATTCAGTTATATCACCATTTAGGACTGAGAATGATAAAAATATTTTTAAGAAAATGAATCCAGTGAGATAAAAAGACAAAGATTAGGAATTTGTACTTCAATTTATCCATGTTTAAAAATGCCCCATAATATACCATAGTGGAGTAAAATTCAATAATAAAGATCAAAATATGGATACAATCAAAGATAGAAACCATAGCAGACAATCTTGGACACAAAAAAAATTTTAATTTTTCTGTGAATAGTGTCGTATGCGTGAATAGTGCCATATACGTGAATAGTATCGTATATGTGAATAGTAACCCCGACACTAAAAGGTAGAAATTTCACAAGAAAACTCATAATACTTCGTGAATAGTACTCGTGAATTGTAACTCATGAATAGTAACTCATGAATAGTAACCCCGATATGAAAAGGTAAAAATTTCATAATAAAATTCATACCAATATTTTGATATAATGATATTGAAAGAAATAATATCATTTACGAAAAAAATAACATCCTTTACCTCAAAAGAATAGTACTACTAGCTGAAATATCAGATATAACGCTGAAGGAAACTTGTACCGTATATCAACACTCAAAGTATCAAAATACTCACAAAATACGCTCGATAGAGAGAGAGAGAGAGAGAGAGAGAGAGAACTTCAGATGTTGGTGTGATTTTTAATTCTAACATAAACACCCTATTTATAGGAAAATACTTAGAACACTAAAGTAAAAAATTTAATAAAATAATAATAATTTTTTTAATTTCCTATGCACACCTTGACAATCTAAATTCATCATTTACCACATGTAAGTGGGGCCCACCAAAATAAAAAACATGTTTTAAACATTTTTTGTAACAAAATCAATTCAGACCCAATATTCTGAAACTTCAATAATTCATAATAAATAGCCATTTTATCCGAAAAATTTAAATCTTATGTCCATTCCATAGGAATTTCAATTCTCTACAACTTTGTAGCTTTAAGTTTTTCCAAATTCCAAATAAAAATTGACCGAAATCCACATACGGACGATTTTACAGGCTATAATTAAATTTCAGTCAAAAATGGGATCCACCAACATGTTTAACATGTTTTTAGCTTTTATTGTAACAATAATACTCTTCCTCATCATTTATTCATATATCACACATTCATTGTAAAAATATTCCCATTATTATATTATTATATTATAATAATATATCTAAATAAATTATTTTATCAGAAAAGATAAAATATCAATTTTTAACATTTGTCACTTTTATAAAAATTCTTCCATTTATATCCACATAAATAATATTTTCCTTATCATATAAATCACTAATTAATTATTCACAAATAATATTACAGAATCACAATAATGACAACCAGGTCATTCCCAAGAAAGAGGGGGCCTTCCGGTAAGGATTTCTCCTTACTGGAACACAATTAAATAACCTCTCCTAGACTAAACTTCCTTAGATATTGCCAATAATGATATCTAATAATATTATTCAATTAATATGAATTATTGATCTGATAATGAGAAATACTGTGTAGTGACAATTATTGAAATAACAATAATATAAAATATTATCGTAGCAATTATTGAATCAATAAAATAAAATACTGAACAATAATTACTGTAACAATTATTGAGTAGTGACTTCTTACGTAAGAATCAATAATTGGTGTAATACCGTGTGCTACTGTGCAACACCGCGTGCTACTGTGCAACACCACGTATTACTGTATTTTAACCACCGGTTATTCTAATAGTGTTAACGGTAACAACTAAGCTTTTATTTATAAAAACTCATACTTGTCGTTTTCTTCATCCAACAGTTTTTCGTTATGGGGCCCACAAATAGCTGCGCCGTCGTACGAATATTCCCCGATAGCAAGAATATTTCATGACCAAACGAATATTCCCCGACAACAATGAATATTTTATAACCACTTGCTTATTTTAAATATTTGCGCATTTTACCCACAACTAACCACATTAATCAAATCAACCCTTACTATTTTGAAAAAAAATAATTAGAGAAATTAAATCTTTATTTATAAAAAGTTGGGGTCTTACAACCTCCCATCCTTATAAAATTTCGTCCTCGAAATTGACGTACGTACTTGGTGTTTCGAAAAGGTTAGGATACCTCGCTTTCATTTCCGTTTCCAACTCCCAGGTCATTTCCTCAATAGCATGGTTCCTCCACAAAACTTTGACTTGTGGTATAACCTTTGTGCCTAGGACATTCTCCTTCCTATCCAAGATCTTGACAGGTACCTCTTCGCACGTTAAATCTTCAGCTATCTCATCTGGTTCTAACTCAATAATGTGGTTCGGGTCTTTCACATATTTACGTAGCGTGGATATGCAAAAAATATTATAAACACGAGACATACTTGGCGGTCAAGCGAGTCTATAGGCCACATTTCCTACTCGATCAAGAATTTCAAATGGCCCAACAAATCGAGGGTTAAGATTTCTTCTCTTCATCGACTCTTGCTTTTAGAATAACGCCTGCTTTCACCTTCTTCTTTATATTCACCAACTCTGGTGTGTAGCTTGAGCGGCTTTTACTTTATCGATTAAAGCTGATTCTAATCATATATTCGTTATCTTCACGTAGATTCTGGTAGTCTTTAACACTATCTCCATCTTTTGTAACACTGCTACAAAATACTAAATAGACAACACTTAAATCACAACGTTTTTTATAAAAACGTTGTGGTATTTTTTTTACAACGTTTTTAAAAAAAATGTTGTAGATATATATGTAAAAACGTTATATATTTAAAAGGGCATTTTTTTTTGTTTTAATTAGATAACATTTTTTTAAAAACGTTGTCTATGAAAAAAAACACGGAGCTGAAAAAAGGCGATTAAATAAAAACTTAAGCTAGTGCTCCATGCTCGACCTCTTTTTTCCTTTCTGGAAGTTAATCTAGGGCTTGACCTCTCCCCACCAGAGCGCAAGTAATTCGTCAGTAAAGGTGTCGAATCCTACCTCGCAGACCTGCAATCCAAAGCCGAAGCAGCGCAACAAGCGGAGGAAGAAGAGCCTGAAGAAGAAGATGACGAAGAGGGACAGAGAAAGGGAAAGAGAGGCGGCGCTAAAGAGTACGACGATGATGGAGATCTCACCATTTGTAGCGTGAGTTTAGATTCGATTCATCTAGTTTCTATTTTCTTTTATTAATCTCTGGACGTGTTTTCATATTCAGGTCTGAATTAGCAGAGCAAAGTGGTGAAATTTTTCGTTTTGTTTTTGGCCTAATATCTAATAGGTACACCTCTTGTTGACCAAGAGTTCACAGAAAGCGGGTGGGGATTTGTGAGTATCTGATTTTTGTGTTTCCTTCTCAAGTGACATGGATAAGATTAGTAATTTTTGTAATCATTTTTGTAAACCATGGTTGCACACAATTGAAATATTGGATGAATTAATTGAGAATGATTCTGATAAGATGGATGTAAAGAATAAGGATGAAGTTATATCACAGATGAGATCTGTTGTTGCTAGCAAACAATTTGGGTAAAAAAATTAAACAATTGCAAAGTGATTTTCAGGCTTTCAGCACTACTACTGTAGCAGATACCTGATTGTATCTTGATGATGCTTAGCATAAGTTTTGTGAAAGATTGGGGTTGATGCTGGGTGTTGGATTTACTTTTCATTCCAAGCAAATGGCTCTGGTACAGAATAATACCAAAAACTTAGAAATTGCAATTGACTGAGGCAAATAATGTGTGCATTGTGCACCTATATTGGTGATATTGTGACTAAAGGTACCAATTATATGTCCTTTTACCTGATTATCCTGACTAAGGAATGTAGCATTTTCCATTATTTTCAAACATTTTAAAAGCAACACCAGACTTTCTAAATTCACATCATCTTTGGATTCCAGAATTCGAGATGAGATCTATGACGTTGGCACTCTCTGCGAAGAACAAGCTTGGGATGGTAAATGGCATGCACACTGAAATCTCCCCCTGTAGATTCACCTCATTCTCTGTTGTGGCAAAGATGCAATGATATGGTAATATCTTGACTTTTTATGTTCTATCTCTACAGAAATTGTTTCAAGTATTGTATATATTCCTACTGCACATGAGATTTGGAATGACTTGCATGCTAGGTTTACTTAGAATAATGGCCCAAGACTGTTTGCAATTAGAAAAGATATTGCATATTTACCTCAAGGTAACTTGTCCATATATATTTGCATCTGCAAACCATGATTTCCTATTTGGTTTTGTTGGCGTAAAGCAGTGGCAAGATTCTGCTGAATCATTTGAACAATGTTGTTTTCCCCATATACTATGTTATATTTACGTCTTTAACTATTTTGGCAAGCATTGAAACTCATGTTTGATTGATATAAATATTAATCGTTAATCATATCATTCTATAAGTACCATCAGATGCATCTCATTAGAAGCATTTGTGTTTTCTGTTTTTGAAAATTTCTGTTTGCATGCCTCATATATCTTTTGGAGCAACTAGAAGAAGGTGGACTTTATTCAAATTGTTGTTTTACCTTTAGGAATGTGCTTGTTAAAGGTGGTGACCTTCCTGCTTCATCAGATGCTATAGATATTTTCTTTGATGGTATGCTCATATATTCTTTCCAATCTTTGACTTGTACAGTATTCTTGCTTCTCCATGTTTCTTGTTAATTGCTTACCTTCTACTCTGATTTGGCCTTGAAATTGAGGAGTTTTTCGAGCTGCAATCACCACGGATACACACTCGAAATACTCATGGAACTGGTTGCACCTTGGCATCATGTATAGTAGCTGAGCTAGCAACAGGTTCTCAGATTCTGTCAGCTGTTAAGGTAATTTATTCTGTTCTTTCGATCCTAACAGAGTTTTTTTTAGTATTTTAGGGTTTGAATGTGTACTTAAATATTACTAGGGCAGCTTTAAGTTATGTCTTGCACAAAGATTAGGGGTAATTTATAAAATTTTAGGAGGTCCTACTTTGATTAATTCAGTGAATAAATGCTATCCATAGTGATGCTTCTCAGATGAACGAGTGACAAGATAAACGAGAACAGAAGTAGATAAATGTATTTACCTCAAGAGGAAAACATCATTGTGAAAAAATTCTGAGAGATAGTACTATTAGCACTCAGATGTTTTGGCTTTTTCAAATGAAGACTGGTGACACCACACTTGATAATTGAGTTGGTTCATATTGAGAGTTCTGAAAATTTGTAGTTATTGCTAGCACTTAAATCATTTTTCTTCAATCCAGTCTTGACAGGTCGTAAAACGCTATGTTGAGACTGCATTGGGTTATAGCAAAGACATGCTTATTGGAAACGAGGCCATGCATATCTTTAGAGCAGGTCATAATGACCTATCATATCAATAAAACTATGTCTGGTTTCAGGTCCTTAGTTTGTGTGTAAATGTAATGATCCTTCTAATTTTTTTACCTGAACCAGACAAGGAACCTACTACTCATTGCTACATTCAATATGAATTCATTTTCCAATCCAAATAAGGATTAAACTTGTGTTGTTGAATGGAATTTTGTGGATAGCTTGAACACCAAAATTCTTTTTGATGAACTCTCTTGATACAATATTTGAAAGTTCTTAAGCGAAGTATTACAGTATACTTGCATAGAGAAATCACATATATTACAGTATACTTGTTTTGGCAGTCACTGTGTATCTTTGTGATATGGTGTTTTGGCAGTCACTGATATGGTGTATCACTGTATCTTTGTTTTGGCAGTCGACTCTTCTCGGTTTGCCTTGTCCTGCTAATTCAGTTAGAAATTTGCCACTTGGTTACATCAATTTGAATGAGGTTATTTCTTGTTTATCAAATATACCTTGTCATGTTATCTTATTATGCACCATCTTATAGTTTGGGACAAAAGTTGTTGTTGAGTTTAAAGGTAACCAAGTATAGTACTTGTTGATTTTATGTTTTTTTCTAGACCCAACTGGGAAGGTGGTCAGTATGATGGTGATGAAAAAAGTTGACTGAATGTGCTTCAATTGGCAATGGAATTGGGAGCTGATTACATTGATGTGGAACTTCAGGTTTCTTTCCCTTTAAATTTTGTTTACACAGTTCAAAGACTGACATTCATTGTAATGTAATAAACAGCCTAAAAAATTGGTTTGAATGCAAATATTGTGTTTGTTGATTGTTTAATTAATTTTGGATTAGGAGCTTCCGGTTCATCAGAGGGGAGATGCTGCGAGCAATTTATTTTTTAAAGCGAACGCAAGAATGAGAGACCATGTATACGGTTGTGTTTGGGGAAATCTCCTACTTGCAGAATCAAGTATCTCAGTTACAAATGCAGCTAGCAGTTGCACAAGCAGAGATATTATGCTTCCACCAGTTGCACAAGCAGTTTGGTGATAAATGTCATTTTGCCCATGGTGAATGGGAACTTGGCAGGCCAACAGCTCCATCCCATGAAGACCCTCGTGCTATGGGACCAAGGCAAGGCAGTAGGTTCGGTGGCCACATGGAGCCAACCCCGCCAAGTCACACTATAATTTTATGCATGCTTAGGTAGTAGCTTAATTTTATGGATAGTTTGATTTATTTTATGGATGTAATCAAATTCACCTGCATTGGTAATGCAGGTGAATCACAACATTTTTTTTTCTTTTTTTTTAATCTACAACATTTTAAAAACGTTGTGTAAATGTGCCTAAATATTGTCTGATATACTAAACAACAACATTTTTATCCAAAAAATGTTGTTTAATCATACCTTCTACAACGTTTTTAAGCATATGCTAATTTTTGAAAAACAAATCTACAACGTTTTTTCTCTAAAAAACGTTGTGTATTGTGCTTAACTACAACGTTTTAAAAACGTTGTGTAAGGGTGTCAAATAGATGACACCCTTAACCACGACGTTTTCCTGACTGAAACCACAACGTTTTTTCCGCATTGTCTATTTACTGTTTTGGAGTAGTGTAAGTTATACGAAATAGATCTTTGTGTTAACAATATCGCACTCGTAAATGCATACGATCTTCTACTCAACGTGTCAGCTACCACGTTCGTTTTTCTAAGATGGTATTGAATGGTATAGTCGTAATCTTTCAACAGCTTGAGCCAACGTCGTTGCCGCATGTTGAGTTCTTGGAAGCTCTTCTCACATTCCTCGCTCCATTCGAATTTTGTATCTTTTCGAGTCAGCTGAGTTAATAGAGTAGCAATTCTAGAAAATCCTTACACGAATCTCCGATAATAACCAGCTAAGCCTAGAAAACTACGTATTTTGATTACTGACTTAGGTTGCTCTCAACTGTGACTCATATCCTAATCTTGGATAACACGTCACAATGGCACTTATCAGTTTACCATCGCACGAATATGGCGTCCCCTATGGAGAGTCTGGCTTCGATGCATTCCACAAAGGAAGTCACCAGATAGAGGCTAGGGTACAAACTCCTGTAGTTGGGCTTTTAACTCCTAAAGTTCAATAGGAGTCATTTAATATGAGATTTTAGAAATGAGTTTTGTACTGGGTACAAAGTCGCTACAAAATTTAATATCACGCTCTGGGGATAGCCCAGGAAGTTCTTTAGAAAATACGTCAGGAAATTCACTAACAACAGAAATATCATTAAAATCTGACGTATTTTTGTTTAAATCCATGAAATAGGATAAGAAAACTTGACATCCGTTTTTCAATAAATGAATGACTTTATGGCTTGATATGACAGTGATTGACTTTAATGGTTTGGTTGCTTGAATTCGTATAACAGGTTGGTTAGGAATATGAAAATTAACAACCTTACGAAAATAATCAATTTTGGCATGATGAGTGGTTAACCAATCAATCCCTAAAATGACATCAAATGCAAGTATTTTAAAAGAAATGAGATCACAGGTAATGTGATGGTGCCAACCTGAATCAAGCAAAATTTATAAACAATGGATGTAACGAAAGTTTCTCCTAACGGAGTTTCAACAGATAAGTCAAAGTCTAATTTCTCAGGAGTCAAGTACAAACGTTGAGCACAAGTAGGAGAGATAAAAGAATGGGTAGAACCGGTATCTAATAAGGTATAGACTTCGCAAGAATTTATAATTAACTAACCCGTGTTAACTTCGTTCGATTTCTCGTCACGAAAAATGCTCTCCCTTAAACTACCGACTTTGTTTTGTTCGTATCCGCCTTTGGTGCCACCGTCCTAGCTGGACTTGACTTCACTATAGGACAAAATTGAGCTATATGACAGTCTTTTCCACAACTAAAACATACCTTGAAAAGCTGTGAACAATTTGGACTTATATGTCCCTCCTCTCCTCATCTGTAGCATCTAACTGGCAGTCTTTCTCCTCCCCTAGAATTTGTTGCTGGTGCCGACGTCTTCCCGTCCTTATTGAATCTTCTCTTTCTGAAATTTCCACTTGACTCACCTTTACTATTATCTTGGCCATGATTACCACCGAAGTAGTTATCATTTTTGGCATGATAATTTCCTCCACGATGGTTATCATTGTTCCAATGGCCGGTTCCACCGGTACGATTATTATCGTGTTATTGGTAATTAACTTTTGGTTGGGCTGACTCATTATCGCGCTCCAATAATTGAGCCATATTCACAACATTTGGATAAAAATAAAGTTTGTGATAAATGTGGTATTGGCGTATTTCGGTTTTCAAACCTCGCAGAAATATTCACGTCATTCGCTCCTCGTTGTCTACCAAATGGGATGCAAACCGAGATAGCTCAGCAAACTTAGCTTCGTACTGCAACACGGTCATATTGTTTTGCTCCATTGATCATCTCAAAATTTTTAGATGTCATTCTCAAATACAATCACAAAATAAGGGTAATTAAAAAAATTAACATATCACATATTATCCCTATATTATGACTGACCAAACAAGTAAACTTAGGTATGACACACTAGCGAAGGATTTACTCGTCTCTCCCCTCCTAGTTCTATTCCCCGATCTCCGCCAGTGAACATATCCCTAAGCTCTGATACCAACTATGACGCTCCCAAAATAAGTCCATTCCACTCAACCCATTTTGAGTCACCAAATACATGGTACAGAAAATAACTGCAACTTTATTATTACAATTGTCGTGCAAAATACGACAAAATAAATATTGTCAACTATGGTGATAAAATAAATTAAATAGTTTAATATTTATTATTTAATAATTTAGAAATATTAAATATAAATTAATAAACGGAGTCTTATTAATATTATTACAATTATTAATATTATTTTAATTTCTAAGGGAGTTTAGAAATTAATTTAATATTAGTACTCTTAATTTTTTCCTAATATGATTAGGAGGCAAAATAATTAAATGAAGGAGTTTGATTAATTGAATTTAACCCTAATAAGGGTTAACATATATCTTTATAAGAGGAGATTTATATTAGATATCAGTGTAAGTGTCAGATACGTAATTCCAATTGTTGGAGAGTACGCCTTTTTCTATACACATAGAAACTACGGTTTGAGCCAATACACCCCTTCTTCTAGATTCATCTTCTTCCATGGTGGATCACCTCTAGAGGCCAAACCCTTGGGTGGCTAACGTTGATCAAAGGAAGGAACCAAACCTACGTATTCAAAGAAAGCACAAGATTATGAGTTGTTCTCATACTTGAGGAAGCTCGGATCTTCAAGGGTTCGAATCTGATTCGGAGTTTAGCAAACTTTTGGCCATTAATTGATATTAATGCATATATGGAATGGATTTATTTTCACGAGGTGAATGTTATTTATTGATACATATGTTGATATGTATAATAATAAATGAGATTGATTATGGATTATGACCAATGTTATTGGATTTTATTTTGGATAAGTGCTTGAATATATGTGTTTTGTTAAATTGGTTATGCATACCTCGTCTTTTCTGGTTTTTCTTCTTATTGTAAATTCTATCTCTCTCCTATCTACTTTTCCTTGACTGTTGATCAAAGTTTCTATTTTAATGAAATAGTTTATGTAATAGGATTAGTTAAAATTTCTCGAAGAACCGAAGATCAAGGAGCAAGGAGCGCTTGAAGACCCGTTTGTAATGGAGCCCAAGTTTAAATGTAATAGTTTTATTTAAATGTTAATTCTTGCACCCTGGAGTTTGACATTTTGGTTCACTTGGTGGCTCTAGTGAACCAAAGTAGAATAAAAGTCCATAATCAATCCGGGTAGAATATAGTATTCTATATGTGCATGCTTGTATTATATATAAATATTATATATTATGCAAACATGTTTCGCATGTTTAATAATATGACGCGTATTTTATATATATATATATATATATATATATATATATATATGTGTGTGTGTGTGTGTGTGTGTGTGTGTGTGTGTGTGTGTGTGTGTGTGTGTGCATGCGCGCTAAACAAGATGAGACTAATAATAACAAACCCCTTAAAGAAATTATATTAAGTTGTAACGTTCAAAGATATTTGGAATATCAAACGTTGCCTTCTGGCATAATAAAAACAATATAGCATTAAATATTTTATATGAGTTTATTGTGCATACACAAGGCGAGTATTAAATATTTGAGATATTTTTTATTACAAATGATATTTATAAGGAATTGAACATTATCACTTTGTTGTGTGCATACAAGGGCTGTAGTTTTCTCTTCACTTATATGGAAATGATGGGTATGACTTAACTTAAATCATTATAGTTCGGATATGCACACACTTGACCATTATGATTTAAGAGACAAAATAAAAGGAGTTCCATGATGATGTAATTGATAAAAGTTGTCTACCTATTTATTTATATATAGTTTATGTGCACACATAAGGCTATATACATTTGAAATGGGATCCTTATTCTCACTAGCAAATCTTTAATTAGATATTGCCGAACTATATAATGAGGGTAATATACTTTGAAGAAAATAGTGGGAGACATCAATATAAAATAAGACCTAATTTATTTTGGTAAAATAAATTAATTAAATGAATGTTTGCTAAAATATTATCTTTTTACATGCAAAATTTTGAACATGCCATATTCATTAATTTCACCGTGTAGCATACTTGATGCTAACAAACTGATCGGACCGAATTACACGGGCTGGTTAAGAAATCTGAGAATTGTTCTCACTGCTAAAAAGACTGTTTATATCCTAAATTCGCTCGTACAAATGTTGTAGAGTCAGCCTCTGAGGAAGAGATTGCTACTTTTAAAAAGTGGCAAGATGATGCATCTCTGGCTCAATACATCATGCTCGCATCCATGAGTAACGAGCTTTAGCGTCAGCATGAAATCATGGATGCTCCTACTTTGCTACTGCACCTGCAAGAGCTGTATGGTGAGCAAAGTAGGACTGATAGATATAAAATATCTAAGGAGCTCTTCTGATCTCCGATGACCGAAGGTACTATCATTTAGACTCATGTATTAAAGATGATCAATCTGATTAAACATCTTGGACAGCTTGAGTTCGTCATGGATGGGGAGTTGAGTCAAGAGTTAGTCTTACAGTCACTCCCAGACACCTTATCATAATTTTTTGTGAATTTTCACATAAATAAGTTAGATATCAGCTCGCCTGAATTACTTAACATTTGAAAATTACAGAAGGTCATTTCCTATCCAAGAAGGACCATGTCTTAATAGTAGATGATTCTTCCAAGAAAAGGAAGAGACCCAATGTATCTTCTGAAAAGAAGAAATCTAAGAAGGCTAAGAGAAAGGTGAAAGTGAAGGATCAAAAGAAACCTGATCCAGCTAGCAATGAAATTTGCTTCCATTGCAACAAGCCGAGTCATTGGAAGAGGAACTGCAAGGATTATCTTGCAGAGCAAAAGCAGAAGAAGCTTGGAGAAGCTTCGAATCATAATCAAGGTTTGTTTATGATTGAAATTAATTTTCCTGAAAGTCAATCTTCTACTTGAGTATTGGATACTAGCTGTGGTTCTCACATATGTAATAATATACAGGGACTGGTCAGAAGTAGAAAGCTAAGCAAGGATGAGGTTGTCTTACGAGTGGAAAATGGAGCAAAGGTTGTTGCATTAGTTGTAGGGACTTATTGTTTAGCACTGCCTACGGGCAAGTCCATTAGTTAAATAATTATTATTTCGTTCCGTCACTTATTAGAAATATTATTTCAAATATCTGTATTGGATACGGATGGTTTCGACATTATAATAAAGAACAATAGTTGTTCTATTTATAATAATAATGTTTTATATGGTGTTGATAATTTGCGAAATAGACTTTATATACTTGACTTGCATGAAAATATACTTCAAATTGAACAAACTAAGAAAAGGAAAAGAGATTATGTTAATTATACTTTTACGTGGCACTGAAGACTCGGTCATATTAATGAAACAAGATTATCCAACTTGCATAAAGATGGGCTCTTATAGCTATCTGATTATGAATCATATCCAACTTGTGAATCTTATCTCATGGGCAAAATGACTAAATCTCCTTTTAGTGGAAAAGGAGAAAGAGTTATAGAGTTGTTAGCATTGGTTCACACAGATGCATGTAGACCTATGGCAATGAATACACGAGGAGGGTATTCTTATTTTATTATATTCACTGATAATCACTAAAGATTGAGATATGTGTATTTAATGAAATACAAATCCGAATTATTTGAAAAGTTCAAAGAGTTCAAAAGTGAAGTAGAGAAGAAAACTGGCAAGAGTAATAAAATTCTTCGATCAGATCGAGGTGGTGAATACTTAAGCAGTGAGTTTCTCAATTGTCTTAAAGAAAATGGTATAATCTCACACTGGACTCCACCAGGAACACCACAGTTGAATGGTTTATTTGAAAGGAAAAATCGAACACTGTTGGACATGGTTCATTCCATGATGATTTTTACCGATCTCCCGGTGTCATTCTGGGGATATGCCCTAGAAACGGCCACATATCTATTAAATAAGGTTCCCTCAAAATCCGTCCCTAAGACTCCATATGAGATGTGGACAGGGAGGAAACCTAGTCTTAAACATGTTAAGATTTGGGGTTGTCCATCTTATGTTAAAAGGTTTCGGAATGATAAGCCCGGGACAAGATTTGATAAGTGCACGTTTGTGGGATATCCTAAAGAAAGTTTAGGATATTATTTCTACAATCCTACTGAATAAAAGGTGTTTGTTGCCAAACATGCAGCCTTCTTAGAAAAGGAATTTATCCTTGAAGGGGCCAATGAGAGGAAAATAGATCTTGAAGAAATTCAAAAAGTACAAACCACTACAGATCAAATAGAGGAACCTGTCCAAATAGAGATACCTTCTGTACCACACCCTATTCGTAAACCTAGAAGAGTACCGAAGATACCTGATAGGTATGGATTCGGATTCGTCATAGAGGATGACGATGAGGTATGCATCATAGATAATGATGAACCATTGAATTACGAACAGGCTATGAGTAGCAAAGGCTCAGAGAAGAGGCAAGAAGCCATGAAATTCGAGATGGACTCTATGTATGAAAATCGAGTATAGATTTTGGTTTCACCACCTGAAGGCATTAAGCCTATTGGGTGTAAATGGGTCTTTGAATGAAAGACTGGAGTAGACGGCAAGGTAGAGACCTATAAAGCTCGACTGGTCGCAAAAAGGTTTTAAACAAAGACAAAGAGTTGACTATGATGAAACCTTCTCACCAGTAGCGATGCTCAAGTCCATTCGGATTTTGCTTGCGATTGCAGCTTACCATGACTACAAAATCTAGTAGATGGACGTGAAAACGACCTTCCTCAATGGTAAACTTGAGGAAGATGTGTATATGACACAGCTAGAGGGATTTATTTCAACGGTTGGAACAAATCAAGTCTGTAACCTACAACGAGCCATTTATGGATTGAAGCAAGCTTCTCGTAGGTGGAACATCCGTTTTGATGAGACAATCAAAGAGTTTGATTTTATAAAATGAGGATGAACCATGTGTGTATAAGAAGATTAGTGGGAGCGATATTTCATTCCTTGTATTATATGTTTATGATATATTACTGATAGGAAATGATATTCGTATGCTTCAATCAATTAAAATCTGGTTATCTAAACACTTCTCCATGAAGGACTTGGGAGAAGCATCCTATATTTTAGGGATAAAGATCTATAGAGATAGATCTAAAAGGATGTTTGGCTTATCCCAAGGAACGTACATTAACTCGATGCTAAAGAGGTTTAGTATGGAAAATTCCAAGAGAGGTCTCATGCCGATACAAACAGGCCCCAAAGACACCTAAGGAGGTAGACCGTATGAGTAAGATTCTTTATTCTTCAGGAATAGGATCTATCATGTATGGTATGATATGTACTAGACCGGATGTTGCTTATGCACTATGTGTGACAAGCAGATATCAGTCAAATCCAGGAGAAAAGCACTAGAAGGTAGTGAAAAATATCCTAAAGTACTTAAGAAGAACTAATGATGTATTTCTTGTATACGGTGGGTCTAAATTAAAACTAGAGGGCTTCACAGACTCAAGTTTTCAAACGGACCAAGATGACAGTAAATCCATTTTAGGATATGTGTTTACCTTCAACGGTGGCGCAGTGAGTTGGAAGAGTTCCAAACAACAAACAGCTGCTGATTCAGTGACGGAGGCAGAGTACATAGCTGTAAGTGAAGCTGTAAAGGAGGCTGTTTGGATAAAGAAGTTCATAACCGAACTTGATGTGGTTCTTAGCATTAGAGGACCAATACCTTTATTCTGTAAAAACACCAGTGCTGTTGTGCAGGCTAAGGAACCCAAGTCTCATTAGAAATCCAAACACGTGTTGCGGTGCTTTCATTTGATTAGAGAGATCATTGAAAGAGGAGATGTCACCCTGGAACGAGTGGACTCTCAAGACAATATTGCATATTTATTTACTAAAGCATTAACACAATAGCAGTTTGATCGTCACTTAGAGAAGATGGGTATGAGATACCATGGCGATTGACTTTAGTTCAAGTGGAGATTGAAAGTAGTATACACACAATCCAATCATGTATGATGATAAAGTATATACTTTGTAATCAATTTTATTCATTTATTAATAAAAGTATTTATTTACTAAAGGCATTTAGAATATCAACATGATGTTGTTTTAATAATATGTGATAAACTCATAGTTTTAAGCAATGTTTTTAGAATCATAATGCGATCATGCTAATGAGATATAAATTCTTAGATAACTTAAAAATAAAAATGTTCAAAATTAATGGATTAATAAAAAGAGGATTAGTGAATCCAGATAGATTGGTAGGACATTGCTTGCTCATTAGATGAGGATGATTGATCTCATGATCATTTGTGTGGAGATACTAAAGCAAGTATGTAGGTGCTTATTGGAGAATAAGTTCACTGAACGTGACTCGCTGTTGCTTGTTTTACCGATCAATATATGTGTGCAAGTATACACGGTCAATAAGTAATAAAGAGTAAGTAAAGTATCGTTCCCGCGAAGAATTAACTAATAAAATTCACCAAGCACTAACCCATAACCATTTCAACCTTATTTAAATGATTGATTTAATACCTATATATTTAAACTATGAAATTAAATAAACCTAATTATTCCTAGAGTGAGACTAAGTAATGAAGACTTAAGATTATAATTTCATCTATTAAGTCATCTAAATCAACACACTTCTTGTTAAGCCAAATTAATTGCACCGGATTATTAGTCGAGAACACAAAAGTGAAACATGGTCATCTCTCAATGTACCATACCCATATCATATATAATCCATAATTGATAGAATACACATGAACACCTACATTACCTAAACCATTATATGTCTATGTGATTTATAAATAATTAGGGTATAAGCCTAAGTTCTCAATTGACTATGAGCGATGCTTCGGTATATGTCTATCCTAAGCACAAATCATACATCCCATCACATTGTAGAACATACAACCACAAGCTATTAAGATCAGATCTAAACCCATACTTCGTCTTTCAAGTTCATATGGATTATAACAGTAATTGATGGCTAATCAACTAAGCAAATAAGCATGTGTGACGCCTCCAAATCTAGGTACTTGAAACCCGAAATCGGTGCTTCACGATACCATTTCTATGTGCAGAAAATACTAATCATAATATTAATAACAATAATATTGATACCAAATTTAATTTACATATGCATCAAAGTTTAAATCCCAGGTACGAGACCTTTAAACATTCATTACATCATAGATAATAAGTATCATTATCTTAATAAACTATAACTATTACACATAATATTAAAAATCTCATTCGAACAGCTTTCCTTTCCCCTTGTTCTTGCTTGATCCTTCGGGTTGATCATACCTAACTGAAAACATTTAATTTAAGCAAGAATGAGCAATTAAGTGCCCAACAAGTAATAAAAATTATAAACATTAGCTGAAAGGGTTATATGTTTTCTTTGTACTACCCTTCTACAATAAGTCAATAGTTGTGAAGTAATCTGAACCGATAATAATAACATAACAACTCTCTATCAAATTTTTGAAACTACGTAATGACTATAATTAGGGTTAAAGTGACATACTATGAATATTGTTTTCAATTTTTCGAATAGGTTTAGCAGAACTTCATCTGCAAACCGTCATAACTTACGGGCACGGGGGGTGATCAGCCCGTTATGCCATGTATTGATCAATACATAGAAAGTTATGCACCCAAGTTTTCCCGTTTACGGGATATTCATACTTGTCGGGTTTCAAACCAAAAGTTTTATCTTGTTCAACAATAATCTATAATTTAACATATATATATATATATATATATATATATATATATATATATATATATATATATCGGTCCAAAGTAGAAAGAAACCTGCAATAGTCAGCTTGTTCAATAGTCAGCTTGACTTTCACTTTCAACTTCAGTCTCAACTTGATCCAAAGTAGAAATAGTACCACTTGGACCAGGTTTAGTTTTTAGTTTTTTTAATAACTTGTCAATAGTTTTAATTAGGTTGCTATCCTCATTAGGTAAACCTAATTTACTTCTATTTTCAGGTAAGTTAATCAAAGGATGTTCAATTTTTGCATCTGGTTTTTTAATACTTGTTTCTTCAAATTTTTCTTCAATTCTATCAAGCTGTCTTCCAACAGTTGCAAGATATTGATTACTAAAATTTAATTGTTCAATAATTTTTTTATCATCTTTATTGCCATCAGAAATTTTAAAGGGACTGGCAACAACAGATGTGTTCTTAACTAGGATAAGGATCGTTTCCAGCGGAGGATGACTAGAACAGACCTTAGACTTATCTTCTTTTACCCATTGACTTTTTGTTATAACATTACACCTACTTTGGTATTGATCATACCATTAGTAAAAAGTAATGTTTATTTTTTCATTTTTTATGAATCGTTTCCATCTATTAACAATTTTATCACGCTCATTTTCGGTTGGATGATTCGAACGAAATAAATGTCTTTTATTTTTATTATATTTGGAATTAAAATCTTTTACAAGATTATCCCAATCAAGATTAAAATCCTTTTTTATAACTCTTAACTGATTGTTAATCGGAATTTCAAAATTAGACTGAGTGGGAAGCTCTGAAGGAGTAGGAGAGGAAGAACTCTCTTCTTCTAGTAGATCCTTTTGAGTATAACATGGGTGACTGGCTTGACCTTGATTTAAAATACCTTTTAATTTAAGATCTCTTAAAGAAGGGTTATTAAGGATTTCAGTGTCTCTTCTTGAAGATGTTATTGTACTAGCAGAGTCTTCAATAATAATCGGTCTTTTACTGCGTTCAAAACTTATTTTTACTGTTCCATCTGAAAATTGTCTAACATTTTCAAGTTTTATAAGATTGTTAACTATAGGTTGTTCAGGTATTTCATTGGGTAAAGTCCATTGACTAGGGAGAGTAATATCTTTCCAGAGAATGGTTCTCAGGATCTGAATATTAGCATCACTAATTGAACTCTGAATTAAAACAGTTTGATCTTTCGGACTTTTATTGAGAGCATGAACATTTAGGTTAGTTTTCATGGTCTTATAATAAATCCGGTAAATCAAAGCTATTGGCTGAGAACCCTCAATCATATGAGTAATTTCTCCAGCAGTTTTAATATTTAATGTCAAGGCTTTTAATAAATTTTTATCACTTAGGCTCAATGTGAAATCAGGAAAGCAATTGAAATGGATAGGTCCATTATGCAGACTAGATTCCATTGCACCGATCATGCTAGGATAATAATTCAAGAATCGTGCATCTCTAAGACAGAGATAAATACTTGAATTAATTCCTTTAATGTTTAATGGTTTAACAGCCACTTGAACTAATCAAATATGAATAAAATTATAACCTTTCCTTTTATGTTTTTTGATGACTTCGGGATCCAAAAGGTTATAATTTTCGTATTCTTTATTAATGGCATAAACCTTTTCAACAGTTTTGACATTATAATCTGTTTTAAAATTGTCTAAAAATGTTGACTGATAAATTTCCTTCGGGGAGACCCTAGGTATATTCCAATTGTGCAAAGCTTGACTGATATTTTCATAACTGTGAGTTTCCTGGTTAACTATGTCTGGGACAGGAGGCAAAGTCGTCCGGTTACTAGTTGAGGAGTTAGATCTAAACAATCTATTCATTTTTACCAGGTTCAAAATAAATTTTTATTCATTATTCTTCCATTCATACCCTATTACCTTAGGCAGACTCATACCTATGTTCAAAAACCAACACTGCTCACCCAAGAGACTTACAAAGGCTTGACAAGAACAAGGTGGACTACAGTAAATCAGGTGACTTCTGAATAAGAATAAAAGAGAAATTTTGAAAACGGTTAAAGATGAACAGTTGTAAATATCTTACTGGCAACTAGAACAGAAACAACATGGCTCTGATACCATTTTAGGCGGAAGCATAACTGAACTGAAAGTAGTAGAATCAGAGGTGCAAATGATATAACAGTTTAATTACTAAAACATATGATTTTATTAATTGGGAGAAAATGTTTACAAATGTACTTACAAATTGAATTGACTTGACTTACTCAAAACATTAAGAGAAGTAGAATAGTAGAAAGAGGGGCTAAGAAAGGCTTAACAGCGGTTGAGGCTAAAGATTCATCTGAGAAGGAACTCAGAGTCTTTCGAAGTCAGCCTCAATAACTAAGTTCGGTTTCCTTTTATAGAATAAGGAAAGAACTATTACAAAGTTACTATTATAAAATAAATGATTACTGACAAAAGTTACTATTCATGAACAGTGCTGACTTTTTTACTATTCATTGACGCGTCTGGCAACTTTTGACAAAGTGGCCACAACTTTTGACTTGAGAGATGCTTTCGGTGGAAAGGAGATGCTTTCGGTGGAAAAGACGAATCTGCTTTCGGCTGAGGGCATCTTTTGACTAGCTGCAGGGAGCAGGTGCATGTGACTGAGAAGAAATGTCAGGCAAATGGGTCCTGAGCATCCTGTAGATTGATGGTGCCATAAGGATCATCATCTTCTTCATACTGACTGAGGGAAGCTGATGAAGAACTTGTAGAGGCTTTTTCATGTAATTCATCAATTCTTTTATTTAATGCCTGGGCAATTAATTTTAACTCTTTTCCGGAACAATCCTTAAAATCAGAAATGCTACGGGAACAAGACGAACCAGTGGGACTGACTCTAGACTCTTTTGATTTTTTACTGACACTTGACTCTTTTGATTTTTGACTAAAAGGTTCTGCTGTAGAGACTGGGAGAACCTTGAGAGGAGAAACAGGGAATTCTAACTGAACTTGACCTACAATTCTATTGACGTCAAATTTATCCCACCATTTGACAAACCATTTGCGAGTGACAAGGGGAAAAGGATCTTTTGACGGAGATGTAGGGGAAGCATTGTGACTGATTTCACTGGTGGGGTTTTGAATGCTGTATTCCCATCGGAGAATCCAGGGAATCTTATATTTACTTACAAACTGAAGAAGGACTGGGACGCCTTCATATGCTGAATCTAATTTTTTGTGATTGCAAAAATGATTGAGTTGAACTTTCAGGGGATCGGGAAGAAGGTCATAGGTAGAACCAAATCTCGACCACCAATGGGAAAACCAACATGGAAAATGACTTTTGAACTTATGGTCAAACTGAACAAACCAAGAATGACTGTGTGACAACCCCAAAATAGGTCCATTCCATCCAACCTATTCTGAGTTGCCAAATACGTGGTACAGAAAACAACTACAACTTTATTACAATAATTGTCGTGCAAAATACAACAACACATATGCTGTGAGTTTGGATACAAATATATACCAAATGTGACATTGGACACCATCATGTATCAGCACCTCACAAAGGTACCTTACATAAAGGTACAGTCAAAAACTGTTTTAGAAACTAGAATCTTTGGGAAGTGCTCAAGGAAACCTTCGTACATGGGAGGCCATGCGTCTAGGTTATGATAGATATCATATGGCCACAGAACTATCCTTGGTTGACCCAATAGACCCCAAAGAAAAATGAGAAGATTACTATCATATTCTTCCCAATGGCGAGTCTTCTCTTGACATATCATTATCTCTACTGTCTCTAATTGAGAATTATACTTCAAACAAACACCAAGATTATATAGGTAGTGCTCGTATATATACTCAGCAAGTGGATGAGCACATCCTTGTCTTATGATGACATGAGGTTGTATGTCGTTAGACATCTTGTATGATAGTGGCAAACCACCCTTCCAACATTGGGTACACCTTACCCTATTGGATTCACCAAATAAAACTACTAAATGAACTTTTCTATACTGCTTCGGGAGAACATCCACAGCTAGAGACCACCGTTCTATTTCTCTGTTACCCTCGCTCGACCCAGCTACACTCTTATTACCTGAAAGGAATTATGAAGCAAAAGGGTGAGCACAACTAGCTCAGTAAAGAATATAATGACTAAAGATAATTAAATTATCAATAGCCTTCATCAATAATAAATCAGAGATTTAGAACATATAGTAAATGACAAAAATTTCAACCATAGTTGCAGCGGAACGAGTAATCCATTAGAAGAGTCAAATAGACTATAAAGTCTATTATCTTCTCCATGTTAAAAATTCACCAATAATATTTTATCCCTGTAACATCAATCAACAATTCTGGTCCACAATCATATGAATAACTCATAATCATAACTGTAGTTCTAAATTCCTCTTCTCATCCAGGACGAAGATAATTTTCATCACCTGAAACATCAAAGATCATGGTTACACCAAATCACATTTCCTGTTCATAATCATACTAATAACTTCATCTTTGCACTACAGCCAAAGATATTCATTTGTATCACCAGTTGGTCATGTTTATCTCAACATTTATTCATCTTTGCACTACTGGCCAAAGATATTCAACAACATGCCATCTTTGCACTACGGCCAAAGATATTCATCAACAATTCATCTTTGCACTACAGGCCAAAGATATTCATCAATATTTCATCTTTGCACTACAGGCCAAAGATATTTCTCAACAGTTCATATTTGCACTACGGCCAAATATATTCATCAACAGTTCATATTTGTACTACAGGACAAATATATTAATATCTCAAAGAAATGTATAATCATTTATATAAACAATAATTATAACCATGTTGATCATTTCACCTTTGCACTTAACCTGAAGATATTCAATTATAAATTCAATGGTCATGATCATACTAGTCAATAATTCAACTTTGCACTACTGGCCAAAGAGAACCCAAAGTCATGATCATATCAATAATCTACCCATCTTTACACTCAAGTGAAAGAAAATTTTAACATCAGGGTTATAAAAATGTTACATATGATAATAAAAACAATATGATCAACATATAGATTTAATCTCAAGAGTAATATTCATAAATCAACTATAATTTGGTTAGAAAAAAGAAACCAATTTTATCGTGAATAGTAACTCGTGAATAGTAACTCATGAATAGTAACTCGTGAATAGTAACTCGTGAATAGTAACTCGTGAATAGTAACCCCGACACAAAAAGGTAAAACTTCCACAATAAAATTCATACCAATATTTTGGTATAATGATATTGAAATAATAACATTTCTTAAATTTATAAACAATTTATTTTAATTGTTTACACTTTACTAAATAATGTATTTAATCATTCTAAAATGTCAAACTCATAAGATTTTATCACCAATAACCAAAACCCTCATCAAAAATCTGCATATGCCTCATATAGGATTCTCAAGTCATAAAATCCTATTTTCCAATTTTCTTACTTCACAAAACATATTTAATTCATTTACTCATAACTAGACCATTTTCATGAAAAATACCAAATCAGTTCCAAAAATATTTCTTTTCTGGGATTTAGCAGAATATAGTCCCATATTGAACATATATTTTTCTCAGAATTTTTAAAACTCATTTACTATTTTTCATATGGCCAAAACAGCCGAATATTTAGACATTTATCAAAAATTGTACTTTTGTCCAAAAATTCCGAAATTTACAGAGTATACTTCTATCATATACATGTACTCCCAATAAAAATTTCATTAATTTTGGAGTTAACCACAAGGAATTATAAGCGGTTACTTTTAAAATAGTCTTTTCTCATAAAATTCATAACTCTCAATCTATACATCCAAAAATCACCATTTTTGAACACAATCAAGAAAACTCATCAAAATATCATTTCAAATTTTTCCAGAATTTTTGAAAGTCAGAAAAATTACGAAACTGGAAAAATATAACAACCCTTAAAATCTCTTACTATCCCTTACCTCAAAAGTGCAGTATTTCTGACTGAATGCAAAGCCGAAGGAAACTTGCACTGAATAGCAACTCTCAAAGTATCTAAATACTCACAAAATATGCTTCATAATATAGAGAGAGAAAGAGAGAAAGCTTATGTTTCTGGTGTGATTTTCAATTCTAACTTAGCCCTCTATTTATGGGAAAATGTTAGCACGCCAAAGCAGACTTAACCTGCAACCTGATGGCTTTACCTGCTACTATTCCTACCCACCACATTTGAATAAAAATCTCAGCACATTTCTTTACCAACCAAGAGTGGGGCCCACCAATTCTAGAATTTTCCATCAAAATGATTAACTCCGAAAATTCAACAATTTCTGAACCAGTCATCTCGTAAAATTCATAACAAATCATACGTTCATTTTTAACGGTTCAAAATTTGTGGACATATACTCAACTTATATATGTATAACATATCCAAATATTACCACGATCCAACGGTCGGATTAAAAATTATAACCCCCGCAAAATATCTCAAAACCCTGATTTTTAATACCTCCATTCCGACAAAAATACTGATAAAAACCTCAACATTAACTCCTTCATTTTTAACCACAAAAATATATCCCTCATTTATATCCACATAAAATAAATATTTCCTTATCATATGAATCAATAATTAATTATTCACAAATAATATTACAGAATCACATTTATGACAACCAGACCGTTCCCAGGAAAGAGGGGGCTTTCCAATAAGGATTTATCCTTATTGGCGCGCAGTTAGGTGACCAAACCTCTCCTTAGACAGAACTTTCTAGACATTGCCAATAATGTTATCTAATAATATTATTTAAATAGTATGAATTATTGATCTGATAATGAGAAATACTATGCAGTGATAATTATTGAACAACAATATATATAAAATTTCAACGTAGCAATTATTGAATCAATAAAATAAAATATTGAACAGTAATTACTGTAACAATTATTGAGTAGTGCCTTCTTACGTAAGAATCAATAATTTTAAAAATACTGTGCAATACCGTGTGCTACTGTGCAATAACGCGTATTACTGTATTTTAACCACCGGGTATTTTAACAGTATTAACGGTAACAACTACGCCGTTATTTGTAAAAATTCAAATTTGTCGTTTTCTTCATCCGACAGTTATTCGTTATGGGGCCCACAAATAGCTGCGCCGTCGTACGAATATTCCCCGACAGAAAGAATATTCCACGACCAAACGAATATTCCCCGACAACAATGATTATTTTATAACCACTTGCTTATTTTGAAAAAAATTTTACATTTCACCCATAACTTTAAACTTTTATCAATTTAACCATTTACTGAATAGTAATTATAAGAAAAATTGAATACTTTTATTTCATAAAATTCGGGGTCTTACAGACTGTGTGACTCATTTTGATGGAGGAAAATGTAAGACCCCAACTTTTATAAATAAAGATGAATTTTTTATAAATATCATTTTTGAATATTATGGAGTTAATTTGATATAATGTTATAGTTGTGGGTAATATTTTGCAAAGTACGCAAGTTGTTATATAATATTCGATTGGTCGGGGAATATTCGAATATTCGTACAACGACACAATCATTGGTGGACCCCACAACGGAATTATTGTCGGATTGAGAAAACGACAAAAATATTTTATTAAAAATAACGGCGGAAATTTTACCATTGTTGCTGTTGAACTACTCGGTAGTAAAAGTACAGTAATACGTGTGGTTGCATAGTAGCACACGGTATTGATTATTAATGCTTATGTGAGAAGTCACTCAATTTGATTCTATTATTGTCAGTTAATAATATGAATTATTTAGCGATAATGACGTTTTGTTTTATTCGTATTATTAACGTAATAAAACAGAAACATCTTTTTATATAAAACAAAATACTTTATTAAAGTTATTCTATAAATAGAATATATTTTATTTTATTTAAAAGATTTTTCTTTAAATATGAACCGTCAGATTAAAGTAATCAATCTGGACCGTTCATGGATTAGTTACTATGCATTCTATTTTTCTATAAATAGCAGCTCATTCCTTCATTATTTCTTACGAATTCACTGAACTCTAGAGAGAGAAACTATAGAGAGAAACTATAGAGAGAGAGAAGAAGAATATTCTGCTACTTAACTACTTCCTTACTTCAGCTCTTCTTTAAAACGGTAGGGAATATTATTTCTTTTATATTCATGAAGAGAACTTCTGTTATTCCATTCATTATTATTCTGTTGGAATAACCAGTATACGCGGTCTACCCTATACTTGGTGACATTCTTCTATTATTCTGTTGGAACATCCTGTCTGTGTGTTTTACACCGGACCTGGTTCCGTTTATTATTCTGTTGGAACATCCTGTCTGTGTGTTTTACACCGGACCTGGTTCCGTTTTATTATTATTCTGTTGGAATATCCTGTCTGTGTGTTTTACACCGGACCTGGTTCCATTATTTATTATTCTGTCGGAATATCCTGTCTGTGCGTTTACGCCGGACCTGGTTCCATTATTTATTATTCTATTGGAATAACCTGTCTGTGCGGTCTATCGCATGCATGGTGATTTCTTTTGTTATTCCATTCTTTATTGTACTCAGTTGGTTAAGTTTTGACTTCTATACTCCATGAAATTTGTGGAATATCCTTGATAGTTGCGTTTCATCCAGTATCTTTTCAAGAAAATATTCTTCTAAGCGTTCTTGAATTTTACTCCACAATGCAGTATCATGTTGACAATTTGGACGTTGTTAATTCCTGGATAAATTAATTCTTGAACTTGTTTTATTGAATTCTTATATCATTGTCATCATCCTCATGTTTATAAAATGTTGAAAGTCATCTGTGGCATGTAGTGCATAGATGGACTTGGTATGATTATGACCAGGGATTATTCGGTATAATCATGACCGTAATGTTACAAATGATGTGGTAAAAGTCCTCATTGGCCCGTAGTGCATTGATGGACAGTTGTTGGCATGATCATGACCATTAATGAATACACGAATATCCTTGGCCGTAGTGCAGGGGTGATTCGATGATGTGGATTATTTTATTAAGCTGAGTCTCAGCGATCGCAGTGTTGAAAAACCTTTTAAATCATAAAAGATAGTAGAGTTTATTTTCTACTTGACTCTTTTAATGGATTGCTTGTTCCGCTGCAGTTAAACTTGATGTCTATTATATTTTATCAGTTTAACATTGTTGAAGGCTAATGATAATTTATTCTGCATTATCTTAGTCATAATATTTCTTACTGGGCTAGTTGAGCTCACCCTTTCTTTCACTGTTCTCTTCAGGAAATGAGAACGTAGCTGGGACAAGTCGGGGTACGGAGTGATGGTCCGAATGATAGTATTAGTTAGTAGTCCTCACTATTCTATGTAATGGTGTGTTAATAAATGTAATGAGGACTCCTTTTGAGTATGAATACTCTCTAGAAGATAATATTTGTATTCAAACTCACAGTTTATGTTTTGTCGTATTGTACACGACAGATGTATTAATCAGTTGTATTTGTATTCTGTACTATGTATCTGACGACCCAAGATGGGTGATGTATACCTAATTTTGGGGGCGTCACAGTTGGTATCAAAGCTTAGGGATATGATCCCTGGCTAGGATGTGAGAATAGAACTAGGAGGGGAGAGACGGGGAATTCCTTCGCTAGTATGACCTACCTAAGTTTATTTGCATGGTATTTAATTGGTCGGTCATAACATAAGGATAATATATGACATATCAATTAATTTTTATTTTGTGGCAGTATCTGAAAATGGCATCGAGAATGTTGAGAATAGCAATGGAGCACAGACGACTGTTGATTCACCACACATCAATAATCATGATAATGTGCATCAGGAAGGTGTCAATCCTCATGCAAACAACAACACTGACCAAATGATGAATGATCAAATGTTCAGAGGCTTTATGCAATTCATGCAACAACAGGTGAAAGCGGCTCCTGTCCACAACGTAGGTGGAAATACTGGAAACTCTCAGGCGGTCACCGCTAAACAGTTTAAGGAGCTGGGACCACCGGAGTTTAAGGGAGAACCCAAACCACTTGTAGCTGAAACATGGATAAAGCAGATCACCAAGATATTTGATGTCTTGGGTTGCTCCGAGGAGCAAAAGGTTCCCTTTGCCGCCTTTATGTTGCGAGGAGAGGCAGATTACTGGTGGGAATCGATAAAGCGTACTCAACCTGCCGCACTGAAGATGTCTTGGGAGAAGTTCCAAGATCTGTTTAACGACAAATACTTTCCCGAGAGTATTCGTCACATGAAGGAGGTGGAGTTCATCAAATTGGAGCAGAATAATATGACCGTGTCGCAGTACGAGGCAAAATTTGCGGAGTTATCCCGGTTTGCGTCCCACCTGGTGGATAATGAAGAAAGAATGACGCGGATGTTTTTAAGAGGTTTGAAGCCGGAGATACGTCAACATCTTGTTTCTCATAAACTGTGTTTGTATTCAGATGTTGTAAATAGGGCTCAGTTGGTGGAGCGCGATAACGAGATAACGCAACCAAAAGAGAGCAGCCGGCAAAATGATAATACCAGTGAGAGCAGTCATCGAAGCGGTGACAACAAGCGTGGAGGGAATCAACAGGCCAGAAATGGTAACCACTTCGGTGGTAATCAGGGCCAAAACAATAAGAATGGACATTTCAAGAAGAGGAGATTCAACAATGATGGAAAGACGTCAGCACCAGCACCTGTCGTTAAGGAAGGAGAACGACCACCTATCATATGTTTCAAATGCGGAGGGGAGGGGCACATCAGTCCAAACTGCGCGATGCCGTCCAAAGCATGTTATAATTGTGGAAGAGAAGGTCATTTAGCCCGATTTTGTCGTTTACCGAAGACAAATTCAGCTAGGATGGAGGCACCAAAGGCCGTCCCAGAAAAGTCAAAACCGGTTGTGCAAGGGAGAGCGTTTGTTGTGACCTCCCAGAACGCAAGGAACCCGAATGAGGTCATCACGGGTAAGCTTATCATAAACTCTAACGAAGTCTATACTTTATTTGATACCGGTTCAACCCATTCTTTTATTTCTCCTACTTGCGCTCATCGATTAAATTTGATTCCGGAGAAATTAGACTTTGACTTAGCAGTTGAAACTCCATTGGGAGAAACCTTCATTACATCCACGGTTTATAAGTCTTGTTTGGTTCAAGTTGGTACCCACACATTACCTGTCGATCTTATTTCATTAAAAATACTTGCATTTGACGTGATTCTAGGGATTGATTGGTTAACTACTCATCATGCAAAAATTGATTGTTTTCGTAAGGTTGTTAGCTTTCATATTCCTAATCGACCTATTATGCGAATTCAAGCAACCAAACCATTAAAATCAATCGCTGTCATCTCAAGCCATAAAGCTATTCGTTTATTGAAAAACGGATGTCAAGCTTTCTTAGCTCATGTCACAGATCTAAACAAAAATACGTCAGCTTTGAATGATATTTCTGTTGTTAATAAATTTCCTGACGTATTTCCCGAAGAACTTCCTGGCCTACCCCCAGAGCGTGAAATTGAATTTTGTATCGACCTTGAACCTGGTACAAAACCCATTTCCAAAGCCCCATATCGAATGGCTCCTATTGAACTTCAGGAGTTAAAGACCCAACTGCAGGAATTGTTAGACATTGGTTTTATTCGTCCTAGTACTTCTCCTTGGGGTGCTCCTGTTCTGTTCGTGAAGAAGAAAGATGGGAGTATGCGACTTTGTATTGATTATCGGGAGTTGAATCATGTCACCATCAAAAATAGGTACCCATTGCCACGTATTGATGACCTGTTTGACCAGTTGCAAGGAGCACAATTCTTTTCAAAGATCGATCTTCGTTCTGGATATCATCAGCTGAAGGTTAGAACTGAGGATATTCCAAAGACGGCTTTTAGAACTCGGTACGGGCATTATGAATTCTTAGTTATGTCTTTTGGATTGACTAATGCTCCTGCTGCCTTCATGGATATGATGAACAGGGTATTTAAGGAATATTTGGATCACTTTGTGGTCGTCTTTATCGATGACATCCTTGTTTATTCCAAAAGCCGTGAAGATCATGAGCAACACTTGAGGCTGGTACTCCAAAAGCTTCGTGAATACAAACTTTATGCCAAGTTGAAGAAATGCGAGTTCTGGCTGGAAGAGGTAGCATTCCTTGGGCACGTAGTATCAAGTCGTGGAATATCTGTTGACCCGGCAAAGATTGAAGCTATTCAAAGCTGGGAGCAACCTAAATCAGTGACCGAGGTACGTAGCTTTCTTGGTTTAGCTGGTTATTATCGGAGATTCGTGGAAGGATTTTCTCGAATCGCTACTCCATTAACTCAGCTGACTCGGAAAGATACAAAGTTTGGTTGGAGCGAAGAATGTGAGCAGAGTTTTCAAGAACTCAAGAGGAGACTCATTTCAGCACCTGTTCTAACAATACCATCTGGCTCGGAGGGATTTGTCATCTACAGTGATGCTTCGAGCAAAGGGTTGGGATGCGTTCTCATGCAACATGGAAAAGTCATAGCCTATGCATCAAGACAACTCAAGGAATATGAGAGGAATTATCCTACTCATGATCTAGAGTTGGCAGCTGTTGTCTTTGCACTTAAAATTTGGAGGCATTACTTGTATGGGGAGAAAGTGGAGATCTTTACGGATCATAAAAGTCTCAAATATTTCTTCACTCAAAAGGAACTCAACATGCGACAACGACGTTGGCTTGAACTGTTGAAAGATTATGATCATACCATTCAATACCATCCTGGAAAAGCGAACGTGGTAGCTGACGCATTGAGTAGAAGATCATATGCGGGTACAAGTGCAATATTAACAACGCAAAGGCCCATTTTGTGTGACTTGCAAAGGATGGAGATAGAGTTAAAGACTCCAGGGACCCATGTGATGATGGCGAATATACGAGTAGAACCGACTTTAATCGATAAAGTTAAAGCTGCTCAAGCTACAGACCTGGAGCTGATGCGTATGAGGAAGAAAGTGCAAGAAGGTTCTATGCCGGAAGCAAGAATCGATGAAGAAGGAATACTTCGAGTCAACTCCAGACTTTGTGTTCCTAACAACCCTGATTTAAAGTATGAAATCATGATGGAGGCGCACAACACACCATTTGCAATCCATCCTGGAAGTACCAAAATGTATCATGATCTTCGTCATACATTTTGGTGGAGCAATATGAAGAGAGAGATAGCGTTGTTTATCTCAAGGTGTCTAACTTGTCAACGAGTCAAAGCGGAGCATCAAGTACCAAAAGGTCCATTGCAACCACTTGAAATTCCAGAATGGAAGTGGGAGCACATTACCATGGATTTCGTTACCGGTCTTCCTAGGGTTTCTCAAGGTATTGATGCGATTTGGGTCATTGTTGATAGATTGACCAAGTCTGCTCATTTCTTACCGATACGAGAAACTTATACACTTGAACGTCTTGCTCGTATGTACATAAACGAGATTGTAAGACTGCATGGTATGCCAGTATCCATAGTTTCTGATCGAGACCCAAGATTCACTTCACGATTTTGGGTTAGTTTACAAAAAGCTATGGGCACGGAGTTACGATTTAGTTCAGCATATCATCCTCAGACGGACGGACAATCAGAGAGGACTATTCAAACTCTTGAAGATCTATTAAGACTCTGTGTCTTTGACTTCAAGGGAAGTTGGGACAAGTTCTTACCATTGGTGGAGTTTTCCTACAACAACAGTTATCAAGCAAGTATTGGCATGGCTCCATTCGAAGCATTGTATGGAAGAAAATGTCGTTCTCCAGTATGCTGGGATGAGGTGGGCGAAGCAACGTTGTTGGGACCGGAGTTGGTACGTATGACTACAGAAAAGATTCAAACGATCCGACAACGTATAAAAACCTCACAAGATCGACAAAAGAGTTATGCTGATCTTCATCGAAAGGACGTGGAATTTGATGTAGGAGATCATGTGTTCTTACGTGTTGCTCCATGGAAAGGAGTTACGAGATTTGGAAAGAGAGGAAAGCTAAATCCTCGATTCATCGGTCCATTTTTAATCCTCGATCGAGTAGGAACTGTGGCTTATAGACTCGCTTTACCGCCAAGTATGTCTCGTGTTCATAACGTTTTCCACATATCCATGTTACGCAAATATGTGGAAGACCCGAACCACATTATTGAGTTAGAACCGGACGAAATAGCGGAGGATTTGACGTATGAAGAAGTTCCTATTCAAATCTTGGATAAGAAGGAACATATTCTACGCTCCAAGGTTATACCTCAAGTCAAAGTTTTGTGGAGAAACCACGATGTTGAGGAAATGACTTGGGAGTTAGAATCAGAAATGAAATCAAGGTATCCTTACCTCTTCGACATACCAGGTACGTACCCTAATTTCGAGGGCGAAATTTCATAAGAAGGGGAGGTTGTAAGACCCCAACTTTTATAAATAAAGATGAATTTTTTATAAATATCATTTTTGAATATTATGGAGTTAATTTGATATAATGTTATAGTTGTGGGTAATATTTTGCAAAGTACGCAAGTTGTTATATAATATTCGATTGGTCGGGGAATATTCGAATATTCGTACAACGACACAATCATTGGTGGACCCCACAACGGAATTATTGTCGGATTGAGAAAACGACAAAAATATTTTATTAAAAATAACGGCGGAAATTTTACCATTGTTGCTGTTGAACTACTCGGTAGTAAAAGTACAGTAATACGTGTGGTTGCATAGTAGCACACGGTATTGATTATTAATGCTTATGTGAGAAGTCACTCAATTTGATTCTATTATTGTCAGTTAATAATATGAATTATTTAGCGATAATGACGTTTTGTTTTATTCGTATTATTAACGTAATAAAACAGAAACATCTTTTTATATAAAACAAAATACTTTATTAAAGTTATTCTATAAATAGAATATATTTTATTTTATTTAAAAGATTTTTCTTTAAATATGAACCGTCAGATTAAAGTAATCAATCTGGACCGTTCATGGATTAGTTACTATGCATTCTATTTTTCTATAAATAGCAGCTCATTCCTTCATTATTTCTTACGAATTCACTGAACTCTAGAGAGAGAAACTATAGAGAGAAACTATAGAGAGAGAGAAGAAGAATATTCTGCTACTTAACTACTTCCTTACTTCAGCTCTTCTTTAAAACGGTAGGGAATATTATTTCTTTTATATTCATGAAGAGAACTTCTGTTATTCCATTCATTATTATTCTGTTGGAATAACCAGTATACGCGGTCTACCCTATACTTGGTGACATTCTTCTATTATTCTGTTGGAACATCCTGTCTGTGTGTTTTACACCGGACCTGGTTCCGTTTATTATTCTGTTGGAACATCCTGTCTGTGTGTTTTACACCGGACCTGGTTCCGTTTTATTATTATTCTGTTGGAATATCCTGTCTGTGTGTTTTACACCGGACCTGGTTCCATTATTTATTATTCTGTCGGAATATCCTGTCTGTGCGTTTACGCCGGACCTGGTTCCATTATTTATTATTCTATTGGAATAACCTGTCTGTGCGGTCTATCGCATGCATGGTGATTTCTTTTGTTATTCCATTCTTTATTGTACTCAGTTGGTTAAGTTTTGACTTCTATACTCCATGAAATTTGTGGAATATCCTTGATAGTTGCGTTTCATCCAGTATCTTTTCAAGAAAATATTCTTCTAAGCATTCTTGAATTTTACTCCACAATGCAGTATCATGTTGACAATTTGGACGTTGTTAATTCCTGGATAAATTAATTCTTGAACTTGTTTTATTGAATTCTTATATCATTGTCATCATCCTCATGTTTATAAAATGTTGAAAGTCATCTGTGGCATGTAGTGCATAGATGGACTTGGTATGATTATGACCAGGGATTATTCGGTATAATCATGACCGTAATGTTACAAATGATGTGGTAAAAGTCCTCATTGGCCCGTAGTGCATTGATGGACAGTTGTTGGCATGATCATGACCATTAATGAATACACGAATATCCTTGGCCGTAGTGCAGGGGTGATTCGATGATGTGGATTATTTTATTAAGCTGAGTCTCAGCGATCGCAGTGTTGAAAAACCTTTTAAATCATAAAAGATAGTAGAGTTTATTTTCTACTTGACTCTTTTAATGGATTGCTTGTTCCGCTGCAGTTAAACTTGATGTCTATTATATTTTATCAGTTTAACATTGTTGAAGGCTAATGATAATTTATTCTGCATTATCTTAGTCATAATATTTCTTACTGGGCTAGTTGAGCTCACCCTTTCTTTCACTGTTCTCTTCAGGAAATGAGAACGTAGCTGGGACAAGTCGGGGTACGGAGTGATGGTCCGAATGATAGTATTAGTTAGTAGTCCTCACTATTCTATGTAATGGTGTGTTAATAAATATAATGAGGACTCCTTTTGAGTATGAATACTCTCTAGAAGATAATATTTGTATTCAAACTCACAGTTTATGTTTTGTCGTATTGTATACGACAGATGTATTAATCAGTTGTATTTGTATTCTGTACTATGTATCTGACGACCCAAGATGGGTGATGTATACCTAATTTTGGGGGCGTCACAGAAAACTTTATACCAAGCTTCCATATAATCATAATAACAAAACGAGTTATCCTGATAAGAAAGCTGCATAAAATCAGAGGGATGTTTTCCCCATTCAGACGTCTGAATAAACTGTTTAATATACAATGAATGGTAAAGAACTTTGGCTTTATCATTGTTGGCATAAATGGGTTTAATAAAGATTGACTCTGTTTCGACAAGAATATCCTTATAATACACAAGGGATTTATAAGGAGCAAGAGGCATGAAATGCCAAATAGAAGGGAAAAACTGGGAGGTCAATTTTACTGGGTCATTTCTGGGTTTCATGTGAGGCTCAATATGAAATAGGAGATTGGTCCATCTAAGCATGTACTCAGAGGGAGGATTACTGGGATTTGAACTAGAGACTTTTGACTGAAAGGGGTCAACTAGAATTGGGTTACTAGCTAAAGCTGAACTATAAGGCTTGGGCATGGTCCCAAGGACAGTGAACTTGTTACTGGTTTGGTAAATTGGGTTTACTGTATGAGGAACCAAGGCTCCTCTTGGCTGATTAGTAGGGCCAGTAGGGCGACTCGGACCACGAGAGGTTGATGCACCGCGGATACTCATGAAGAATGGATGGTACCTGTGTTAATAACTTCCCGAGTGAGAAAATCAGGAATGGAATTGTTACTGCCTTTAATGTATTCAATATCAAAATCAAAGATACTCAAAAGGGCTTGCCATCTAGCAAAGGAGTGTTTAGAAGCTATGTTTTCAACATCTTTTTCTAACACATATTTTGCAGATTTGCAGTCAATTCGAACTAAAAATTTTTGATTTAATAAATCGATTTGAAATTTATTAATACATAATACAAGAGAAAGTATTTCTTTTTTAATAGTGTTGTAATTTAATTGTGTACTATTCCATGCACCGGAATGAAAACAGATGATTTGTTCTGAGGAATCTGGAGTTAATTTTTGCTTGAGAATACCTCCGAATCCAATATCAGAGGCGTCAGTTTCAATAATCTTAAATGCAGAATCATTTGAAATACCAAGGCAGGGCAATGCCTTGACGTATTTTTTGACTTATTGGACGATAGAAGTATGAATGTCAGTCCATGGGGGAGGATTGTCTTGCAAACGCTGAAAGAGAGGTTTGCAAATTTTCCTGAGGTTTTTATAAAACTTGCCAATATAATTGAGCGAGCCCAGAAACCTCTGCAGTTGGGTTTTATGGGTAATTTTATCTGGGAATCTGTCGGTGAATTGAATAGCTCTATCAATTGGCCGTATGAGTCCGCGATATATAATTAATCCAAGAAACCGAACTTTAGCTTGAAACAAGCTGCATTTGGAAAGCGAAAGAACAAGTCCATTGTCTCTGACCGTTTTAAAAAATGATTTCAAATGTTTGACATGTTCTTCAATGGAATTGGAAAAAATGAGAATATCGTCAATATACACAACAATAAAATGACTGAAAAGGTTCAAAATGTCATTGAGGATATTCTAGAATTCACTTGGAGCATTTTTTAAGCCAAATGCTTGGACATTCCATTCATAATGACCAAATGGAGTAGTGAATGCAGTTTTATATCTGTCTTCTGGGTGAATAGCAATTTGCCAGAAACCAGATTTGAGGGCAAATTTACTAAAGATGGTGGCATTACTCAACCGGTTAATAAGGTCATCCTTATTAGGTAGGGGGTACCTAATCCATTCTAGGACTTTATTTAATGGCTTGTAATTAATTACTAACCTAGGAACTCCTCTTTCCTTTTCTGCTTCATTGTTAACATAAAAGGCAGGACATGACCAAGGAGATTTACTGGGTCTAATTAATTTTTTACTAAGGAGATCATTAATTTCCTTTTTACATAACTCCATTTGTTCATGATTCATTTGAATAGGCCTGGCCTTAGTAGGAATCAAATGTTCTTTGAATTCCTTAGCGTAAGGGAGCCTTACAACATGTTTTTTCCGATGCCAAAAGGCATTAGGAGAATCAGAACAAGGTTGTCTTTTAAATAAGTTTTTAACTCTTCAATTTTTTCAAGAACATCTTTATTTTGAAGTTGTTCTTCTATTCTTTTGTATTTAATTTCTTCTTTTAAGAAATTTAGATGGGTGGATTTACAATTTAATAAATTTAATGATTTAGAAATGGACTCTTCTTGAATAAATTTTAAATCTCTTTCTTTTGGTTTAATAATAAATTTAAATGTTATTCGTTTACCTAAATGTTTACAGCTTAATCCTTCATTACTGGTAGTAAATGGATATAATAAATATATAAATGGTAATCCTAAAATGATTTTATCCGTAAGGTTGCAAATTAAAATAAATGATGTTTTAAAACACATATCATCTTGACAGATATGCACTTTAGGCAATTTATATTTTATTTCCATCTGACTACCATTAGCTGAATTTAATTTTTTATTAGTCTTCTTATAGTATTTGATTGGAATAAGACCTTCCTGGATACAATTTAAATCCGCACCTGTATCAACTAAGGCGGGAAGTTTTATTGAAAAGGTTTTATCAACAACCAAATTAATAGAGATATACCATTTTTAAATGGTAATATCTTTAACTCTTTTAAGAGAAAGACCTTGAACGAATAGATCTGGTTCATCTTTGATTCCGAAAGATTCTGGCTCATCGTGATTTTCATCACTAGAGGAGGAATCATGAACTTGAAGATCGGATTTCTGACTTTCTAAGTCTTTTCTCAAATTAGAGACTTCAATTTTTAAATTAGAAATTTCTTGTTTGAGTTTATTAACTTCTTGATTTAATTCTGGAAGGGTAACTTCTTTAACTGGGGTTTTAAATCTTTCTAGAGTTTTATTAAGGCTGAATATCGGTTTATCTTTAGCTTTAAAAATCTTATCTTTAACTCTAGTATCTTTGGTTAGTAAATCTTTTAACTGCTTAGTATATTGAACTTTAAGTTCAGGGTCAGAAATTTTACTAATTAAGTCGATTAACAAAGAGCTTTCTTCATCCTCTTTGGTAATAACACTTAATCTTTTAGTGCAACAACTTTTATTACAGTTATTAGCACAAATAGTGACTTCTTCTTCGTTACTATCAGATTCATTGTTACTGGTAGTGCTTTTAGAAGAATAGGGGATGTCAGATTCTTCTTCATTATCTGCATTGTTTTCTATTCTCATTAACTCTAATAAATGTTCTGTATCTTCCTTAGAGATATTTAACTGAGATAATTTTTGTTTTACTTTACATTCATTTTTGTAGTGGCCTTTTTGCCCACAATTGTGGCAGACGATTTTACTCTTATCATGTTTTTTAGGCCTTTTTTATATTTTTTATTAACTGGTTTGGGTTTATTATAATAATTGTTTTGATTGTTATCTTTTCTATGAGTATGTTTACGTTTGTGGCGTTTATGTGTCTTAGGATGATCAATATGTTTGTGTTTATGCTTTCTTCTAGAGGGAGCAATGGGGGGCAAACCATATTGTTCACAAAATATTCGTAACTCATATTTAGCTTTTTTCTTGTCTTTACTGGCTTGTTTAGCTAATTTAAAATCAATACACATTTTTAAGCCTATTTTTTGAATATACCTGATTATGTCACCATAAGTGAGATTATCATAATCAATATATCCTAAATTTTTACTCAACTCTTCTCTAACTTTATGAGCGAACAATGACGGCAAACCATTTACAAACTTTTCTTTCCAGAAAGGCTTGTTGCTATCATTTCGCAGCATAATTCTAGAGGTAAACACATCTTTGTACCACCTGAAATCACTAAGAGTGGGACAAGTGAGATTACTGAGTTGGTCGTGAATCCTTTCTGTTATGTTACTAGGAGTTCCTACAAAATATTTTATTATGGTAAAAATTAAAGTATTTACTCCATCTGGCGGACCAATACCGACATCTTCATCAAAGATGGGGTCGCCGTCATCGTCTAACTAGATAGCATGAATTATAGATAGTCTAGTATCTTCTGTGAGATGTCTTTTCCACCAAGATCTGAGAATACCCGTGAATCCACTAGCTATTAACTCAACGATTTTTGGTTGTGACAGATTGTTAAATTTAGTAATATAGCTATTTGCTACCATAGACATGTGATTTAATTTGTTTAAAATTTCTTGTTCACTAAGACCATCAATGTTCCATTCATAAATTTTATTGGCTGAAACATAGAATTGTTTATCTAGGTTTCTTTCTTCGAATTACAGATCCGAAGGAGTAGGCCTAGAAACCAATTTCTGGTTAAACTAGTGTTTTTGACTGTTAACTTGTTCAATTGATCATTAAAATCCGGACCGTATATATATATATATATATATATATATATATATATATATATATATATATATATATATATATATATATATATATATATATATATACGGTCCGGATCTTAAGCTCACCCCTTATTCAACTCACCCGAGCTCACCCCCCTTTTAGCGACGGAGCCGACGACGGTTCAGTCATACAACCGTTGTCTATACTTTTAGCGACGCTATATGTTATCCGTCGCTAAAAGTATAGACGACGGTTGTATGACCGAACCGTCGCCGAGTCCGTCGCTAAAAAGGGGTGAGCTCGGGTGAGTTGGATAAAGGGTGAACTTAAGATCCGGACTATATATATATATATATATATATATATATATATATATATATATATATATATATATATATATATATATATATATACGGGTAATTAACAAAGGTGTATCACCATGTGATTAAATACAATGATTATCCAAGTGGGGACACTTGTATAACCATTTATAAAATTTAACGAATATATATATATATATATATATATATATATATATATATATGAATTACCATACACTAACATGTTGATAATCAATGAGCGTATATAGTATAGGGTTAATAATCTGTACAGTAATCATATAATTCTGAAACATTCTTACTCATGCCCATTGCATAAAGGAAATACAAAGTAAGATACTTGCCTGATACGCTGCTTACAGTTCGTAACTTAATTTTATCTTTTATATAACCACCTATCAGTAATAAGATCATTTTACTAATTAGAACAACATATTATAACACATAGCACTGCTTATTGTGGTCAGCACATTACCTAATCACATTGTCACATATGTTTAACAACCATTGAATCCCAAATAAACACTTATCAAGTCAAATTATCTAAGTCCAGATCAATTTCTGAAACATGTCGGTGTACCGACTACTTTATCAGGTAATTATCGAGTCTAAAACTCTATCTTGTAGCTCAATAACTATAATTATAAGTCATATTATTTTTAAATGACTTATAATAATTTTTAAAATATTTATTATAATTTATCATAAATTTTCAAACATCGGAATCATTATTAAATGGTTTAAAGATTAAACAATTATATTATCATTAATATTTAATTAATATTAAACTATTAATGAAACTATTGCCAAAATATTAAAGTTATTTATAATAACTCAAAATACTTTTAAAGTATTAATATTACCCTTAAATGATTTTTAAAACAATTAAAATCATTTTTAAATAATTACCATTATTATTTAAATATTAATGTACTATTTATCAAAATATTAAAAGTCATTAATTATAACTTAAAATATTTTTAATTCATTTATATCCTTTTTAAATGATTCTTTTAAATTAATAAAATAAATTTTAAACTATTTATTTAATATAATTATTAAATAAATTTAATATCATTAGTAATAAATTAATAATCATTAATATTAACTTATTAATGAAATTATCCTTTAAATATTAAAAGTTATATTTTATAACTTAAAATATCATTAAACACTTTATTTTCATTTAAAATAATTTTTATAATAATAAAATTATTTTTAAACTAAATTATTTAATATAATTATTAAATAACTTTAATATCATTAATTAATAAAATTTACCTTTAAATATTGAAAGTTATATTTTATAACTTAAAATATTTTTAAATACTTTATTATTATTTAAAATGATTTTTAATATAATAAAATCATTTTTAATTAATTTATTTAATTCATTTAGTAAATAACTTAAATATCATTAATATTAATTTATTAATGAATTTCATCACAAAATATTAAAAGTCATTAAAAATAACTTAAAATATTTTCTTATACCATAATATAATTTTAAATAATTTTTTATTCATTAAAATCATTTTTAAATAATTTATTTAATATTATAATTAAATAAATTAAATACCTTTAATATTCCAAAAATATTAAATATTAATAAAATATATTCAAAATAATTAAAAATTAATTTTTAGACTTTAAAATAATTTTTAATAGTTTATTTTGTGTTTTTAATAATTTAAAACTATTTTTTTCTATTTATTTAATTAAAATAATTAATTTTCGAAATTAAGTGTTGCTAAAGTTACTTTAGGCGATAAAACTGTCACTGAAGGTATTCTTCAGCAAACCTAGATCTTCAAAGTCAGTCACGAGGGTACTAGGTTTGACCAAGTTTAATTCGGTGTCTACTATATTTTCTGGGCTAACTAATGGTCAGATCTTGTAGTGTTAATGTAACACTACATGAAACAACAAATATCCAGGTCATACTTCATTACTATCAAAAGTTATTAAGCTTTGAACTAGCTATCAGGCGTGTTCATCGTATTTCTGGGCTACTCAGAAATTCCAGTCATGGCCGGTCAACGGTATTGATGGCCTTCTAACATGAAATCTGTTGATTATATGGTTGGTCTAGACGCCGGGCTGTATAGACAATCTAATAGAGTACAAGTTCTAAACATTTTTCCTGTCTAAATATCAACAAGCTGCTCGATCTAAGGCCTTGAACAAGCTGTCAGAGCTGTTCTTCATTTTCTAGGTTATCCAAAAATGAAGAACAGTTCGACCAGCCACTTTTGGGCTTCCACCACTTATGATCTGTGCAATGTTTTAGTGATGTAACCCTTTCAGTGTCTAGCCAGTATGTAAGAGAGTAGATCTATTACATAACATCGATCTAACAACTACACAACGAGTAGATAAGGTCCGGTCAAACCATGTTAGGCAACGCCTTCATATGTTTTCTAGGTTACCCAGAAAACAGAAAAAGTGTCCGTCTTGGCTAGTTTGACCGGCTGCTATGTCCAATATGTTTATCATTTAGGTAATCTTAAGGCATGAACATATAATACATATACCAGTCTACTACTTAGATACCATAACAACATCATAACACTTAACACCTGACAGATCCAGAGACTTTAATATCTTGTAAGACTCTGATTCACACTTTCTAGGTTACCCAGAAAGGTATGGTCATGCTCGGTCAACTCATTTTGACCTCGATTATCTGACAATATAAGCATGATCTGGTCCTTATACAAGTTCTAGATTACAGACCTCAGAGCATACAAAAAGATAAAACATCTAAACAACAAAAACTCATAACAACCAAAGATCTATGAGGTCTGACATTTGACTGTCAGACTCAAAAATAAAATTTTCCATATTTGAAAAAACTCTAGATCTGAGCCTATAGATATTATGGATCTAACATCTATCAACCCAGATCATCATTATACACCATAAACAACATATTTTAACATAAATTATAACATCTGACATGCAGATCAAGATCAGATTTCTTTTTAGGGTTCATACCTTGAAGTGAGAAAATCTGATTTCTATGCTTCTGATTCGATGTTGGTGTTAGTGAGGCTTGATTTATGACTGATCTAGCAAGGCAATCTCATGGGTTTTAGATAGAGAAAGTCTTGGATGAGTGTTTGTGCAAAATGAGCTTGAATGTGCCTTTTTCTCTCTCTTGATCTATACAAATAACATGTATGCAATGAACTTGGTTGATCACTTGGCTGATATTGTAGCTTGTAGGCTCATAGCTAGGTAGACTAGGGTGGCTAGCAAGATATTGCTAGATTTGGCTAACAATAATTCACCAAATGGGACGAAAAGAGCACTTTGATAATTTTATTTTAATTTTAAGGGCATTCTTGTCCAAGGTGCTTGAATCTAGGATTTATTCACTAGATTTTACATATTAAAGTTTCCCAAATTATTTCTAGGGTTTGAAAAATTAAAATTAAAGGGTAATAAAATTTTAATTAAAACACACTAATTTAAATTTAGGATTTTTAATAGAAAATTAGGGTTTTTAAATCAGGGTTCCTTAATATTATTAGTGTTCCCAAATTAACAATTAGGATTTTCTAATTATCATTATAATTTAAAAAAAATAATAATTTGGGTTTCTAATTTTAGCAAATTAGGGTTTTCAAATAATAATTAGGGTTTCTCCTAATTACAAAAATTCTATAATACACAGTAAAAGTCATATAACACAATTACTATACAATCTCGAACTCATAACTGAGTTTAACAATTAGGGTTTAATAACATGATAGAAGGGTCATGACATAATTTACCGTAATTGACCAACCATTATCAGTCTACACATTTACAGTACATATTTATAGCACTGAAAAATCGAAATATAATTAATATTATATTATTATTCTCATCCTTTGATCAAAATCCAAATTTAGGGTTTGGATTCTATATCTGATTTATCATTCATATGCAACATCAATAATTAAGCTAAAATAATTAACTTAAATATTCTGAACAAATTCATATAATAAAATATTTATTATTGTAATTCTAATAATCATTTCATATATTATTTAAATAGTATAAAATCATGTTTTTATTGAAAATAATTAATAAAATATTTCTACTTACAAAAATTAATTACTATAAGAATATAATTTGTAATGATCAAAAATTCTAAAATTATTTATAATTTTTCAGGTACTAAATATATTTGTATTTATCATACACATTACTAGACACTTATTCTCATCATTAAGATAAATAAAAAAAAATTATACGCAAAAAATTCTTATTTATTTTATATTAAAAATATCGGGTTATTACAGCATGAATCTTAATAGACAATCCTATAGCAATCAATAAGACTAACAATGAAGAATATCAAAATAAACTACGCAATAGAATCCATTACAATCCCAAAATAGAGTTTAAGTCATAGTTGAATTAAATCCATCACCCACAAGTTGAATAAACATCAAAAGAATACAAATAGGAATCAAAGAGAGGATAATAGTAGAAAGTTAAAGTCTAAATCTGTTCTCTTGCTCCAAGTTTTAATCTTTAATAATATCCAATTGCTTCAACCTTCAGATCTAATTAGATCTAGAAACTAATTACTCTAATCTACTCTATTCTAATATAGAAATTAAAGAGAGAAAACAATAATAGCTAAGTGATCCTCCCCAGAGGTAGAATGTCTATTACATCTGATAGTTGTCTAATTATATAAGAGTCTAGTTCTTAAGCCCCTTATCCAAGCAACAATTCTATTGGATAGCTCAATTGAAAGTTAGTCTGCAGTAATGGACCAGCGCAGTTGGGCTATGATTGTGCCTTAGAGTGGCGCAGCTGCGCTGCAGAGAATCTGGGAATGTTGTATGGCGTAGATGCACCGTGTCAAGGGTCAAGCTGGACGCAGCTGCGACGTGCACCAACTGACCCTGACTTTTTCTGTTGCAGTCTGCTAATGTTTGTAGGTTCATGACATTTCACTCCATTTCTTCATTCCACCATCAAGCAATATGCTCAACTCCATTTCCACCAAAAGAGTTCCCATATATAACACTACAAAAGAAAGCACAAATGCATAAAAAGCTATACAATAAAATGAGTTTAAGCAACAAATTAAGTTAATAAATATCAAAATAAGTGGTTATAAAATCACTTATCAAATACCCCTAAACTTAAATCGTTGCTTTCCCTCAAGCAACCAAAACAATACAAAACCAAAAATGTAATGCAATAACTACCATGTATGCAACCTACACTATCATGAAATTGAATCCAATAGTCAGCCAGAAATGAAATTCAAATGCAATGCCTCAGAAAAACTATAAGATAATCAAATCGAAAAGCTACCCTGTAAGACCCCAACTTTTGTAAATAAAGATGAATTTTCTATAAATATCATTTTTGAATATTATGGAGTTAATTTGATATAATGTTATAGTTGTGGGTAATATTTATAAATTTTGCAAAGTACGCAAGTTGTTATATAATATTCGATTGGTCGGAGAATATTCGTTTTAACAGGGAATATTCGTACAACGGCACAATCATTGGTGGACCCCACAACGGAATTATTGTCGGATTAAGAAAACGACAAAAATATTTTATTAAAAATAACGGCGGAATTTTACCATTGATACTGTTGAACTACTCGGTAGTAAAAGTACAGTAACACATGTGGTTGCATAGTAGCACACGGTATTGATTATTAATTCTTATGTGAGAAGTCACTCAGTTTGATTCAATTATTGTCAGTTAATAATATGAATTATTTAGCGATAATGAAGTTTTGTTTTATTTGTATTATTAACGTAATAAAACAGAAACATCTTTTTATATAAAACGGAATACTTTATTAAAGTTATTCTATAAATAGAATATATTATATTTTATTTAAAAAAATTTTCTTTAAATATGGACCGTCAGATTAAAGTAATCAATCTGGACCGTTCATGGATTAGTTACTATGCATTCTATTTTTCTATAAATAGCAGCTCATTCCTTCATTATTTCTTACGAATTCACTGAACTCTAGAGAGAGAAACCCTATACTTGGTGACATTCTTCTGTTATTCTGTTGGAACATCCTGTCTGTGTGTTTTACACCGGACCTGGTTCCGTTTTTATTATTATTCTGTTGGAACATCCTGTCTGTGTGTTTTACACCGGACCTGGTTTCGTCTTGTTATTATTCTGTTGGAACATCCTGTCTGTGCGTTTATGCCAGACCTGGTTCTATTATTTATTATTCTGTCGGAATATCCTATCTGTGCGTTTACGCCGAACCTGGTTCCATTATTTATTATTCTGTCGGAATATCCTGTCTGTGCGTTTACGCCGGACCTGGTTCTATTATTTATTATTCTGTTGGAATAACCTGTCTGTGCGGTCTATCGCATGCCGGGTGATTTTTTTTGTTATTTCATTCTTTATTATACTCAGTTGCTTAAGTTTTAACTTCTATACTCCATGAAATTAGTGGAATTTCCTTGATAATTGCGGTTCACCCAGTATCTTTTCATGAAAATATTCTTCTAATCATTCTTGAATTTTACTCCACAAAGCAGTATCATGTTGACAATTTGGACGTTGTTAATTCTTGGATAAATTAATTCTTGAACTTGTTTTATTGAATTCTTATATCATTGTCATCATCCTCATGTTTATAAAATGTTGAAAGTCATCTATGGCATGTAATGCATAGATGGACTTGGTATGATTATAACCATGTATTATTCGGTGTAATCATGACCGTAATATTACAAATGATGTGGTAAAAGTCCTCATTGGCCCGTAGTGAATTGACGGGCAGTTGTTGGTATGATCATGACCATTAATGAATACACGAATATCCTTGGCCGTAGTGCAGGGGTGATTCGATGATGTCGATTATTTTATTAAGCTGAGTCCCAGCGATAACAGTGTTGAAAAACCTTTTAAATCATAGAAGATAGTAGATTTTATTCTCTATTTGACTCTTTTAATGGATTGCTTGTTCCGCTGCAGTTAAACTTGATGTTCGTTATATTTTATCAGTTTAACACTGTTGAAGGCTAATGATAATTTATTCTGCATTATCTTAGTCATAATATTTCTTACTAGGCTAGTTGAGCTCACCCTTTCTTTCACTGTTCTCTTTAAGAAATGAGAATATAGCTGGGACGAGTCGGGGAACGGACTGATGGACCAGATGATAGTATTAGAAGTCCTCACTATTCTATTAAATAGTGTGATAATAATTGTAATGAGGACTCCTTTTGAGTATGTATAGTCTCTAGTAGACAATAATTGTATTCAAACTCACAGTTATGTTTAGTCGTATTATACACGACAGTTGTATTTGTATTCTGTACCATGTATCTGACGACCCAAGATGGGTGATGTATACCTAATTTTGGGGGCGTCACAGTTGGTATCAGAGCTTAGGGATATGATCTCTGGCTAAGATGTGAGAATAGAACTAGGAGGGGAGAGACGGGGAATTCCTTTGCTAGTATGACCTACCTAAGTTTATTTGCATGGTATTTAATTGGTCGGTCATAATGTAAGGATAATATATGACATATCAATTAACTTTTGTTTTGTGGCAGTATCTGAAAATGGCATCTGAGAATGTTGAAAATAGCAATGGAGCACAGACAACTGTTGATTCACCACATATTAATAATCAGGATAATGTGCATCAGGAAGGTGACAATCCTCATGCAAACAACAACACTGACCAGATGATGAATGATGGAATGCTCAGAAGCTTTATGCAGTTCATGCAACAGCAGGCGAGAGTGGCTCCTGTCCAAAATATAGGTGGAAACACTGAAAACTCTCGGACGGTCACCGCTAAACAGTTCAAGGAGCTGGGACCACCGGAGTTTAAGGGAGAGCCAAAACCACTTACAGCAGAAACATGGATAAAGCAGATCACCAATATATTTGATATCTTGGGATGCTCCGAGGAGCAAAAAGTTCCCTTTACTGCCTTTATGTTGCGAGAAGAGGCAGATTACTGGTGTGAATCGATTAAGCGTACTCAATCTGCCGCACTAAAGATGTCTTGGGAGAAGTTCCAAGAGCTGTTTAATGACAAATACTTTCCCGAAAGTGTTCGTCACATGATTGGGTAGCTCGATTTTGTCGTTTACCAAAAACAAGTTCAGCCAAGGTGGAGACACCAAAGGCCGTCCCAGAAAAGTCAAAACCAGTAGTGCAAGGGAGTGCGTTTGTTGTGACCTCCCAGAAAGCAAGGAACCCGAATTAGGTCATCACGGGTAAGCTTATCATAAACTCTAACGAAGTCTATACTTTATTTGATACCGGTTCTACCCATTCTTTTATTTCTCCTACTTGCGCTCATCGATTAAATTTGACTCAGGAGAAATTAGACTTTGACTTATCTGTTGAAACTCCATTGGGAGAAACCTTCATTACATCCACGGTTTATAAGTCTTGTTTGGTTCAAGTTGGTACCCACACATTACCTGTCGATCTTATTTCATTAAAAATACTTACATTTGACGTGATTCTAGGGATTGATTGGTTAACTACTCATCATGCAAAAATTGATTGTTTTCATAAGGTTGTTAGCTTTCATATTCCTAATCGACCTATTATGCGAATTCAAGCAACCAAACTATTAAAATCAATCGCTGTCATCTCAAGCCATAAAGATATTCGTTTATTGAAAAACGGATGTCAAGCTTTCTTAGCTCATGTCACGGATCTAAACAAAAATACGTCAGTTTTGAATGATATTTCTATTGTTAATAAATTCCCTAATGTATTTCCTGAAGAACTTCCTGGCCTAACCCCAGAGCGTGAAATTGAATTTTGTATCGACCTTGAACCCGGTACAAAACCCATTTCCAAAGCCCTATATTGAATGGCTCCTATTGAACTTCAGGAGTTAAAGATCCAACTGCAGGAATTGTTAGACATTGGCTTTATTCGTCCTAGTACATCTCTTTGAGGTGCTCCTGTGCTATTCGTGAAGAAGAAAGATGGAAGTATGCGACTTTGTATTGATTATCGGGAGTTGAATCATGTCACCATCAAAAATAGGTACCCATTGCCACGTATTGATGACCTGTTTGACCAGTTGCAAGGAGCACAATTCTTTTCAAAGACCGATCTTCGTTTTGGATATCATCAGCTGAAGGTTAGAACTGAGGATATTCCAAAGACGGCTTTCAGAACTAGGTACGGGCATTATGAATTCCTAGTCATGTCCTTTGGATTGACTAATGCTCCTGCTGCCTTCATGGATATGATGAACCGAGTATTCAAAGAATATTTGGATCACTTTGTGGTAGTCTTTATTGATGACGTCCTTATTTATTCCAAAAGCCGTGAAGATCATGAGCAACACTTGAGGCTGGTACTCCAAAAGCTTCGTGAATACAAGCTTTATGCCAAGTTGAAGAAATGCGAGTTCTGGCTGGAGGAGGTAGCATTCCTTGGGCGCGTAGTGTGACACCCCCAAATCTCGGTACTTCATTACCTCAAGATTTGGTGTTTACGTAATCAAAACATTCATTTCTAACTACCCAATCATAATAGAATTGAATAATAAAAGAAAACCTGCCCATACAGGATTAAACTTAAATAAAAAAAATCTCCCTGGTTATCCAACCTTTAACAACAATCATTCAAATGCGGAAAATTAAATAACTTCATTACAATCTTTAAATCAAATTCTGAAAGTAAACTATCAAAACTATTATAAGTCTTTAGTATTTATTCATCTTTCCTTTTCCCTTACTGGTACTAGGTACGTCACCCGTTTCAACTTTAGCTGTAAGAAATTTTACAGGCAAGAGTGAGCAAACAAGGCCCACTTGAAATAACAATAAGTAAATCTTTAAACTTTCACATCAATTGCCAATATTAGGCTCAATAGAACTGAACAATATATTCTATTAACTTTCTGAAAATTATAACATTCACTAAGGGTCTAATGACCACGAATCATGTCCACAGTTATAAGTAATCTTTCAACTTTAACTTTAACAGTCATAAGACTATAAGGACTCCACGTACTTAGGGGGATCAACCCTTCGTACAATGTATTATGCACAACCATTTTAACGCTAAGCGTAAACCTCTATTAAAAGAGTTTTTCATCTCAGTATTTAGAATACAAGTCCGCACCAAAGTAAGTTTGGTTTGGATAAGTTTTTAAGGTAATTTGGAGTTCAACGGACATCAACTAAGGATTAGTTGAATACAAGATAATAACACTATGTTATTGAATGATCATACTGAATAAACATTTCGTTCTAAGTTTATACTTTAGGAATAATCTAATAGCATAACAATTGAATAACTTATCATACCTTGCTTTGAACAACGTTAAGCTAAGGTTACATCTTAGAATTTAATATCAAGCATGCACAACAAATAATAACTTGCACGATAAACTAAAGGTACTTGTATGCTAATATAACAAGTTTAGAGTTAAGAAAACTTGCACAATTAAAAAAGTAGAGTTAGAGAACTTGCATAAGTGTAACATAATAGTGAAAAGTAACCTTGCTGAATAATAAAGTAGCAAAGGTTAGGGAACTTGCCTCGTGTGTAGGTTAAACAATTACTATTCACGTTCATCCCAAGTCCTACACATACCATATGCATTGACAATACACATTAGTTACACTAACATTACCTTTATGAGTTCCTCTATTACTCTTAGTATAGCAACTAACTAAGTTTAAGTTTAAACAACATCATATCTTTCATGAACATTACTTTTTAGCTTTATTACAACTACTTAAATGATCATGTCATTGCACCACATGTACATTAACAACTTGATACAACATCCTAATACATGTCCAACATGTTATCATTAAGTTATACTAATACCCAAAGGGTTGCACTTGCATTCGTGCATCCCGACGCCCTCCGATTGGCTCCAAATACATAATAGTTCTAAAGATGGCCATTTGGACTACTGTTATAGACCTCAAATTAAATAACTTAAAGAATGAAAGTTGTAGGTCTACTCGTCCTCTTTCTGAATCATCTTGAATTACCTCAATCGGAGTTCGTATGAAAAAGTTATGGCCATTTTACTACAGGAGGTCAAAACTGCCCAACTAGGACACTTTTTCGGTGCCGGGGCGCGGAACAGTGGCGCTGGGGCGCGAGCTACGGCGCTGGGGCGTGAGCTTCAGCGCTGGGGCACGAGCTACAGCGCTGGGCGCGAGCTACTAGCCCATTTTTGGCGCTGGGGCGCGAACCTTGGCGCCAGGGCGCGAAATTTGACGCTGGGGCGTGAATTTTGACACTAGGGCGCCGCAACTCACAGAACCAACCCAGAAAGACAGAGCAAAGCTACTGTCTAATTTATTTTTAACGGTCAATGACATCCAACAACATATATAACTTCATGAAAATTACACATAAAAGTTAACAATCAACTATATACTAATTATCAACCACTAATCAACACCATCATAACTAATTCTTTTGAAAACACTCCTTTTAAAACAAAAACTCTATTGACGAAATATCAATTTGCAGTGAATGTAATTTACACTGTTATTAACCAATTTTGATTCCTTTGGAATACAAGTATACCAATATATATCCCAATTAACATGTATAGTCCAATTTCTCAGTTAGCATGCAATTATATATATATATAACCTTTGATAGATTCTACACTCAAGTTCGTACTCACATGCTTCCACTGTGAAAAACTTATTTTCTTGAATACGTAATTTAGCATACAACACACATATATATGCTAACTATAACAATAAAACATGTAACATCATAACCAATTCTAGAACATGTTTTACAGATAATTTTTTTTTTGTAAAAACCTTAACAGAGTGAATGACTTTCAAGAACACAGACTATCAAATTCACAGTAAGTATAAAGCGTGAAACATATATGATTACATACACATAATTTAAGGTTATAAGCACCTACCTTTTTGTTGATTTTAGAAAACCTTGTAAATCACTGAAGAAAATCTTGACAATCTCTGAGGTTTCCTCTCTCTGTCTCTCTCTCTCTCTCAACTATCTCAGACAAACTCCAAATTTTGATTAGGCTTAAGCCAAAATAGTATATACGTAATATTAACTAAAAACCAACGCTTACTTTTAAAACTTATAAAACTGACGCCACACTTTTTCCCTTAATAATATATATCGGTTACCATATATATATATATATATATATATATATATATATATATATATATATATATATATATATATATATATATATATTATATTATTATTTACTTAATAAACTAAATTCAAAAGAAATCCAAAAGCCATAAGGCTTTGTTTGGCAAACCATTTAAAAATAAAGGGTTAATATACTTACACCTTGTTTGGCAAAACTAAATTAAAATTACTTTAATTTATTTTAATAACTCTTTATAACATAGTTATTTGTTACACTTTATTTAATAACAATTTATTAAATAAATTAATTAATCACATAATTCAATGCACATAACACATTAATTATTTAACAAATAAATAATTAACTAATCACATTAATTATTTAGCAAATAAATAATTAACTAAATAAACTCAATCAAATTGAACAATTACTTATTCAATAATAAACATATCCAATAAATATTTATATAAATTAATAAATATTTATAACTTACATTTAAAAAATATGGAATGTTACACGTAGTATCAAGTCGTGAAATATCGGTTGACCCGGTAAAGATTGAAGCTATTCAAAGCTAGAAGCAACCTAAATCAGTAACCGAAGTACGTAGCTTTCTTGGTTTAGCTGGTTATTATCGGAGATTCGTGGAAGGATTTTCTCGAATCGCTACTCCATTAACTCAGCTGACTCGGAATGATACAAAGTTCGGTTGGAGCGAAGAATGTGAGAAGAGTTTTCAAGAACTCAAGAGGAGACTCATTTCAGCACCTGTTCTAACAATACCATCTGGCTCGGAGGGATTTGTCATCTACAGTGATGCTTCGAGCAAAGGGTTGGGATGCGTTCTCATGCAACATGGAAAAGTCATAGCCTATGCATCAAGACAACTCAAGGAATATGAGAGGAATTATCCTACTCATGATCTAGAGTTGGCAGCTGTTGTCTTTGCACTTAAAATTTGGAGGCATTACTTGTATGGGGACCAGGTGGAGATCTTTGCGGATCATAAAAGCCTCAAATATTTCTTCACTCAAAAGGAACTCAACATGCGACAATGGCTTTGGCTTCAACTGTTGAAAGATTATGATCATACCATTCAATACCATCCTAAAAAAGCGAACGTGGTAGCTGACGCATTGAGTAGAAGATCATATGCAAGTACGAGTGCGATATTGTCAACACAAATGCCCATTTTGTGTAACTTGCAAAGGGTGGAGATAGAGTTAAAGACTCCAGGGACCCATGTGATGATGACAAATATTCGAGTAGAACCAACTTTAATCGATAAAGTTAAAGCTGCTCAAGCTACAGACCTGGCGCTGATGCGTATGAGGAAGAAAGTGCAAGAAGGTGCTATGCCGGAAGCAAGAATCGATGAAGAAGGAATACTTCGAGTCAACTCCAGACTTTGTGTTCCTAACAACCCTGATTTAAAGTATGAAATCATGATGGAGGTGCACAACACACCGTTTGCAATCCATCCTCGAAGTACCAAAATGTATCATGATCTTCGTCATACATTTTGGTGGAGCAATATGAAGAGAGAGATAGCACTGTTTATCTCAAGGTGTCTAACTTGTCAACGAGTCAAAGCGGAGCATCAAGTACCAAATGGTCCATTGCAACCACTTGAAATTCTAGAATGGAAGTGGGAGCACATTACCATGGATTTTGTTACCGGTCTTCCTAAGGTTTCTCAAGGTATAGATGTGATTTGGTTCATTGTTGATAGATTGACCAAGTCTGCTCATTTCTTACCGATACGAGAAACTTATACACTTGAACGTCTTGCTCGTATGTTCATAAATGAGATTATAAGACTACATGGTATGCCAGTATCCATAGTTTCTGATTGAGACCCAAGATTCACTTCACGATTTTGGGTTAGTTTATAAAAAGCTATGGGCACGAATTTATGATTTAGTTCGGCATATCATCCTCAGACGGACGGACAATCAGAGAGGACTATTCAAACTCTAGAAGATTTATTAAGACTCTGTGTCCTTGACTTCAAGGGAAGTTGGGACAAGTTCTTACCATTGGTGGAGTTTTCCTACAACAACAGTTAACAAGCAAGTATTGGCATGGCTCCCTTCGAAGCATTGTTTGGAAGTAAATATCGTTCTCCAGTATGCTGGGATGAGGTGGGCGAAGCAACATTGTTGGGACCGGAGTTAGTACGTATGACTACAGAAAAGATTCAAACGATCCGCCAACGTACAAAAATCTCACAAGATCGACAAAAGAGTTATGCTGATCTTCATCGAAAGGACATGAAATTTGATATAGGAGATCATGTGTTCTTACGTGTTGCTCCATGGAAAGGAGTTACGAGATTTGGAAAGAGAGGAAAGCTCAATCCTCGATTCATCGGTCCATTTTTAATCCTCGATCGAGTAGGAACTATGGCTTATAGACTCGCTTTACCGCCAAGTATGTCTCGTGTTCATAACGTTTTTCACATGTCCATGTTACGTAAATATGTAGAAGACCCGAACCACATTATTGAGTTAGAACCGGACGAAATAGCAGAAGATTTGACGTATGAAGAACTTCCTATTCAAATCTTGGATAAGAAGGAACATATTCTACGCTCCAAGGTTATACCTCAAGTCAAAGTTTTGTGGAGAAACCACGATGTTGAGGAAATGACTTGGGAGTTAGAATCTGAAATGAAATCAAGGTATCCTTACCTCTTCGACATATCAGGTACGTACCCTAATTTCGACGGCGAAATTTCATAAGAAGGGGAGGTTGTAAGACCCCAACTTTTATAAATAAAGATGAATTTTCTATAAATATCATTTTTGAATATTATGGAGTTAATTTGATATAATGTTATAGTTGTGGGAAATATTTATAAATTTTGCAAAGTACGCAAGTTGTTATATAATATTCGATTGGTCGGAGAATATTCATTTTAACAGGGAATATTCGTACGACGGCACAATCATTGGTGGACCCCACAACGAAATTATTGTCGAATTGAGAAAACTACAAAAATATTTTATTAAAAATAACGGCTGAAGTGTTACCATTGATACTGTTGAACTACTCGGTAGTAAAAGTACAGTAACACGTGTGGTTGCATAGTAGCACACGGTATTGATTATTAATACTTATGTGAGAAGTCACTCAGTTTGATTCAATTATTGTCAGTTAATAATATGAATTATTTAGCGATAATGAAGTTTTATTTTATTCGTATTATTAATGTACTAAAACAGAAACATCTTTTTATATAAAACAGAATACTTTATTAAAGTTATTCTATAAATAGAATATATTATATTTTATTTAAAAGATTTTTCTTTAAATATGGACTGTCAGATTAAAGTAATCAATCTGGACCGTTCATAGATTAGTTACTATGCATTCTATTTTTCTATAAATAGCAGCTAATTCCTTCATTATTTCTTACAAATTCACTGAACTCTAGAGAGAGAAACTATGGAGAGAAACTATAGAGAGAGAGAAGAAAAATATTCTGCTACATAACTACTTCCTTATTTCAGTTCTTGTTTAAAACGGTAAGGTGTGTTATTCTTTCCTATTCATGAAGAGAACTGTTGTTATTCCATTTCTTATTATTCTGTTGGAATAACATGTATACGCAGTCTACCCTATACTTGGTGACATTCTTCTGTTATTCTGTTGGAACATCCTGTCTGTATGTTGTACACCGGACCTAGTTTCGTTTTTATTATTATTCTGTTGGAACATCATGTCTGTGTGTTTTACACCGGACCTGGTTCCGTCTTGTTATTATTCTATTGGAACATCATGTCTGTGCGTTTACGCCGGACCTGGTTCCATTATTTATTATTCTGTCGGAATATCCTGTCTGTGCGTTTACGCCGGACCTGGTTCCATTATTTATTATTCTGGCGGAATATCCTGTCTGTGCGTTAACGCCGGACCTGGTTCCATTATTTATTATTCTATTGGAATAATATGTCTGTGCGGTCTATCGCATGTCGGGTGATTTCTTTTGTTATTCCATTCTTTATTATACTCAGTTGGTTAAGTTTTAACTTCTATACTCCATGAAATTTGTGGAATATCCTTGATAATTGCGGTTCATCCAGTATCTTTTCACAAAAATATTCTTCTAAGCATTCTTGAATTTTACTCCACAAAACAGTATCATGTTGACAATTTGGACGTTGTTAATTCTTGGATAAATTAATTCTTGAACTTGTTTTATTGAATTCTTATATCATTGTCATCATCCTCATGTTTATAAAATGTTGAAAGTCATCTATGGCATGTAATGCATAGATGGACTTGGTATGATTATAACCAGGGATTATTCGGTGTAATCATGACCGTAATGTTACAAATGATGTGGTAAAAGTCCTCATTGGCCCGTAGTGCATTGATGGGCAGTTGTTGGCATGATCATGACCATTAATGAATACACGAATATCATTGGCCGTAGTGCATGGGTGATTCGATGATGTGAATTATTTTATTAAGTTGAGTCCCAGCGATAACAGTGTTGAAAAACCTTTTAAATCATAGAAGATAGTAGATTTTATTCTCTACTTAACTCTTTTAATAGATTGCTTGTTCCGCTGCAGTTAAACTTGATGTTCGTTATATGTTATCAGTTTAACACTGTTGAAGGCTAATGATAATTTTTTCTGCATTATCTTAGTCATAATTTTTCTTACTGGGCTAGTTGAGCTCACCCTTTCTTTCACTGTTCTCTTCAGGAAATGAGAATATAGCTGGGACGAGTCGGGGAACGGAGTGATGGACCAGATGATAGTATTAGTAGTCCTCATTATTCTATTAAATAGTGTGACAATAATTGTAATGAGGACTCCTTTTGAGTTTGTATAGTTCTAGTAGACAATAATTGTATTCAAACTCACAGTTATGTTTTGTCGTATTGTACACGATAGTTGTATTAGTAAGTTGTATTTGTATTCTGTACCATTTATCTGACGACCCAAGATGGGTGATGTATACCTAATTTTGGGGGCGTCACATACCCAAGATAAGATCATAAAGCATTGCACTCTAAAAATCCAAATCTGTCAGCACTGATATAGTGTGTGAGTGTGAAGCAACCACTAAACATGCTATTGAACAAATTTTTTACTACTATTCTTCTTAGAGGGAAAGAACCAGCTTTAACTCAAGAGAAGCAGTAAATCAAAAAGTTTTAACCAAGGCCATGCATTACTTAAGTTAAGAGTCAACAGGGAGATGTATGCCTTTATTTACTCACGAGGGCGATTTTTCGCACTTTCCCGCGGTGTTTATTGATTTTTTTTTCTTTCTAATTCCCATAACTGTGCAATGTCTCATTCCATTAGGTTAATAGTGCTACCCCTTAGAGAGATTTCGACTAACAACTCCCAGACCATTAAGACCTTAGGGCGCTAGGTGTAAAGATAATCCCCTCAGGCTTACGTACTCAAGTAGCAAAGGCCCCGAAACAAGACTAGCCACGTTATTTTTTTTTTTTATTATTTTTATTTTTTTTCAAAATTGGCAAGCATAGCCACTGAATTCCCACAAACTTAAGCTTTTTATAGTCATAGCTATTATCACCTGAGTACTGACACTCTTTCATTAAAACACAGAATTCCCACCAGAAGACAAGTATGTGAAAATTTAAACTAACCATATCATAATGGTTACTCTAGAGTGCTAACCGGTTACATCAGTATCAGACAGATAAGGATTTATATTATGATATGATATCACAACCAAGCATAAATCTCAAATCAGTTTAAAAATCAAGTAATTTCAATTTCCTCATAGGCCAACTAAATAAGAAACCAACTGAACACTGGATTCATGCAATTTGTCCTAACACAATCACTAAAACAAAACAAAATGCAACATTTCCTAACACAATCAACTAGAACGAAATAATGTGCAACATGATATGAATAATACTAAATGTAGAAATAAACCTAATACAAAAATAAACCTAATACCCCCAAACTTAAAAACTACAATGTCCTCATTGGAGATAAAAGGTAAAGGAAACTCCCCTAGTTGTCCTCATCATCACCATCCTCCTCTTGCTCAGGTGGAGTGTCTGGAGGTGGATATGGAGTAGCTGTCCCAAATGTCAGAATCGGACATGTGCTCCGAGCTGGCTAAACGCATCTGATAGGACTCCAGAGAACTCGGCAGTGAAAGCTTGAAAGTTCGTGTGGATCGCATCCATCCTTCTCTGGAGGTGGTGAATATCACGGTCCTGCCTACTTGGAGGTGCCCTAGCTGAATGAGGAGCAGCAGTGTCCTCCTCTCCTTCATTATCTTCTTCATCTTCACTCTCTGCCTTATCTTCTGGCATAATGAACCCCAAACCCTGGGGGTGAGACTCAGCACCATTCCAAATGGTGTACTTCTGAATAGTGGTGTGGTCTATATCCCTTATCGGCATCTGCAGAGCCTCGTTATCCCAATCAACCCCCATAGCCAAGCACAGTCGAGTGATAATAGAAGCATGTGGTATGCCTCCTGAAGTACTCCTTGCAATCACAACTCCCACACATGTAATCTACAAAATAAACACAAAATACATGAAAAGTAACTAAGAAACATGAGATTAAGCAACTAATTTAAGTAAAAGATACCGGATAAGTAGGTATAAAATCTACTTATCAAATACCTCTAAACTTAAACCTTTACTTGTCCTCAAGCAAAAACACAAAGCAACAATGCTATGCAATGCAACTAATCTACATGTTTACGAATCCAGCAGTAATGACAGAAACAAGTCTATTCAATCGGCCTTAGAAAAATTAAGTAAACATGATAATATATCATATCAAAATAAATCATTAACTTTCTAATCAATCATCAAATCTTAGACTGTTATCACTAATATATTGCGTGAGTGCTCCACAACAATGTTAACTGATATAAAATCAAATTTAACACATAACAAGTCTCTTCGAAGGCATCATACAATGTAAACTCAAGAAATCCAAAAACAAGCTAGATCCAACTAACATCAAACAATTACCAATATGCTTATGCTTTATTTTTCATCCACGGCGGCTTTTTGCTCTTATTTACCATTTTATTCATTTTTTTTCTTCTTCTTTTTTTTGGTTTATATACACATTGCTATCCAATGTCTTATTCCCTTAGGCTTTTCAATGCTACCTTAACGAGCTTTCGACCAACGACTCCCAGACCATTAAGACCTTATGGCGCTAGGTGTAAAGACAATCCCCTCGGGCTTACTTACTCAAGTAACAAAGGCCACAAAACTAGACAAACACGCCACAGTGTTTATTCATATTTTTTTCTTTCTTTCTTTTTTCTTTTATAGCTTATATACCCCAAATATTCTCCCAAACTTAGGTTCTTATCTAACTTTAGCCATCACTACTTATTCGTGTCATTCTTTCATTCAAACTAGCATTATCCTTTAGAGTCCCATTATGTATCAATTTAAACTCAATCAATCAACAAGTTATTTTTACTGTGTTATCCTTATTATACCAGTTTCAAACAGAAAAAGACTCAATTCATAACAAGAAATCACATCAAAGCTCTAATAGTCAGTACTATACTTGTCTACCCAATTCCAATTTCATCATTAGCCAAAATAAAATTAAACTATCTAACAACTGGATTCATGCAAATGAACATAGTAACTAACTAATATTTTTAATTTTTTATAGACATAAATAAAAACTATTTACAACTACTCTACTATGCAAACTATTATGCATTTACACTACATGAATGCAAACATATAATAATCCTAAACTAAACAAACATGATAACTTATGCAAAACTAAAACAACTACATTAAACATGCAAAACTAAACTAATTAACTCCCCCAAACTTAACAATTACAATGTCCTCATTGTAAAATAAAGCATGAAGTGGACGAAAACTTCCATGTAATCATTTAAGCTTGTGGTGATGGTGGCGTGGCACAAAGACTGAAAACTCCACCACATCAGAATTTGAAGGAGGATACTTGTGACGAACGAGATTTTTATAATTTAATTTTAATATTTATTGAATTAAATAAATATTTTTCGATGATTTAATTATTAGATTAAATAATTATTTGATAAAATTGTGGTAGATTAATTTAATTATATGTGTTACATTTATTAAATTAATGTAGAGAATAATTATTATTCAAATAATTAATTATGTGAGCTTATCGAATTAAATGAAATATTTAATTAAGCATGATGTTATTTAATTAATTTAATTATTAATTAGAGAGTTAATAATTTGACATTATTTATTAATGAGAGAATTAATAATGTGACTATGTGAATTTATGAGAAGTTATTATATTTTATTCATATTAAATAAGATATATGAATTATTGTGCAATTGGGTGTGACATTTATTAAACTATATGATAAAGCTTTATTAAATTAAATGATTTTGTATTATGTTAATCTAGCCAAGCATGGCACTAAAGGGAGTTGGGGCCAGTTAACCCATGTCTGGGTAACTGACCACCAACGCATCAGTTGATTTAATTATTATACGTCTTCTCTTTATTCTTCATTATTTGTCTAAGTCTGAAAATAGAGAAGGAGAGCATTTGAGAGTCAGAGAGAATTTGTGCGATTGATAAAAGATTGTGAGTGTGTAATCAATCAAATACTTGTGAAAGGATCATCATTAATCATCTTTTTATACTCTACAGGGTAATATCTTCTTTTCCAAATTCTATTTTTACGTCTTTGAGTTTTCATAGAAATATGGCTTTCAAACCTTTTGTAAAACCTCTGTAATTGAGAAAGGAGTAATGTTATGGGTTATGTATGCATTAATATGTATCACATCGTATTGAATTATATATATTATGTAAACCATATCATCAAATTCATGAAAACATGTCGTATATGATTTCTATAAAATTACAGAGTGTGGGTTTGGCCTTATGGCCTTATACGTGATATTTTATGTAATGATCGTATGTTATCCCTAAATTTTACACTTGTATGTTGTTATGCATATTGATACGAAGAGACCAAAGTTTAAATAAATGGATTCGGTGTTATAACGAATCCGTAGTGACAATTTTCATGTTTTATTTTCTAAACCTTCATAAACATCAAAGTCAGTGAAATTCACATGTTTTAATTCTGTGATTATGTGTTTTAATGGGTTAAAATTACTATACAGATATTGGGTAATGATTATATGTGAATACTAACATGTGGGTATGTTAAATTAGTGAAATTAAGGATTATTTAGTGTCCTTTTCGCTGAACTCTGTGTTCTTCACGAACTGGGAATCGAAGTCTAGAGTCTCGCGCCGCGGCACCAACTCCAGAACTGAAGTCCCGCGCCGCAGCGCCAAGTCTCAAGCCGTAGCGCCATGGCACCGCAGCGCCAAGAGTCCAGCCACAGCGCGAAGGTCATGTATAACAGTGGCGTCGCAGCGCCACTCTCCAAAAAGTTCAAGAATGAGATTTTTTAAATTTTTAAGCCTAACAATGTGTTAGTGAATTAATGTAATGAATATGTAAACATGTTAGAAGTATAATGTGATGATAAAATAGTTGTTTCACGTGCAAATAACATAATTATATGTGGATTGAATTATTGAATTCATAATTAGATTATTATTCATGAAGTGATATTATGTGGCAGTAAAAGTGGTAATTTAACTAAGTATAGTCAATAAACAAAGTAGACAAAGAGAATGAGTTTATGTTGATTAGTTAAGTTATAATTAACTGGTATTGTTTATGTGAATGGTATGTAGGATTAAATTCAAAGAACGAGTTTAGTTAAAGTGTAATCTACGCACGAGGCAAGTTTCCTAACCCTATTTGTCATTACTGTTCAAGATTATTATTTACCTCAAGTAAATTATCATTACTATTATTCAAATTCAAATGTTATATTAAAGATTGATTATCTTTTCAAAGCATGATTCAGTTATACAATAATCGTACTATTGTATACTTCTTGAGATTATTATTTAAATTGAATATTGTTATTGTTGAACCTTATTAGACTAGTGAACCTTATTGATTCAACTAGTCCTTAGTTGATGAACGTTATAAATTTCAGAACCCTTATTGAATTATCCAAACCAAACTTCCTTTGGTGCGGACTCGAATGTCAAACTGAGATGAATAACCTTGCAAAGGGATTTACTTATGCGCTAGCGTTAAGATATTGTGCACAGTATGGTACTAAGGGTTGATCCCCCTAAGTACGAGAAGAAAGGTCCATAGTCTTATGACTGTTAAAGGTTTCAAGTATATCCATTGATAACCTAGGACATAGTTCAAGGTCTTATGACCCTCAGAATTCTTTTGATTCTTGTTATTCATTCTTGATTCAAAAGTTGAGCTTTATTTCAGATGTCTTTGATTCATTCGCATGTTATTATACTGTTATTTCATTATTATACTTATGGGCAATTGTGCTCACTCTTGCTTAATAATAACATTACAGTTAAGAACGAAAGAACTGATAAATCTTCCACTAGTAAAGGCAAGGGCAAAGTTAGCAAGTGACGAAGACTTGTTGTTTTATATGATGATGTATTTTTTTAAGACTTGAGTTAATGTTATTGTTTAAAACTTATTTGTTTATGATTCCGCACAGATGTTTAAGGTTAGTTTAACCTGGGATTGTATTATTATTATTTAGATGTTGTAACCCTTAAGGGGAAGATTTTATTTCTATCTATTGCATGGTTTGCATTTTTTATGGGTAGATAGATAGATGATATTTGTATAGTGAACATCGAATCCTATGGAAATGGAAGTACCGGATTTGGGGGTGTCACAGGTTGGTATCAAAGCTATAGGTTATGAACCTTAGGTGGGGGAACAACCTTAGGTAGTAGCCTTATAGAAGAAGATAGTAATGGAAAACTCTTATCGAGTTCTAAGAAATGAATTGTTGTAATTCATTGAAGATAATAAAAGACTTTATGTGCTTATGTGTTTAATTATGTCCTCACTAGTACGACTTAGTAACTAAAACTTAAAATTTTGTTATCAGGATGTCAGTTGTTGGAGGAGCTAGTCGAGCTGGGGAGGAGGAACCCCGAGTGCCTACTGAGGAGGAGCCCCGAGACATTCATGTTGTCAGGGAGCAGTTGATTTAGAGAGAGTCGTCTCCGTTGATCACTGTTGTTGGTCAGGAGAATGAGCCTGAGACTGATCCTGAGGAGGAATTTGATGAGGAAGAGGAAGAAGAGCAGTTACCACGGTACACCGTTGATGCTGAGATGTATGACACGTTATACGACCGTAACGTTGAGTTACAGGACGAGGTTCAGGAATTGACCGAGCGAGCGACTGTTCAGCAGTCTACTCTAGAGCAGAATGAGAGGGAGATTTTGACTCTTCACTCACGATTGGGAAATGTAGAATGGGATTTGGTCCATGACAATGATCAAACCGAGGATAAGACCGAGGAGATAGAGAAGCTGAAGAAGGAGCTGAAGGAAACCTCCGGAAGACTGAAAATAGCAGAGGAAGGATGGGTAAGAAAATCACGTCGAGTTGATCGTGCAGAAGATGATAGTCCTGCAAAGAAGGCGAAGATTGGAGAGACATACTCTACACTTAACAAGGCAATGAATGAGACCCAACATCGAGTTTTGAGGTACCCAATCCAGTTCAAAGGACTTCCATTGTATATGATGGATCGCAGGACGATGTATCACATCTTAGAAGAGGAGCGTAGCAAGGCTATTTAGTACCTTGACCGACATTGATATGATTTGTTTAATTATGTGAAGAACTTAATTAGTTTTTTTTAGATGTAAATTCTGACGTGTTTATGAACGAAAGAATATTTTAATGTTTTAAATCCTGTGGATTCTTTATTCCAGGATAGTTGATGTAAATAGCAGTGATACTATAGTTTGATGTTAAAACTTTTGATTTGAATGAAAACATATAAAATTGTTTGAGATGATGTGTTAAATGAGTATGTTAAATTGTTGAGTAATGCCTTAACTATTTAGAGAAATAAATAAAGTTCTAATAAGCGTGTATTTAACAGAAAAATTCCGCCAAGGAGAAGACAACAGCGTCAACCGGCTCAAGAAGAGTCTACCAATAATAACAATAACGCCAATGCTAATCCCGTGTAGCAGTTGATGAACTTACTAACTGGAGCCATGAATAATCAACCTCAAGCTCCACCAAACACAACGTTTAAAGACTTCAAGGCGGTGGGACCGCCAGAGTTCAAAGGTTCCATGAACTCAATCGAAGCTCAAACGTGGGTTATGGAGATGGAGAAGGTTTTCGACGTTGCTAGGGTTAGAGAAGACCAAAAGACCGCTTTTCCAACGTTTATGCTGAAGTCTGAGGCTAGCTACTGGTGGCAAGCAAACAAAATACGAGGAGGTGAAGGTGTAATTACGTGGGAGAGATTTAAAGAGATATTTTTTGAAATGTACTTCCCAACTAGTTCGCAGAATCAGATGGAGGTTCAATTTCTAGAACTGAAGCAGGGAAACACAAGCGTACCTGACTACGTGGCTAAATTCAACGAGTTGGCAAGGTTCGCCCCGTACCAAGTACACACTGATGAGAGAAAAGCCAGAAGATTCGAACAAGGGCTAAAGCCTTAGGTATACAGCAAGGTATCAATGTTTCAGCTAAACACGTTTGTCGGAGTATTGGAAAAGGTCATCCTCGCTGAAGGTGGAAGCGATGCGGTGACCAAGTATAATCAAGAGTAGAAGAAGAAAAAGAGTGAGAATGAAGGTTACAACAAGACTGGTGGGAGTAGCACTGGGGGTAATCATAATCAGAAGAGGAAGTGGACGGATAACTCGTCAGCTGGAAGTCAACAAGGAGGGCAGAAGAAAAAGATTGAAGCATGCCCGACCTGCAGGAAAGCTCATCTAGGAGTTTGTATGAAGGGAACAAGAATATGGTACAATTGTGGTCAGGAAAGCCACATATCACCTAATTGTCCTAACCCAAAGAAGGGTGCTTGTTTCACTTATGGTTCGTAGGATCATCTAGCAAGAGACTGCCCGAAGAAGGGATCAGGAGGAGCAGTACTAGGAGGTAACCATGGAAATAACAGTGGAAATACCTTAACCATCACCGGACCAACCGCAACAAACCGACCGACCGCCAGAACTTTTAATATGACGGTGCAGGATGCAATCCAGTCTCGTGATGTGGTGTTAGGTATCATTCCGATCAATGAAATTAATGTTTAAGTTTTATTTGATTCGGGTGCTACTTGTTCCTTTATATCCGAAGACTTTGCTAATAGTTTAGATTTACTTATGGATGAGTTGGAATATCCCATGAATATAGAAATTGCGAATAGAGAGATAATTCCTGTTAAGTACGTGTTTAAGAACTGTAGGGTGGATATTAAGGGTAATTTCATGAACATAGATCTTATCCCTATTCGACTTGGGGAATTTAATGTTATTTTGGGTATGGATTGGTTATCCAATTATGGGGCGATAATTGACTGCCAGAAGAAGCGTATTAACCTTATGACTCCGTCAAAGGTTGTGTTTTATGGTAGCAAGTCGCCAAGACAAGCGAGTTATCTGACGATGATGCAGGTCAGGAGGTTGTTAAGACAAGGCTGTGTAGGATATCTAGCTTACATAGTCGACAGTCGAAAAGAGAATCCGAAGGTAGAAGAGATACCGATTGTGAGGGAATTCATCGACGTATTTCCAAACGATTTGCCAGGACTTCCACCAGATAGAGAGGTAGATTTCGTGATCGATTTGGCGCCCGGAACCGCTCCAATATCGAAGGCGCCATACCGAATGGCACCAGTAGAGATGAAGGAATTAATGGTACAACTACAAGAATTGTTGGACAAGAAGTACATTCAACCGAGCGTATCGCCGTGGGGAGCGCCGGTGTTATTCGTGAAAAAGAAGGACGGATCGATGCGACTCTACATTGACTACAGAGAACTGAACAAGATCACGATTAAGAATAGATATCCATTACCAAGGATCGATGATCTGTTTGATCAATTGAAGGGAGCAAAATACTTTTCTAAGATAGACTTGAGGAGTAGTTATCACCAATTGAAAGTGAGGCCAGAGGATGTACCGAAGACAGCGTTCAGAACACGATATGGTCACTACGAATTTTTAGTAATGTCGTTTGGTCCAACGAATGCTCCTACAACATTTATGGGACTAATGAATGGTGTGTTCAAGCCGTTTTTGGACAAATTCGTGGTAGTATTTATAGACGACATTCTGGTATATTCCAAAACCAAAGAAGAGCACGAAGAACATTTGAGATAAACTTTAGAAGTATTGAGAAAGGAGAAGTTATACGCTAAATTTTTGAAATGCGAATTCTGGATCGAGCGAGTACAATTTCTTGGTCACGTGATCGATAAAAATGGAATTTCGGTAGATCCATCTAAAGTCGAAGCCGTGATTAACTGGGATCAGCCGAGAACGCCGTCAGAAGTAGGAAGTTTTCTTGGATTGGTGGGATATTATAAAATATTCATTCAAGATTTTTCTAAGATCGCAACTCCGTTAACGAATTTAACTCGAAAAGCTGTGAAATTTGTTTGGACGGAAAAGTGTGAGGAGAGCTTTAAAGAATTAAAGAAGAGGTTGAGTACGGCACCTGTGTTATCTCTTCCGGATGATATAGGCAATTTTGTTGTTTTTAGTGATGCGTCGCATAAAGGACTTGGCTGTGTGCTAATGCAAAACGGTAAAGTCATCGCGTATGCATCACGATAGTTGAAGGATTACGATAAGGGGTACCCGACCCATGATTTGGAGTTAGCTGCAGTTGTTTTTGCTTCAAAAATTTGGAGGCACTATCTTTACGGGGAGAAGTGTGAAATATATACAGACCACAGAAGTCTGAAATATATTTTCACACAGAAGGACTTATATATGCGTCAAAGAAGATGGTTGGAATTAATCAAGGATTACGACTGTGAGATTTTATACCATCCAGGTAAGGCGAATGTAGTTGCCGACGCCTTAAGTAGAAAGGGTCGTAAGAAATTGATGATGTTAACTGCTCAGGAGGAGCTAATTGTGGAAATGGAGAAACTGAAATTGGAAGTGAAGTATCCAATGGAGATTGATGAGAAGCTATTTCAGATGCAATCTGGTACAACTCTACTAGATAAAGTGAAGGAGGCTCAGCTTCAGGATGATGAATGCAAAAAGGTGGCAAAGAAGATATCTGAAGGAACCGAACCGAGATTTAAGATGGATAAAGAAGGAATACTGAGATTTGAGAGTAGAATTTGGGTACCGCCAGTACAAGAGATTAAGGATGATATTTTAAGCGAGGCTCATAGTTCACGATATTCGATTCACCCTGGTAGTACCAAGATGTACCAAGATCTTAGACAATATTTCTGGTGGCCGAATTTGAAGCGTGATGTTACAGAATGTGCTGCCAAGTGTCTGACCTGTCAGATAGTGAAAGCGAAACATCAGAGACCGAGTGGATTGCTACAACCGTTAGAGATCCTAGAGTGGAAATGGGAACATATTACAATGGACTTCGTGGTTGGCTTTCCGACGACTTAGAAAGGCTACGACGCAGTATGGGTTATCGTTGACCGACTGACAAAATCTGCACACTTCCTTCCGATCAAAATAAGATTCAACTTAGATCAGTTGGCCAGGCTATACGTAAAAGAGATTGTTTCGAGGCACGGAGTTCCGGTATCAATTGTTTCAGCTAGGGATCCGCGCTTCACATCAAATTTCTAGAAACGTCTTCATGAATGCATGGGTACGCAATTACGAATGAGTATAGCTTACCACACTCAAACAGACAGACATAGTGAGAGAACGATTCAGACATTAAAAGATATGCTAAGAGCCTGTGTGATGGACTTTAAAGGAAATTAGGATGATCACCTACCATTAGTAGAGTTCGGCTACAACAACAGTTACCACTCTAGTATTGGCATACCGCCTTACGAAGTGTTATACGGCAGAAAGTACAGAACTCCGCTTTACTGGGATGAAGTTGGTGAGAGACAATTGCTAGGGCCAGAATTGGTACAGCAGACAGCAGAAATAATCAAAGTGATCCGAGCACGACTAGTAGCGGCTCAAGATCGACAGAAGAAATACGCTGACCCACATCGTAAAAATATCGGGTTTGAATTAGGTAGTTATGTTTTCTTGAAGGTCTCTCCCTGGAAAGGAAAGATCAGATTCGGAAAGAAAGGAAAATTGAGCCCAAGATTCATTGGACCCTTTGAAGTACTGAGAATAATCGGTGAAGTCGCATATGAGGTAGCCTTACCTCCATCACTCGAGAATGTCCGTAAAGTCTTCTATGTGTCTGTGTTACGACCCTGCAAGGCCGATTACAAGCATGTAATTGAAAACGAACCCCTGCATTTTGAGAAAAACTTATCTTACGAAGAAATTCCTGTTCAAATTGTCGACCGAAAAGAACAAGTTCTCAGAAATAAAGTTATACCTTCTGTTAAGGTAATTTGGAGAAACCACAATGCTGAAGAAGCTACGTGGGAACTCGAAGAGAATATAATGAAGAATTACCCTCATTTATTTACTTAAATTATGTGTAAGCGATTCTGGGGACAGAATCTTTGTAAGGGGGGAGAATGTAACGGGTCAAAAATTTTGAGTCGTGATTCTGGGGACCGAATCCTTTTAAAGGGGGAAAGATATGACGAACGAGATTTTTGTAATTTAATTTTAATATTTATTGAATTAAATAAATATTTTTCGATGATTTAATTATTGGATTAAATAATTATTTGATGCAATTGTGGTAGATTAATTTAATTATATGTGTTATATTTATTAAATTAATGTAGAGAATAATTATTATTCAAATAATTAATTATGTGAGCTTATCGAATTAAATGAAATATTTAATTAAGCATGATGTTATTTAATTAATTTAATTATTAATTAGAGAGTTAATAATTTGACATTATTTACTAATGAGAAAATTAATAATGTGATTATGTGAATTTATGAGAAGTTATTATATTTTATTTATATTAAATAAGATATATGAATTATTGTGCAATTGGGTGTGACATTTATTAAACTATATGATAAAGCTTTATTAAATTAAATGATTTTGTATTATGTTAATCTAGCCAAGCATGGCACTAAAGGGAGTTGGGGCCAGTTAACCCATGTCTGGGTAACTGACCACCAACGCATCAGTTGATTTAATTATTATACGTCTTCTCTTTATTCTTCATTATTTGTCTAAGTCTGAAAATAGAGAAGGAGAGCATTTGAGAGTCAGAGAGAATTTGTGCGATTGATAAAAGATTGTGAGTGTGTAATCAATCAAATACTTGTGAAAGGATCATCATTAATCATCTTTTTATACTCTACAGGGTAATATCTTCTTTCCCAAATTCTATTTTTACGTCTTTGAGTTTTCATAGAAATATGGCTTTCAAACCTTTTGTAAAACCTCTGTAATTGAGAAAGGAGTAATGTTATGGGTTATGTATGTATTAATATGTATCACATCGTATTGAATTATATATATTATGTAAACCATATCATCAAATTCATGAAAACATGTCGTATATGATTTCTATAAAATTACAGAGTGTGGGTTTGGCCTTATGGCCTTATACGTGATATTTTATGTAATGATCGTATGTTATCCCTAAATTTTACACTTGTATGTTGTTATGCATATTGATACGAAGAGACCAAAGTTTAAATAAACGGATTCCGTATTATAACGAATCCGTAGTGACAATTTTCATGTTTTATTTTCTTAACCTTCATAAACATCAAAGTCAGTGAAATTCACATGTTTTAATTCTGTGATTATGTGTTTTAATAGGTTAAAATTACTCTACAGATATTGGCTAATGATTATATGTGAATACTAACATGTGGGTATGTTAAATTAGTGAAATTAAGGATTATTTAGTGTCCTTTTCGCTGAACTCTGTGTTCTTCGCGAACTGGGAATCGAAGTCTGGAGTCTCGCGCCATGGCACCAATTCCAGAACTGAAGTCCCGCGCCACAGCGCCACCGCGCCACAACGCCACCGCGCCACAGCGCCACCGCGCCACTGCGCCACTGCGCCACTGCGCCAAGTCTCAAGCCACAGCACCATGGCGCCGGAGCGCCAAGAGTCCCGCCGCAGCGCGAAGGTCATGTATAATAGTGGCGCCGCAGCGCCACTCTCCAGAAAGTTCAAGAATGAGATTTTTAAAATGTTTAAGCCTAACAATGTGTTAGTGAATTAATGTAATGAACATGTAAACATGTTAGAAGTATAATGTGATGATAAAATAGTTGTTTAACGTACAAATAACATAATTACATGTAGATTGAATTATTGAATTCATAATTAGATTATTCTTTATGAAGTAATATTATGTGGCAGTAAAAGTGGTAATTTGACTAAGTATAGTCAATAATCAAAGTAGACAAAGAGAATGAGTTTATGTTGATTAGTTAAGTTAAATTAACTGGTATTGTGTATGTGAATGGTATGTAGGATTAAATTCAAAGAACGAGTTTAGTTAAAGTGTAATCTACGCACGAGGCAAGTTTCCTAACCCTACTTGTCATTACTGTTCAAGATTATTATTTACCTCGAGTAAATTATCATTACTATTATTCAAATTCAAATGTTATATTAAAAATTGATTATCTTTTCAAAGCATGATTCAGTTATACAATAATCGTTCTATTGTATACTTCTTGAGATTATTATTCAAACTGAATATCGTTATTGTTGAAACTTATTAGACTAGTGAACCTTATTGATTCAACTAGTCCTTAGTTGATGAACGTTCTAAATTTTAGAACCCTTATTGAATTTTCCAAACCAAACTTCCTTTGGTGCGGACTAGAATGTCTAACTGAGATGAACAACCCTGCAAAGGGATTTACTTATGCGTTAGCGTTAAGATATTGTGCACAGTATGGTACTAAGGGTTGATCCCCCTAAGTACGAGAAGAAATGTCCATAGTCTTATGACTGTTAAAGGTTTCAAGTATATCCATTGATAACCTAGGACATAGTTCAAGGTCTTATGACCCTCAGAATTCTTTTGATTCTTGTTATTCATTCTTGATTCAAAAGTTGAGCTTTATTTCAGATGTCTTTGATTCATTCGCATGTTATTATACTGTTATTTCATTATTATACTTGTGGGCAATTGTGCTCACTCTTGCTTAATAATAACATTGCAGTTAAGAACGAAAGAACTGATGAACCTTCCACTAGTAAAGGCAGGGGCAAAGTTAGCAAGTGACGAAGACTTGTTGTTTTATATGATGATGTATTTGTTTAAGACTTGAGTTAATGTTATTGTTTAAGACTTATTTGTTTATGATTCCGTACAGATATTGAAGGTTAGTTTAACCTGGGATTGCATTATTAATATTCAGATGTTGTAACCCTTAAGGGGAAGATTTTATTCAAACGGCGCCAAAAACTTGTTGGGTAAAATCTAATTATGCACAACACGCAAGTATACGTAGTCAACAAATAATAAAGTGAAAGTAGAGTATCGTTCCCACAGAGAATTAGTTAACAAGAATTACCAAGTACTAACCTATAACATGACAGTGTCCCAGAACTAAATATTTTCTTATCATATAAATCAATAATTAATTATTCACAAATAATATTACAAAATCACAATTATGACAACCAGGCCGTTCCCAGGAAAGAGGGGGCTTTCCAATAAGGATTTCTCCTTACTGGCGCGTAATTAGATGACCAAACCTCTCCTTGACAGAACTTTCTAGACATTGCCAGTAATGTTATCTAATAATATTATTCAAATAATATGAATTATTGATCTGATAATGAGAAATATTGTGCAGCGACAATTATTGAAACAACAATATTATAAAATATCAACGCAACAATTATTGAATCAATAAAATATTAAAAAATAATTACTGTAACAATTATTGAGTAGTGCCTTCTTACGTACGAATTAATAATTCAACAATACTGTGCAATACCGTGTGCTACTGTGCAACTACGCGTATTACTGTATTTTAACCATCAGGTATTCCAACAGTGTTAACGGTAACAAATACGCCGTTATTTATAAAAACTCAAACTTGTCGTTTTCTTCATCCTACAGTTATTCTGTTATGGGCCCACAATTGACTGCGCCGTCATACGGATATTCCCGACAAGAAGAATATTCCACGACCAAACGAATATTCCCCGACAACAATGATTATTTTATAACCACTTGCTTATTTTGCAAAATTTGCACATTTCACCCATAACCAAAGTATTATATCAATTAACACTTTATTATTCACAATAATAAATAGAGAAAATTTAATTTTATTTATAATAAGTTGGGGTCTTACAACCTCCCCTCCTTATGGAATTTCGTCCTCGAAATTGATGTATGTACCTGGTGTTTCGAACAGGTGAGGGTACCTTACTTTCATTTCCGATTCCAACTCCCAGGTCATTTCTTCAATAACATGGTTCCTCCATAAAACCTTAACTTGTGGTATAACCTTTGTGCGTAGGACATGCTCTTTCCTATCTAAGATCTTAACAGGTACCTCCTCGTACGTTAAATCTTCGGTTATCTCGTCTGGTTCTAACACAATAATATGGTTTGGGTTTTTAACATATTTACGAAGCATAGATATGTGAAAAACATTATGAACATGAGATATGCTTGGAGGTAATGTAAGTATATAGGCCACATTTCCTATTCGGTCAAGAATCTCAAATGGACCAACAAATCTTGGATTGAGCTTTTCTCTCTTTTCAAGTCTTGTAACTCCCTTCCATGGTGCAACACGTAACAGTACATGATCTCCAATTTTAAACTCCACGTCTTTTCTATGAAGATCAGCATAACTCTTTGTCGATCTTGTGAGGTTTGAATACGTTGTCGAATCATTTGGATCTTTTCTGTAGTCATGCGTACTAATTCTGGTCCCAACAACGTTGCTTCTCCCACCTCGTCCCAGCATACTGGAGAGCGACATTTTCTTCCATACAACGCCTCGAATGGTGCCATGCCTATACTTGCTTGATAACTGTTGTTGTAGGAGAATTCCACCAATGGTAGGTACTTATCCCAACTCCCTTTGAAATCTAGAACACAGAGTCTTAATAGATCTTCAAGAGTTTGAATAGTCCTCTCTGATTGTCCGTCCGTTTGAGAATGGTATGCCGAACTGAATCGTAAATCCGTGCCCATAGCTTTCTGCAAGCTAACCCAAAATCGTGAAGTGAATCTTGGGTCACGATGAAACTATGGATACTGGCATGCCATGCAATCTCACAATCTTATTCACGTATATACGAGCAAGACGTTCAAGGGAATAAGTCTCACGTATCGGCAAGAAATGGGCAGACTTGGTTAATCTATCAACAATAACCCAGATCGCATCTATGCCTTGAGAAACTTTGGGAAGACCTGTAACGAAATCTATAGTAATGTGTTCCCACTTCCATTATAGAATCTCAAGTGGTTGCAATGGACCTTTTGGAACTTGATGCTCCGCCTTTACACGTTGACAAGTTAAGCACCTCGAGATAAACTCTGCGATCTCTCTCTTCATATTGTTCCACCAAAATGTATGTCGAATATCATGATACATTTTGGTACTCCCAGGATGGATTGCAAACGGGGTGTTGTGTGCCTCCATCATGATTTTATACTTCAAGTCAGAATCGTTAGGAACACAAAGTCTGGAGTTGAATCTAAGTATTCATTCTTCATCGATTCTCGCTTCTGGAATAGCTCCTTCTTGCACTTTCTTCTTCATACGTATCAACCCCAGGTCCGTAGCTTGAGCAGCTTTAACTTTATCGATTAAAGTCAGTTCTACTCGTATGTTTGATATCATCACGTGGGTATTTGGAGCCTTCATCTCTATCTCTATCCTTTGCAAGTCATACAAAATGGGCCTTTGCATTGACAATATCGCACTCGTACTCGCATATGATCTTCTACTCAATGCATCAGTTACTACGTTCGCTTTTCCAGGATGATATTGAATAGTGTGATCGTAATCTTTCAATAGTTCAAGCCAACGTCGTTGCCGCATGTTGAGTTCTTTTTGGGTGAAGAAATATTTGAGGCTTTTATGGTCCGTATAAATGTCTACTTTCTCCCCATACAAGTAGTGTCTCCAAATTTTCAACGCGAATACGACTGCTGCCAACTCCAGATCATGAGTAGGATAATTCCTCTCATATTCTTTGAGTTGTCGCGAGGCATAGGCTATGACTTTCCCATGTTGCATGAGAACACATCCTAACCCTCTGCCTAAAGCATCGCTGTAGATAACAAATCCATTCGTACCAGATGGTATTACCAGAACAGGTGCCGAAATGAGTCTCCTCTTGAGCTCTTGGAAACTTTTCTCGCATTCCTCGCTCCATACGAATTTTGTATCTTTCCGAGTTAACTGAGTTAACGGAGTAGCGATTCGAGAAAATTCTTCCACGAATCTCTGATAATAACCAGCTAAGCCCAGAAAGCTACGTACTTCGGTCACCGACTTTGGTTGCTCCCAACTTTGTATGGCTTCAATCTTCGCCGGGTCAACAGATACTCCATGTTTTGATACCACGTGCCCAAGGAATGCTACTTCCTCAAGCCAGAACTCGCGTTTCTTCAGCTTGGCTCAAAGCTTGTTTTCATGAAGCCTTTCAAGTATCAGCTTCAAATGGTGCTCATGATCTTCACGGCTTTTGGAATAGATGAGGATGCCATTAATAAAGACAACAATAAACTGATCCAAATATTCCTTGAATACTCTATTCATCATATCCATGAAAGCAGCTGGAGCATTAGTCAATCCGAAAGACATGACTAAGAATTCATAATGCTCGTACCGAGTTCTGAAGGCAGTCTTTGGAATATCCTCAGTTTTAATCTTCAGCTGATGATATCCAGAACGAAGGTTGATCTTTGAAAAGAATTGTGCTCCTTGCAACTGGCCGAACAGGTCATCAATGTGAGGTAACAGATACCAATTCTTGATGGTGACATGGTTCAATTCTCGGTAGTCAATACAAAGTCGCATACTCCCGTCTTTCTTCTTTACGAATAAAAAAGGAGCACCCCAAGGAGATGTACTAGGACGAATGAAACCGATGTCTAATAACTCCTGTAGTTGGACTTTTAACTCCTGAAGTTCAATATGAGTCATTCGATATGGGGTTTTAGAAATGGATTTACTACCCGGTTCAAGGTTAATAAAGAATTCAACATCACGTTCTGGGGGTAGACCGGGAAGTTCTTCTGGAAATACATCAGGAAATTCTCTAACAACAGAAATATTATTCAAATCTGACTTGTCTTTGTAGAAATCCATAACATGGGCTAAGAAAGCTTGACATCCGTTTTTTAATAAACGAATAGCTTTGTGGCTTGAATGACAGTGACTGATTTTAGTGGTTTAGTAGTTTGAATTCGTATGACAGGTTGGCTAGGAATATGAAAACTAACAACCTTACAAAAACAATCAATTTTAGCATGATGAGTGGTTAACCAATCAATTCCTAAAATCACATCAAAAGCAAGTATTTTTAAAGAGATAAGATCAACAGGTAATGTGATAGTGCCAACTTGGATCATGCAAGATTTATAAACTGTAGATGTAACGAAGGTTTCACCCAACGGAGTTTCAACAGATAAGTCAAAGTCCAATTTCTCCGGAGTCCATTTTAAATGTTGAGCACAAACAGGAGAGATAAAAGAATGGATAGAACATGTATCTAGTAAGGTATAAACTTCGCAAGAGTTTATGATAAGCATACCGTGAGCACCTCGTTTGGGTTCCTCGCATTTTGTGCCGTCACGACAAACGCCCTTCCAGGAACCACCGACTTTGACTTGTCCGGGACAGCCTTTGGAGTCACCATCCCCGTTGAACTTGGTTTTGCTACAGAACAATCCTGAGCTATGTGGCCTTCCTTTCCACAGTTGTAACATACCTTGGATTGTTGTCGACAGTTTGGGCTGATATGTCCCTCTTTCCCGCATTTGTAACAAACGATCGGTGCTCGTTCTCCTCCCCTAGAAATAGTTGATGTTTGTGCTGACGTCTTCACATTATCATTGTTGTACCTTCTCTTTTTGAAATCTCCTCCCGACTCGTTCCTTCTATTATCATGGCCACGATTACCACCAGAGTGGTTACCGCTTTTGTTCGAATGTTTTCCTCCCTGCTTGTTTTCATTGCTCCGATGACTGCTGCCACCGGTATGACCCTGGTTGTGGTCCCTTGGTTGAACATACTTATTATCTCGCTCTAATAATTGAGCCCTGTTTACAACATCTGAATATAAAGAAAATTTATGAGAGATAAGATATTGCCGAATCTCGGGCTTTAGACCTCTCAGAAACATCCTCGTCATTCGTTCCTCATTCTCGACCAAATGAGGTGCAAACCTGGATAATTCTGCAAACTTCGCCTCGTACTGGGACGCCGTCATGTTATTTTATTCCAGTCTGATAAATTCCACCTCCTTCATATGACGAATACTTTCAGGAAAGTACTTGTCATTAAATAGTTTTTGAAACGTTTCCCAAGACATGCTGAGTGCGGCCGGCTGGGTACGCTTCACAGACTCCCACCAGTAGTCTACCTCACCGCGAAACATAAAGGTAGCGAATGAAACCTTCTGTTCCTCCGTGCATCCCAAGACATCGAATATCTTGGTAATTTGCTTAACCCACATTTCCGCCATGATCGGATCCGGCTTTCCCTTAAATTCTGGTGGTCCCAACTCCTTGAACTGCTTGGCTGTGACAAGCGGCGCATTGCTAGCATTTCCACCCGTATTTTGTGCATGAGTCTCCCTCGTATGGTTTTGCATGAACTGCAAAAAGCTCCTAAACATTCCATCGTTCATCGTTTGCTCGGTAATGTTGTTTACAGGAGGAATATTGCCTTCCTGTTGCACGTTCTCCTGGTTTGTGACTAAAGGTTGTTCCACAGTTTCATATACTCCATTGTTAACGTTCTCAGCAGCCATTCTTAAATACTGCCATAAAACAAGGGTTAATTAAACAATTAACATATCACATAATATCCCTATATTATAACCGACCAACAAATAAGCTTAGGTATGACACACTAGCGAAGGATTTACTCATCTCTCCCCTCCTAGTTCTATTCCCCGATCTCCACCAAAGACCATATCCCTAAGCTCTGATACCAACTGTGACACCCCCAAAATAGGTATACATCACCTATTCTGAGTCGCCAAATACATGGTACAGAAACAAATACAACTTCATAATACAATTATCGTGCAAAATACGACAACACATACTGTGAGTTTAAATACAAATATTGTCTTCTAGACAATATCCACACTCAAATAAGTTCTCATTATAATTATTCAAACACTATTTTACAGAATTAGTGAGGACTGCTAAAACATCTTTCTAGAACCATCACTCCATACCCCGACTAGATCCTGCTATGTTCTCACCTCCTAAGAAGAAAAATGGAACAAAAAGGAAAAGGGTGAGCTCAACTAGCCCAGTAAAGAATATTATGACTAAGATAATATACAACAAATTATTATTAGTCTTCAACAGGGAAAAATCTGATAGAATATAATAGACAACAAGTTTTAGATCAACAAATGCAGCAAAAACATCAATCCATTAGAAGAGTCACGTAGAGAATGAGTTCTACTATCTTCTAAGATTTAAAAGTCCATCATCAATATTTTATCCCACTAACAACAATCAATATTCATCTTTGCACTACAGGCCAAAGATATTCATTTATATCACCAGTCGGTCATGTTCATCTCAACACCTGTTCATCTTTGCACTACAGGTCAAAGATATTCATTAGTTAATCATTCATCTTTGCACTACAGGCCAAAGATATTCATTTATATCACTATTTAGAACTGAGGATGATGAAAAATCAAAACATGAATTAAACTTTAAGAATAAGGGTCACAACAGATAATTTGGAGGAAAAAAAAATTTTCTTTTGTGAACAGTACCCGTGAATAGTACCCATGAACAGTACCCGTGAACAGTAACTATGAACAGTACCTGTGAATAGTACGTGTGAACAATAATTATGAACAGTACCCGTGAACAGTAACTGTGAACAGTACCCGTGAATAGTACCCGGTTATGAAAAGTTCCAAATTTGATAAAAAGTTCAGACCAATATTCCTATGAAATGATATTTAGATGAAACAGAATTTCTAACCATTTCAGGAATTATAGAAGCAATACTTACCATAGTAAGTTCAAATTTAGAGAATATGAAATGAAATAATATCCCTTCCATGCTATGGAGTATGAAAGAAAATAATATTTCTTACGAGTATTGAAATAAAATAATATCCTTTACCTTTGTAGAAGCTGGATTTGAATGGAATATCGGATATTACTCTGAGAAAATCTTGCAGAAAAACTACGCTCAAAGTATTCTTATACTCAAGAAAATACTCACAATACTTTAGAATAAGAACTTCTGAATTTAGAAATGGTGTATTGAGGAAGGAGGGTTACCCCTCTATTTATACTAAAATTCGGACGAAGGCAATTGCTTAATTTCTTTCCTGCCTAACCTTTTGCCTAACTTTCTCTTATTTCAATGGTTGGGGCCACATAATGACTTTGCAGACAATTCATTTCCAAACATCCTAACTCTTATTGGTTGAGCGCCCATGACATAGGAAATATGTAATGAGTTTGCAGGAGAAACAAATGAAATCAGTACATGGTTTTGAAAAGGAAGAAATGTAATACCCGATTTTTGAAAAACAAGGAGATTAAAGCCAAGCTTCTCAATTTTCAATGCTTAACATAGCAATTAATCACAATTGGTAAGGTCCACCCTTTGGAATAAATTTTGCAGATAACATCTTCCGCCCACCATTTCAATGTTACAACAAAGTATTCAAATATTAACCACATGCGTATATATTATAATAATAATATTATTAAACAATTATTATAATATTATATATGAATGAATATTTTATCAGAGAAATAATTGTAATTCCACAGAAAATATGTTAAACTTTCAGCAATTATTTCATACTAAAATTCCTTCATTTATATCCACATAAAATAAATATTTCCTTATCATATAAATCAATAATTAATTATTCACAAATAATATTACAGAATCACAATTATGACAACCAGGCCGTTCCCAAGAAAGAGGGGGCTTTCCAATAAGGATTTCTCCTTACTGGCGCGCAATTAGATGACCAAACCTCTCATTGACAGAACTTTCTAGACATTGTCAATAATGTTATCTAATAATATTATTCAAATAATATGAATTATTGATCTGATAATGAGAAATATTGTGCAGCGATAATTATTAAAACAACAATAATATAAAATATCAACGCAGCAATTATTGAATCAATAAAATATTAAAAAGTAATTACTGTAACAATTATTGAGTAGTGCCTTCTTACGTACGAATTAATAATTCAACAATACTGTGCAATACCGTGTGCTACTGTGCAACTACGCGTATTACTGTATTTTAACCATCGGGTATTCCAACAGTGTTAACGGTAACAAATACGTCGTTATTTATAAAAACTCAAACTTGTCATTTTCTTCATCCGACAGTTATTCTGTTACGGGCCCCACAATTGACTGCGCCGTCGTACGGTTATTCCCGACAAGAAGAATATTCCACGACCAAACGAATATTCCCCGACAACAATGATTATTTTATAACCACTTGCTTATTTTGCAAAATTTACATATTTCACCCATAACCAAAGTATTATATCAATTAACACCTTATTATTCACAATAATAACTAGAGGAAATTCGATTTTATTTATAATAAGTTGGGGTCTTACAATCATTATGCCGAATTATTTATATAAGTTTTATTATGGAATTTCTATCTTTTTATGTCAGGGTTACTATTTACGTATACGGCACTATTCACGTATACGGTACTATTCACAAATATGACACTATTCACTGAAAAAATAAAATTTTCTCTTTTTTGTCCCAGATGTTTAGTATGGTTACTATCTTTGATTGTATCCATGTTTTGATCGTCATTCTTGAATTTTACTCCATTATGGTTTATTATGGAGTATTTGTAAACTTGAATTATCTAAAGTACGAATCTCTAAATTTTGTCCTTTTATCTTATTGGATTCGTTCTCTAAAATGTTTTTCACCATCCTCAGTCCTTAATGGTGATACTTTATAAATATCTTTGGCCTGTAGTGCAAAGATGAATAATTACCTGATGAATATCTTTGGCCCGTAGTGCAAAGATGAGCAGGTGTTGAGATGAACGTGACCAACTGGTGATACAAATGAATATCTTTGGCCCGTAGTGCAAAGATGAATATTTGATTCAAGATATATATTAATTGATGTTACAGGGATAAAATATTGATGATGGTCTTTTAAATTCATAGATGATAGTAGATTTCATTCTCTACTTAACTCTTCTAATGGATTGTTGTTTCCGCTGCAGTTGTTGATCTAAAACTTGTTGTCTATTATATTCTATCAGATTTTTCCCTTTTTAAGACTATTGATAATTTGTTGTATATTATCCTAGTCATAATATTCTTTACTGGGCTAGTTGAGCTCACCCTTTTTCTTTTTGTTTCATTTTTCTTCTCAAGAGGTGAGAATATATTAGGAACTAGCTGGGGTATAGAGTGATGGTTCTAGAAAATTATTTTAGCAGTCCTCACTATTTTTGTAAAATAGTGTATCAATAATTGTAATGAAGACTCCTTTTGAGTTTTAATACTGTCTATTAAACAATATTTGTATTTAAACTCACAATATATGTGTTGTCGTATTTTGCACGATAATTGTATTAATGAAGTTGTATTTATTTTTGTACCATGTATTTGACAACTCAGAATGGGTAATGTATACCTATTTTGGGGCGTCACATGCCAGAGCATCCAACCTCTTCGAAAGTGTTTCAATTTGTGCTGACAATGCAAAAAATGCATTGAGTCTATCAGCTCCTGTGTCCCTTGGTTGAGTCATGTTCGTATATGGCCATTGATAAGCAAAGTCATCCATGGTACCTGAAAAGAGAGAAATATAGGAAGAGGATTAAAATAAAATGTTTAAATTGAGACTAATTTGATTGAAATTGATGTTGGCAAAAATTATTAAAATAATTCCCCGACAACGGCGCCAAAAACTCGTTGCTCGTTTTACTGATCATTATATGCGTACAAGTATACACGGTCAACAAGTAATAAAGAGTAAGTACAATATCGTTCCCATGGAGAATTAACTAATAAAATTCACCAAGCACTAACCCATAACCGTTTCAGTCTTATTTAAACGATTGATTTAATACCTATATATTTAAACTATGAAATTAAATAAACCTAATTATTCCTAGAGTGAGACTAAATAATGAAGATTTGAGATTGCAATTTCATCTATTGAGTCATCTAAATCAATACACTTTTTGTTATGACAAATTAATTGCTCCGGATTATTAGTTGAGAACACAAAAGTGAAAACATAGCCATCTCTAGATGTACCATACCCATATCATATATAATCCACAATTGATATAATACACATGAACACCCACATTACCTAAACCACTATATGTCTATGTGATTTACAAATAATTAGGGTTTAAGCCTAAGTTCTCAATTGACTACAAGTGATTCTTCGGTATATGTCTATTCTAAGCACAAATCATACATCCCATGTAGAACATACAACCACAAGCTATTAAGATCAGATCTAAACACATAGTTCATATTTCAAGTTCATATGGATTATCACAGTAATTGATGGCCAATCAACTAAGCAAATAAGCATGAATCTTAATAGACAATCCCATAGCAATCAATAAGACTAACAATGAAGAATATCAAAATAAACTATGTAATATAATCCATTGCAATCCCAAAATAGAGTTAAAGTCATAGTTGAATTAAATCCATCATCCACAAGTTGAATAAACATCAAAAGAATACAATATAGGAATGAAAGAGATGATAAGAGTAGAAAGTTAAAGTCCAAATTTGTTCTCCTGCTCCAAGTTTGAATCTTTAATCCTATCCAATTGCTTCAACCTTCATATCTAATCAGATCTAGAAACTAATTACTTTAATATACTTTATTCTAATATGGAAATTAAAGAGAGAAACCAGTAATAGCTAAGTGATCCTCCCCAGAGGTAGAATGTCTATTAAATCTGATATCTGTCTCATTATATAATAGTCTAGTTCGTAAGCCCCTTATCCAAGCAATAATTCTATTGGACAGCTCAATTAAAAGTCAGTCTGCAGGAATGGATTGGCGCAGCTGCGCTATGATTGTGCCTTAGAGTGGCGCAGCTGCGCTGCAGAGAATCTGGGAATGCTGTATGGCGCAGCTGCGCTGTAGAGAATCTGGGAATGCTGTATGGCGCAGCTGCACTGTGTCAAGGGTCAAGCTGGGTGTAGCTGCGTCATGCACCAGCTGACCCTGACTTCTTTTGCTGCAGTCTGCTGATGTTTGTAGGTTCCTGGCATTTCATTCCATTTCTTCATTCC